>CM038793.1:123926295-124220260 GCA_021764765.1 Vicia sativa | reverse complement strand
AAAGATTTATAATATGCTTAATTATGAGAAGTCTCAATCTTTACTTTCTTTACCATTTCGCCATTAAATTAGTGTACCGAGAGTCGGTGAGGATGGCTCTAGAGCTTATCTTTAGTCCGTGTGTCGTTGTTACCGATTAGATTGTAACACCGGGGAACGCTTTAGTTAAGAGAATCCATCGCTTAATAGTTTTGGATTTGAATTCCTTAAGAACTATGATGTTTATTTAAAATTTTGATTTTGGTATTTACTGTAAGACATGGTCTTATAACGATTGAATTGTCGATGTTGATCCTCAGGTAGCATGGCTACCGCTTTGAATGAAGTTTGTTTAATTATTAATTGTGACATCCTTATTATACCGTGTTAAACTCGATTAAAGATGATTTAGATATTAATTTAATTAATATATTCTGGTATTTAGATGGGGTGTTACAATAGTGTATCAAAGCATAATCGGTCTTGTCTTGTGTCGTTATCCCTTTAGTATGCGATTAGTGTAGTTAACACACGATATTGTGTGCCGATATAGAGTGTTTTGTTATTTTACGTAACAATGGCCTGGAAGAGGTAATCAAGGAATGATGTCGCTTATCGCCGAGGCTTGGGAATGTTACGGAGTACTTGAGGCCAAGCAGGAGTCGTGATTGGTGCCGATGCATAACTGGGGAATTTTCGAGGAACAATCCTCCATTGTTTAAAGGTACATATGATCCCGAAGGTGCTCGAAATGGCTGAAGGAGATCGAGGATCTTCGTGAGGATTGATTGTGCGTAAGAGTCAAGGTGAGATATGGAACTCACATGTTGGCCGAGGAAGTCAAGGACCGGTGGGTGCTACCCGAATCGAATCGAAGAAGATGGCATGCTGAATTGGGCTGTGTGTTCGTGAGAGCTTTTCGAGGAGGTATTTTCCCGAGGATGTCGTAGGTGGGATTGATTGCTCGAGCCAAGGGGCAATAAGACCGCTGCTGAGTATGCTTCAAGCCTGAAGTTAGCTAAGTATTATGCTCACTATCCTAACGATGGATGGAGAGTCCAAATGTATCAAGTTTGAGAATGGTTTACGTGACGAGATTAAGCAGGTATTCGTATCGCTGTATCCAAGATTTTCTCGATCCGTTGATTGCGATTTAGAGGAGGATCTTGCTAACACTAAGTCAAATGCTCGAGGGTATGTTGAGAAAAGGTAAACAATGTGTGGATCGTGGTAAGCCTTAATGATAGGAGTAATCGGAGGTCCAGTGGTTGGAAGAAATCTAGTGGAGGAGATTCTAGTTCTTCCGCTAGGTGCTATAAGTGCGTGAGACAGACACGTATGGTGGACCAGTAGAGCAATGATAAGAAGTGTTTCAAGGTGGGAGGTTCGCCATGTGGCCAATGATTGCGAGTAAAGGTGGTGACTTGTTACAACCAGGTGAAGAGGGTCATACCCGCCCTCGCCCAAAACTTAAGAAAGAGCAAGTCGGTGGTAAAGTGTTTGCATTGTCTCGGATCTAGACAAAACCAGATGATCAACGATTAAAGGTACATGTTTTATTAACGGCATACTTTGATTGCCATTATTGATACCGAGCTACGATTCTTTTATTGCGTTAGATTGTGCTAAGAGATTGAATTTGGAAATTTCTAATATGGATGGAAGTATGGTTATTGATACTCCCGTCGTTCGTTGACTACTTCATATGTTTGTAGAAATTGTCCCGCTGGATTTTTGATAGGGGTTTCCGGTGATGGATTTAGTGTGCCTACCTAGAACAACTTGATATCATCCTTGAATGAACTGTTGGAATTCAACCAGTTCATATCAACTGCTTTGAAAAGACGGTCATTTTCCCGAAGAGGTTAAGATCGAAAACGATTATGCTCTTCGCATGATGAACTTAGTCAGGAGGATGGTGCGCTTGTGTTTATGTTGTATTCATGATAGAGCGTAAGGAAAGCAAAAAGGTGATGGATCACCAGAGTGAATGAATTTCCGCAGGTGTTCCTAAGACGTTAGTGAATCACACCGAGAGAGAGGTAGAGTTTACTATAGATTGATCTCGGAACTAGTCCTGTCGATGGCGCTTTTATCGCATGTCGGCATCCAATTGGTCGAATCAAGCATGCTAGAGGAATTGCTTGAGAAGAAGTTTATTCGCCCGCGTTTCCGTGGGGTGCTCCGTGTTATTGGTTAAGAAGAAGGAAGGTTCAATGAGGTTGTGTTGACTCATCGACACTGAATAAGGTTACATCAAGAATCGCATCTCGCCGAGAATTGATGATTTGATGGATCAACTCACATTGTGTATTCAAGAAGATTGATCTCAGATCCGGATATCAATGATCTGGTGAAGTCGGAGGATATTCGTAAACTCGACGTAGAACGAGGTATGGGCATTATGAATATTCTGTGGATGCCATTTGGAGTTACTAATGCACCGTGTTTCATGGAGTATGGCGAATGATATTTCATCCGTATCTCGATAAGTTCAATGGTGTTTATCGATGATATCTTAATTTATTCAAAAGGATGAAGAGCATACGCAATATCTCTAGTTGTATTAAATCTGTTGAAAGAAAAGAAGCTTTATGCGGTTGTCCAAGTGTGAATTCTTGCTAGAGGAAGTTTTCTTGGCCATGTAATTTCTAAGAGTGGGATAGCTGCCGATCCACGAAGGTGTAAGCGTGTCTCATGGGAAGCCTCAAGAATGCTTCGTAAACCGTAGTTTTCCGGTCTGCAGTTACTACCTAAGTTTATCGAGGGATTTTCCAAACTAGCTGCTATCATGACTAAGTTGACCAGAAGGCCTGGTGTTTGTTCGGGATGTCGAGTGTGAGAAAGGATTCCAAGAGCTGAAGAGAGGTTGACAAGTGCCCGATCTTGATTTCACCGGATCCGACTAAGTCTTTTGTGGTGTATTGTGATGCATCATGATGGGATAGGTGTGTGTTGATGCAAGATAATGTGTCAGGCTTATGCTTCGCGACAACCGAAAGTGCATGAAAGAATATCCAACCCATGATTTCGAGTTGGCAAATTTGTGTTTGTTTTGAAGTTGTGAGACATTATCCGCATTTGCCTTGGCTTGAAGTATTCAAAGTGATCATAAGAGTTCAGGTATCTCTTCGATCGGGCGAGTTGAACATGAGGCGAGAAGATTAGAATTTAAAAGATTATGATTTCGGTTTGAATTATCATCCCGGTAAAGCAAACGTGGTGGCGTATGCTTTGAGTAGAAAGTTCGCACATGTCGATGTTAATGGTTCTGAGTTAGATTTGCTGAGCAATTGCAGATCTAAGTTTGGTTTGTGAAACTACTCCGAATAAGGTGAAATCGGGTATGTCAAGCGCGATCAGTGGTATTCTCGAAGAGATCGTAAATGGACGTAAGTCCGATGTTGGTTTAGTTGATAAGTCGACATTGATCAACAAGGTCAAGGAGGCGAGTTCCAATTGACGAGAATGTGTTATGAGATTTAGTGATCAGTGTGTGTTGATGTTGCCGAGATTAGGAAGAGTATTTTGAAGAAGGGATCGAAGTGGTTAAGTATTCATCCTTGCTACTAAAATGTATCATGATTTGAAGAAGTTGTTTTGGTGGCGGGAATGAAAAAGGAAATTGCCGAAGTTGGTATGCTTGTTTGGTTTGTCAAGTCGTAAAATCGAACATCGAAACCATCGTGGTCGATGGAGCCATTGTTTGTTCCGAATGGA
Source organism: Vicia sativa (assembly GCA_021764765.1). Lineage (NCBI taxonomy): Eukaryota > Viridiplantae > Streptophyta > Magnoliopsida > Fabales > Fabaceae > Vicia > Vicia sativa. Next base: position 124,216,561 of record CM038793.1, on the reverse strand, counting down.
AGTGGATGGAATCTCAATGGATTTTGTGTCCGGTTTGCCACAAGAACAAATTGAATCGATTCTATCGGGTTATTGTGGATAGTTGACAAAATCGCTCACTTCATTCCGATAAGAATGGAATATCCATGGAGAGGTTAGCGAATTGTATGTCGAAAAGATTTGAGTTTGCATGGTATTCCGTCTAGTATTGTGTCGGATCGAGATCCCAGGTTTACATCTAAGTTCGGATGTGGTTGCAAGAAGCTGGGTACCAAGTTGCGCTTTGAGTTCCGCTTATCATCCGCAGACGATGGTCGACGGAAAGAACGATTCAATGTTGAAGATTTGTTGAGAGCTTGTGTTAGAGAAGGGTGGAGCTTGGGATAGCTATCCGCCGTTGATTGAGTTTACCTACAACAATAACTTTCACCGAGTATTGGTATGGCTCCGCTTGAGGCATTGTATGGTAGGAGGTGCTCGACACCATTGTGTTGGTATGAAACCGAGAGAGGCCGTGATTGGACCGGAAATTGTTCAGCAAACTTCGGAAAAGATTAAGATGATTCAGGAGAAGATGAGGACTTCTCGTAGTCGCTTTAAAAGTTACCATGATAAGAGGAGGAAAGATCTTGAGTTCAAGAAGGAGAACATGTGTTTATGCGAGTTACTCGATGATCGGTATTGGTCGAGCTTTGAAGTCAAAGAAGACTCGCGATTTATTGGTCCTTTCGATTACCAAAAGAGTTGGGTTGATATCGATTGCCTTGCCGCCGCCACTTGCGACCGCATGATGTTTTCATGTGTCTCAGCTGAGGAAGTACATTGCCGATCCGTCTCATGAGATTCTGTAGATGATATGTGTAACGAGAGAATTTAACTGTGGAAGCGGTACCGCGAGGATTGAGGATCTAAGTTGAAACAGCTATAGGCAAAGAGATTGCTCCGTGAGAGTGGCTTGGGGAGGACCAAATGATGGAAATGTCACTGGGAGCCGGAGAGTCGATGAAGGACTCGTATCCCAACTATTCGTTCGAGGTATGTTTTCGAGGACAAACTCTTTTAAGTTGGGGAGAGTTGTGACACCCAAAATAATTCAATAATTAAATGTTATGATTTTAATTAATTAAATTAATTGAGGTCATAATTTATTTAGTTTATTGGATTATTAAGTTAATGATGGAATTAATTGGAGAGAAGGATTATTTATTTTATTTAATTATGATTAAAAAGGAATAAGAGGAATAAAAGGAATAAAATAAGGAAAAGAAGGAAAATAGATTCATTTGGAGAAACAAGGCTACGAGAAGTGAGAAGAAAAGGAAAGAAGGAAAAGACCTAGATCGGGATCTCGAAGAAACCACTGTAAGGGTGATTTCGACCGATTAGGGCTTATTATAGGTTTTGATATTCATAATATAAGTTATAGCATGTAGGAATTTGAAATTTGAAATTTTAGGGTTCCATGAATGTGTCCCTAATGGTGTCACCGAGTCTAATTGTGTCGAATATGTATGGATATGATTAGAAAGTGTCAGATGAACATAGAAGATGGAAATATGTTGTTTGATGTTAGATGATGCAAAGGATGTAATTTGGTGTTTCCAATGATGGAAGTCATATGGGTAAAATGGGTTTGAGTAAAATGGATGAATGTCAAAATGCGTAAAATCACTTTTTAGATAGAGGAACCGTTCGCCCTGGTAGGAACCGTTCCACGTTGAAAAATTGGTAAACCCGAATAATTCCAGAACCGTTCTCAGATATGACGGAACCGGTTCCATTCAAAAATCAGGGGCGGGTATTTCAATTTTCAGAACCGTTCTGCTCGGTAGGAACCGGTTCCAGTGCATTTTTCCAATTTTCCAAAACTTCAAAATTCATAACTTTCAAACCGTAAGTCCGCTTTGAGCGCCTGCTTTGGACGTTATTTTCAAATTTAATGCTCTACCTTATGAAATGAAAATATTTTAGAAATTTTGAAATTATTTTGGGAAAGGGGTATAATTTCTAAAGATGATGATTATTAGCTAATACATAATGACGATGTATGTGTAGTTGATGTGCTTGGTGATGAGGATATCGATAATGTGTAGGTGAAATAGCATGGTTATGCTATTGTTTGATGTATGATTGGTTTGGATATCTTGATTGATTGTTTTATGTTTATGCCGAGGATGTATGCATGATTTGATGTATCATGTTGATTTTGGTGATTCGCTATGTTAAATGAATGTATACATAGACCGATTAATGTTGCATGCTATTGATGTGCGTGCATATGCATTATTTTGGTGAAGTTAATTCCCATTGTGAGGAATTTGACTTGATTGCCGATAACCGATACCCGAGCGAGGATGGGTGGTTAGGGCTGATTCGTGTCCGTGGTTATGGACGAATCGATGGATCCGTATCCGAATGATGATGGATCGTTGTTGGGTGACTTGGTCACGAAGTCGGTACCGCATGCATTGAGTCTCATTAGTGTTTGCGTGAGGATTGTAACATGCTAGGATGTCTTCCGTTGTTGCAATGCCTTTATTGTTGATTGATGATGTATGATGAATTGTATGACTATGTTTGTGTATTGGTTCATTGGTTAAGAGGTGGAATAATATGCTTATTATATTGTTGATTGAAAGATTTATAATATGCTTTAATTATGAGAAGTCTCACCTTACTTTACCATTTCGATTAAATTAGCAATCGAGGAGTCGGTGAGGATGGCTCTAGAGCTTATCTTTTAGTCCGTGTGTCGTTGTCATGCTCGATTAGATTGTAACACCGGGGAACGCTTTAGTTAAGAGAATCATTATCGCTAATAGTTTTGGATTTGAATTCCTTAAGAACTATGATGTTTATTTAAAATTTTGATTTTGGTATTTCCGCTGTGTAAGACATGGTCTTATAACGATTGAATTGTCGATGTTGATCCTCAGTGTAGCATGGCTACTGTTTGAATGAAGTTTGTTTAATTATTAATTGTGACATCCCTTATTATACCGTGTTAAACTCTGATTAAAGATGATTTAGATATTAATTTAATTAATATATTCGGGGTATTTAGATGGGGTATTGTGGTGTTACAGGAAGCGTCCATGGGAGACCTAAGAGTTTTACTTTATGCTAGAACTTTATTTTGTATTTACTAATATACTAATAAAAAGCTTGTTCTTGTTTGTTTACCAAATTTAAATTCCTAATGTCCTTGAAAATATTGCATAACATTACATATCATATCATGTCATCTCATAATAGGTAATTCAAGATCGATTTTCTTATCCTCTGTCGCTTATTTCAAGAGAAATGGCTTTCAAAAAATTGTCAAAGATCTCCAAGCTCGGAATGCTAATTTCCAAGAGATGTTCACCAATTTGGTCCAAGGACATAAAGATCGAATAGCTCATCACCAAGAAGAATCTTGAAGACAAAGAAGGATGACAAGTTGGAACAACTGCAAGCTTAGATAGCGAGATGAGAATCCAGATGATTGGTCGATGAATCCAAAACTTAGCTTGTGGGTATGAAGAGTTGAGAGTCTTCATCAACGAGCCTCAAGTTCGAAACAACCAATAGGATGAACCGCTAGAGTGGGGATCCAATCATTAACCAACCTTCGATGAGATGTAAGTTGACTTGTTCACGAGAGAGGAAAAAGACAAGTTCGCATTGCTTCGCCAACAACAATAAAGTAATCAAAGATAAGCAAGATACATCCGTAAGAAAATTTGCCAAAATCAACATGTCGATGTTGCAAGCCTTATATACATGATAAAGATGAAGTTGGTCACGTTGAAAGAAACTCATCCAAATTCCAAGACTCTTCCCTAGATACAACTCTAATGAAAGATGTGCATTCCACTCTAATAGTCCCGGTCATGATGTTGAAAATTGTTGTTTTAAAAATAAGATTTAGGACCTAATTGACGAAGGAGTTCACGAGTTCACAAAAGATGGTCAAATTAAGTTTTTCTATCATCCATCAAATATCAAAATTGCAAGCCATGCCGTCTAAAGTGGCAAGTTCGGGCGAAGAAGCTTTCATTTATTTGAATTTTCAGTTGTAATTTCTTTTGTTTGCTTGAATTTTTATCCTTATTTCAAACTTTGGCTTTTCACATTAATCCATTGCACATGTTTGTCTTGAAAGAATCCATTCGTTTTAGTATATTTAAACCGGGTTTCTTAATTTTTGTGATATTCAACTCTCGTTAAACCGGTAAGCCTTTAGAGGGAGGATGATGAAGATGATATCATAATTTCATACAGTATGCTTTTGAATAGACTCAGTTGACGATGTACAAGCATTGTTTCAATTCCTAAACAGTGGAGTTATAAGGAAGTTAATACCTAGTCAACCCCTTTGAGCCTAAAAAGTAGAAGTTTTCTTTTTTTACGCAAATTGAAACCCTTAATCATAACTCAAGTGTGATAATTTCTCGCTAATTTAATGTGCAACAATCGCAGTTCGTCTCTTCATACACGATTTAGTAGGTCGATATCCTTCTAAATCAAAGACCGATGATGGCTCCTCATAACCATTAAACTAGGCAATGTAATCTATAAAAAGAAAAGATCGCTAAGTAAAAAAAAACCTATGAAGGAGACTTAGTAAAATTGAGACATCCCCACGATTGTAATTTCAAAGTAAACTTTAGAAATAAGTTAGGGATAATAAAGTCAAAGAGGGTCGGTACAAATCCCTACAAAAAGAAAATGTTACAAAACAATGATTTCCTTTTCAAATAAACCTCTCGCTCCGGCCATCACCAATACTGGTTGCAATTTCAAATTCTTTGGAACCTAAAATGCATAATTAATAGAGTATAGGGTGAAGAACATCATAGAGAAATGTTTGGTACAAATAAATTTCAAGTCATTATCCGTTGTTTCTTAAACTGTGAACCAAGCCACTTTATAACCCTCAAAAGTCCTAACTGAAGCATGGTTAGTTTGATAGTATACTGTTACAAAAAGGTATCCTGACTCCTGTAAGATTTACTATAAATCCTGAGTTGATATCACATTCTTACAAGTTTTGTTTTACTAAAAATACATTTTAAGATGTATAAGCTTTACATTTTAACACCACTATTTGCATATGATTAAGTGTTTGACAACAGAGAAATTCACATGATGAATATTCAATGAACGAAGATCCTCCCTGTTCGCGTTAAAAAGTGATGAACGAGGGAATCGAATCGGAATTTGAATCTCCGCTCAAACGACGCATTTTTGATTTGTTTTAAAGATGCCATGAGCATCAAGCTTTATTATTTCCAAAACAACAAAATGATGAAAAAGGGAAAGTCGCAATACCCTATATAATAATGATATGCGGTGTGACTAGTGTGAACTAGACGCAACGCATTGGGAGAGATCCGCAAGGGTTTGTATATAAAGGAAAAGATGTGGCACTATATATATAGTTATCTATATTATATATATATATGAATATTTTGATATGTTTGTGTGTTTTAATTTGCTATTCTATTCTTGGGAAAGTTTCTCCTTTGGATTTTAAGAAAGCGTAGGTTATGGGATCCTAAGTTTTGTTATTATTGTGCTCGCAAAGATCATTGGGATCTTCTGCATACATATCCCTTAATGGGAATCAAAGCATCTGTAGCTCGGATTTAAGGGAGCTATGGTTTTGTTTGTTTGAGGGAGAAAGAAGTATGCTCGCCAAGGATGAGACCTTGTGCCTCACGATTCTCAAAGGAGGTTGAGAAAATCGAGCAATCGTAGTTCCCACTTATGCTAGTGGAAGCAAAGGGTGTTATTAAGACACAAAGACAAATGTCATCTTAATGAAAAATGTATCTAATTTATTTCATCACATACATTTTGAAGGGTTGATTGTTTGAATCTTTCATCGTAAGTATTAGGTGTTTTGCTTGAGTGTACAAGCGTTACCACTTACGAGTTAAGAAAGATGATTGAAAGATGATTGAATCTTTAATTGTAAGTTTTAGGTGTTTTGCTTGAGTGCATGTTGTTACCCACAGTTTAAAAGATGTTTTGTTTGAAAAGTGTTTGAAAACTGTTTGATTGTATGACGGATAGATGAGATACTTCTTCCATAGAGATGATAAATGTCTAAATCTCGAGGAGAAATTGATTATGGATTGGGATGCTTTTAAGAAGCCTGTGGGTCCTTGTATTGTAAGCCCAAGAGGAGGCACCGAGGGTCATCGAGGGTCCTTGCATTATGAGCCCAAGAGAAGGCATCTGAGGGTCATCGAGTCCTTGCATGAAGCTCAAGAGGAAGCTATAGGGTATGGTTGGTTTTGGCTTTAAGAGTTTCCACCGAAACCATCCTCTTAGGATTTCAAGAGTGATTTCACGGGAAATCATACTCGTGGTTCTATCTTATTCGGGTGATTCTTTGTATTGAAGCCCAATAGAGGTCATAAGAGATTTCGGTCTCTTTCTTGTTTGATGCCCAAGAGAAGGCTAAACTCAACGAGGGAGTTCTTTTGAACGAAGCCCAGGAGGAGGCTAACTCAGCAGAGGAGTTGTCTTATATGAAGCCTAAGAGGAGGCTAACCTCAATAAATGAGTTTTCTTATATGAAGCCTAAGAGGAGGCTAACTCAATAAATGAGTTATCTTATACAAAGCCTAAGAGGAGGCTAACTCAATAAATGTGTCATACCCCAAAATTTGCCCTCCTACTTCTCAAGACATCACATACATCCATACTCAAGGATTTCACAAGGGTTGACCAGACAAACCCTCTCCTAGGAAATCAACCCAAACTAGGGTTTGGCTATTCTGAGATCATGGTAGTTCCCAACACTCTAGTGGTCATCATGCCTCATCATATGCTACAAAGAATCTCCATGTCAAGTTTCAAGCCTTACAAGTCAAGTTTCGTACAATTGCTTAGATGGTTGAAAATCGCCATTGACAAAAGTCAACTGTGGTCAACATACAACAAACTTCATGATTTTTGGTTAACATCCATATTTTAAAGTGACATTCATCATTTTATCAAGGTTGATCATGATTCATCAAGAAAACTCAAGATTTGATCAAAAGTCAAACTTTCCAAATCGTGGTTTTGAAGGAAAGTCAATGAACTTTGACCAGCATAACTTTCTCATACTTTATCGTAAATTTTCCCATTAAAACTCATTTTGAAGAGAATACAATCTCTACAACTTCATGTCTCACAGTTTGTCGAAAGTGCTTCATTTGGAAGATATGGGTCAAAACATTACAGTCCTTTTCAAAGTCAACGAAAGTCAACGCTTTGTAAAGAAGTGTTATTGAGCATCCAAACTTCAAATGAGATGAAACCAAAGAGGTTGTTTAGAGGACATCTAGAGATTTCCAAAAGTCCAGAACACCCAAAATGTAAAAATTGAGCAAGATACACCTTGCAAGTTGAGCATTTTTGAAGAGGTACAAAGAGAAATATGTGATAAATGCAAATATTTTCCAAATGGGCTTATAAGTTTATGATCCAAACTTGATCATAATATTATCCATGACCTCTTTACACCTTGCCACCTTTTCCTATTTTTTGATTTTTTTGAATTTAAAAGCATTTAATTCAATTTTAAATTAAATAAAATATGAAAATAAGGTATAAAACAAGTCAAGGATTTCTATCAATCTTGAGGACCAAGGAAGCCTACAATACATGCCAATTTCGGCAAGCTCATACAAGAAGAGAAAATCAAATTTGAAAGATTTGATGAAAATTAACAAGAAAATATTTTTGCATTCATAGCCATATCTTTTTTCATTCTTTTGATCAAATCTCTTGCTCTATAAATACATGACACAATCACAAGACCAAAGGACTAAACCTAGCCTCATGAAGCAACCCTAAAAATCACAAAATTCTCTCAAAGTTGCGATTTTCGAATTTTATTTTCCAGCAGGTTTCAAGGTGATTCAAGCATTCCATTGTGTTCCTGAGCTCGCCAAAGAATCAATCCCATTTACACGAAGCTGCTTCGCTCTGATCGTATATACAAGTCTCACCGGTTGCAAAGTTTTTAAATTGCTTTGATTCATGCATTACTAATTGTTTTTAATTGCTTGTATGAACTCAGACATCCATTAGAACATGTTTGATGCATTACATGTAAGCTTTTACGCCTAAATCATAAACTGCCATTGTTAGGGCTTCAGATCGGAGAAACTTCGAACCGGATGATCCAAGCTGCTTGAAAGCCAAACGGCCACCACCACCTGATTCAGCCCTCGAATTAGGGGTAGGTCCCTCTTACTCTTTATTTGGCTTATTTTGCAGGTTTAAGGATCGGGTTGAGGTGATCTGCATGCGCATGCCGGTAGCATCTGATTGGCTTACACGTTAATACCAGGGGCCCACGTTTGACTGTGTTTGAAAATTCAAATATAACCCGTTGCAACACTTATAATCCATTGAATCTATTCCTATGACAGCAAGCAAGCCTAGCTCAGATGGTAACACGTTTGTTGGTATATCCTGGAGGTCAGGGGTTCGATCCCTGGCTTCCTCACTTTCTTTTTTACAACTTTTCTTAACTAACTCTTTTTCTATATTTTTTCATATTTTCCTAATTTAATTTAATTTTCTTCAAACAATTTTCTCATGCATTTAAAAATCACTAAAATATTTTCTTTTGCATTTTAATCGAAAAATGTTTATTTAATTTTTACATAAAATTAATATTTTTGCATGCATATTTTAATTAATTGTTAATTAACCATTAAATTGACTTTAATTATTTTTCTTCATCAAAACCAATTCGTAAAATTCCTAAAAAATTACTCTATCATCTAATTGTCATTACTAACCTAAAACCTTTTTTCTACTAATTTCCAAAACATTTTGCTAACATTTTCATGTTATTCCGATTATCTATTTATTATTCCGCATTTACAATTCTAGAAAGGATGTATAGGTCGCAAAGTTTTTATCATGTAATAGCGTAGATTTACATTTTCCGCACTTTACTTTCTGCACTCCTATATTATGTAACTTCCCAAAGCCATGTAATAGCGAGGATATACTTCCCGCATTTTACTTTCCGCAATTTACTTTCCGCACCCTATAAACCCTAGTAATTAGCGTGTATGGCAAGATAAAACGAACGTAGATCACTTCTAATTTCAAGATAATATATCCGAATTCAACACATCTTTTCACACATGCACCCCTAGAGTATTCTCTCTCGCTGCCTTTCAATAAATGGTCAAGTCCCCAACGTAGAGGTATCCTAGCATCGCGTTTACAAACATATCATCATAGTCCTTCGATACAAAGATCAGACCCATGATGTCGCCACGAATACATGATCTTGTCCCTCAATTGCCTACGAAGAGTGATGATCGCCCTTCAATGTGCTAGGATACTCCACAAGTTGCTTTCTATGACCATCCGACGTCCTTCAATGTCCCTCTACATCCAACGAATAGGTTACATACCAACTAATGGTATGGATAGCACTATTCTAAAGGAACGTAAAATAACATGAAAACGATCGTCCTGAGTAGGTAATAAGAATTTTAGTTGCTTGCTCAATCAAAATACTTTTCACACCTCACACTTTTGTCAAAGTTAAAACACTTTTCAAAAATGAAACATTTCCGAACACTTTGTATACATTCCAACGTGAATCATTACAAAGTCAAAGTGAAATGCCTTTTCAAAACATTTTTGTCAAAATATCGAAAGCAATTTTAAAGTGAGCTAAAAGCAACTAAGAGCCATTAGATAACTACGGATGGAAAGGGGTGGTAATACCTTCCCTTTTCATAACCTTATCCCTTACTCAGAATCTAACGAAGGTCTTTTTCTGTTCTTTTCACCTTCCCTTAATTGGATAAAAGAAAAGTCGGTGGCGACTCTTGCTATCCGCAACATTTGCGATAAAAAGCAAAACAAATCTCAAAGCCGGGCCCATCAGACATGTAACTGAGACTCGCTGTGAGACACCCTAAAGAGAGAATGCCTTAGGGATTTTAGATCATCTTTACTGCTTTCTGCTTGACTTCCCACGATCTCCAGAATTACCGACGAAGGTTCATACACGCTTGGGGCATGGTAAAGAAGACTAATACCAAGACTTTGGGACACCAAAACTCCATTCCTTGGGAACCTTACCTCAAATGGGTAGCTCGAGCTCAAAACCTCATGATGCCATTTACACTGTGTTACCAGAATTATGGAACCTGTTACATATAGGTGACGTACCCTATATGCCTCCATCCCGACATGCCTACCGATTTTGAAGACTTGAAGAGATCCCGATTCAACTAAAAGAAGAAAGGGATATTCAAGCTCAATGCTACGCAAGAGAAGAAGGTACTAGAATTGACCAAACTACTTCACGAGGAGCAAACATCAACGCCTACTTCAACACCAAAAGCGCCCATGGAGACTTAGAGCTTTAGGATTTTTGTTCTTTTATTTTTCAAACTATCTTTTGGTACTTAAAAGAAAAGAAAAAGAAAGAAGCATAAAAGTTTGTTCGTGCTTGTTTAACAAATTTAAATTCCTAAGGTCCTTGAAAACATTGCATTGCATTTGCATAAACATTTGCATTACATTGCATTGCATTCTCATTTTCTCGCTATTTATTTTAGGTAAATTCTTGAACAGATCTGTCAAAGATCTTCGTGCCCGTAACGCCTGGGCCTAGGAATGTTCACCAGCTTGGTCCAAGGCCAGGAAGATCCGAAGAAGCTCATCAACAGAAAGAAGAAGGTCATTGGTGTTCTCAACATGGGCAGACGTTACAAAGGCGGACCTAGAGTGGTCAGCCGTGTGGAACTCTCAGACAAGAGTGTTGAAACTGATGAAAGTATCAAGAACAACGAAGAAGATCAGCGTGAACCTGAAAACAAAGAGGAAGGCTATGAGAACGAGCAGTATTCTCTTGAGGATGACAAATACAAACAACTTGAAGACCGTCTGAATGCTATGGAAAATCTAAAAATGTCCTGGCTAAATTTTGATGATCTGAGCCTAGTTCCTGGTGTGGTGATTCCTCGTAAGTTCAAGGTTGCTACTTTTGCCAAGTATGATGGCATTCTTGTCCAAGTCGCATTGAAGTCCTATGTTCGTAAGATCCATCCTCACACCGTGACAGAAGTTGTGGATCCATTACTTTCAAGAGAGTTTATCCGAGCTCACGCTTGAGTGGTATTATCACCAGAGAGTACCCAAATCCATACTTGAATGACTTAGCGATGCTTTCTACAAGCAAGACTAATACAATGTCAATTAGCACCCACCTATGCAACCACGTAGCATGTCTATGGGTCGATGAGAAATTCAAAGAGTATGCTCAAAATGGAGAGATCTAGCAGGCGAGTTCAACCACCTTTGTCCAATAGGGAGTTGGTTGATGTGTTTATGGGAACACTGACAGGCCCATTCTTCAATCATCTGATTGGAAACTCTTCAGCCAAATTCACCGAGTTGATACTGACAGGAGAACGTATTGATGCCGGAATCAAGAGCGAAAGATCTGTAGAGTCATCCCAAATGTCAAAGAGATCTTTTGGGGGTAAGAAAGAAGCCAATGTTGTGTATGGTCAGAAAAGCCGAGCCAAGACCGACCGTGCTCAATCTGTGGGGAAAATTGTGATCTCCAATCCTACATCGACAACCTCAATAGAGACAACACGCAGAACTTAACGCTACCACGAAGATCAGCTTTTACAAAGATCAACATGCCATTGTCGCGAGCATTGCAACACATGTTGAAAGCAGAGCTGATTACCTTGAGGGATCCTCCTCAAAACATCAACACTTCCTCTCTGAGATACAATCCTAATGCAAAGTGTGCTTACCACTCCAACAACCCTGGACATAACACTGACGATTGTTGGGCTCTGAAGAAAAAGATTCAAGACATGATTGAAGCTAAAGAGATTGAGTTTGATCCTCCTATTGAGACTCCGAATGTGATCAACGCACCTATGCCTAACCATGGCAAAAGTTCCAATGCTATTGACAAGAACTCTTATGTTTTTAACATAGATGACCTGACTATTCCTCTGATGACTGTTAAGAAGAATTTGCTGCAAGCCAGTGTCAATCCAGGATGCCTAGAGCATTGTCGTTGGTGCCCATCTGCACCTGACGGTTGAGCTTGGTTGAGAAGACGTATTCAGTGCATGATGGATAACCGTGAAGTACTATTTTTGAAACTTTCACCTGTGGAGAACCTGTGTGAAGACATGTCTAAGAATCTGAAGATCGAAGATGTGAGCGAAACTGTACCAGAAATATGGGATACCTTGGGGAAGCCAAGTGGAAAGTTTGATTACATGGTGAAGTATACTGTTCCTGAAAGCTACAAAATTCCTATTGAAGATGTTAAAGCGACCGGATGGAGGGACGATTTCCCAGAAGACTATGTTGATGTTAACACTATAAGGATCTCCTCTGCTGATCCTGTGCCTAGGGTGGCACCTCTCATTACTTCCTGCACCAGCCCATACTCCTCCGACAAAGCTATCCCTGGAACTATGGAGCTGAGGTTTACTATCATGGCATCAAGCAAGACCCCAACCATTGAGGATCTTATAGTTGAAGCTACCATTCCTGACATTGACAACATCACCGGATCAAGTAAGGTGACTAACCGAAGAGTGTTTTCTCCAAATCTCTCCTCCAAAAGACATTACACTCCATTGCATTCCAGCCTATTCAACCCATTCCCAAGCTAGAGGGAAAGAACCAAGACTCATCCCGCCAACCAAGTACCAAAGGAAGTTGTCAAGACACCTCCAAACAAGAAATGGAGGAAATTCAAGATTATCAAAAGAGTGACTACAATGTTGTGGAATAGCTTGGGACAGACTGCCCAAGATCTCCATGCTTGCTCTACTTTGTGCTCGAGGCTCATGCTAACGCCTTAGTGAAGTTTCTAAAGAATGCTCACGCATCCGCAAGACACTACCACCGACCGCTTTGATGTTTGTATTGCTATCGGCTGCCAACAACGGCCTAGGCTTCTCTTATGTCGATTTGATTCTCGCCGGAAAGAACACAACAAAGCCTTGCACATCTCCGTGAATGCAAGGGCGCTACATTATCTCATGTTTTGTAGATACCCTGTCTTCCCTCAATATCCTACCAAAGACCGCTTTTGATCGACTTGATATCGGGTTGGTTCGAACCAGTGATATAATTGTGAGAGCTTTTGATGGTTCTAAGCTAACAAAGGCTTGGAGAGCTCATTCGCCACCAAAGCGGTTCCGCACTTTGACTCCACTTTCTTTGTCATGGACATCCGTCCAAATTTTACTCTTTCTACTTGGACGCCCTTGATACATGGGCGTCATACCTCTACCTTGCATCGGTCAGTACCCGTGAAAGGGAAGGTTGTTATAGGTGTGGTGAAGAAGAATATATGGTCACCATCTACAGCCATTCTCGATACCCGAGATGGAAGAATTCTTCGAGACCCCCGTCAAGCTTTCAAACAATCCCTAGAGTCATGCCTGACTCTTCCACTACCCTGATGTTACACAAGTTCGCCTAGGATGGCCTCACTGGGATGCCTGCCGCCGTGGAAGAAGGAGGTAGTTCTATTTGGGGTCGCCCGATCTTCCTTTCAAATCGACAAGACCGGTTTAGGCTTCACCATCGAGGAGAAGATGATACGCCGCGAACGTGTCGGCCAAATTCCTTCCGTGATCGCCGAATGGAATCCATGCTATAGAAGACACGACAACGACTTCGACATCGCAAGTGGATCTTCCCAACCCGCACAATGGGCTCAACAATTGGAAGATCAAGACGCATACCAATCTCCTTTAGTTGAGTAATTGCTCTTGTTTTGTTTTGCTTTTCGTTTTATGTTTTGAACAATAAACTCTAAAGCCTAGTGCCTTGCCCGGCATCGTGGCTCGCTTGTGAGGGTTATTATCCGTCATTTGCATATTTTCATTCAATAAAATCGTTGGACTTTTGCATTCTATTTTGCTTTCTTTACTTTATCACCCTTCAAAAGCTATGTGTTTCTTACACACACCCACGTGATACATCGCGAATCACTCCAATCTCGTTGATAACAACTATTCTATTGCTAAATATGACTTGATAATCCGATCTACCAAGCCGAAGACGAAAGTGAGGAAGATTGTGAAGTGCCGGAGAACTTGTCGATCACACAAGAAGATCGAGTTATACAGCCACACGAAGAGCAAGTTGAGGTTGTGAATTGGGTACCGATAAAGACAAAAGAGATCAAGATAGGAGCGGTCTTGAGAGTGTTAAAGAGAGATTGATTCGATGCTACGAGACTATATTGAGATTTTGCTTGGTCATACGAAGACATGCCAGTTTAGACATTGATATTGTGGTACACGATTCCGACAAAGAGGGTTTTCCCAAGGAACAGAAGGTCTCGTGATGCGTCCGAGATGTCGAGAAAATCAAAGTCAAGTTATGAAAGCTCAACCCCGGTTTCTTAGTCATATTTCCTATCCACAATGGGTTGCAATGTGGTACTGTGCCTAAGAAGGATGGTAAGTACGAATGTGTGGATTTAGATCGAACAAAGCGAGTCCGAAAGACGATTTCCACTCTCATATTGATGTTCGTTGACAACACCGCCAAGATAAGGTTTTCTCCTTCATGGATGGTTTCTCCTACAATCGATCAAAATGGCTCTCAAGACATGGAAAAGACTACTTTTGTTACACAAGGGGCACTTCTGCTACAAGGTGCTGCTCGATCAAGAACGCGGGCGCCACTTATCAGCGTGCTATGGTGACATTATTTCATGACATGATTCATCACGAGATAGAGGTCTACGTCGACGACATGATAGCTCGATCACAGACAGAGGAAGAACATCTTGATCATTTGTAGAAACTGTTTGATAGATTGAAGAAATACAGGTTGAGACTTAATCCTAACAAGTGTACCTTTTGAGTCAGATCCGGAAAACTCCTAGGGTTTGTTGTCAGTGGTAAAGGAATTGAGGTTGACCCCGCCAAGGTTAAAGCTATTCAGAAATGCCACCCCCGCACCGAGAAGGAAGTCGAGGTTTCTTGGGCGATTAAACTACATTGCCGATTCATTGCACATTTAACGCTACTGTGAGCCAATCTTCAAGTTACTTAAGAAAGATCAAGTAGTGGAATGGAACCACGATTGCTGATCGCTTTTGACAAAATCAAGGAGTACCTACAGTAATCCTCCTATCTGATGCCACCCGCAAGGAAGACCTCTTATCATGTACTTGACGGTGTTAGAGAACTCAATGGGTGTGTGTTGGGGCAACATGACGAGTCCGGTCGAAAAGAGCATGCAATATACTACCTTAGCAAAAGTTTACCGATCGTGAAACAAGATACTCACAAATGAGAAAACTTGCAACGCTTGCTCAATGTCACGACTAAGACAAGATATGTTAACTCACACTCACCGTTAATTTATAAGATGGATCCGATAAAATACATATTTGAGAAACCGACTCTCTTCGGAAGAATAGCAAGATGGCAGATGATCTTGACCCAGTACGACATCCAATACACTTCTCAAGCGATCAAAGGAGTGTAGTAGCGATCATTTGGCTTATCAAGTCGTAGATGACTATTAGTCTATGCGCTCAAATTTCCACGAAGATGTTTTACTAGTTATCGCGAAGAACCCGCCCGGACGAAGGACCTAAACAAGGATCCCATGGACCATGGTCTTTGATGGAGCCTCAAACGCACTTGCAATGGCATTGGCGCCATCATTACATCCCCAGCGGAAATACGCCTTCACCGCCAGACTTATTTCACCGCACTAACAACATGGCCGAATACGAAGCGTGCATCATGGGTATCAAACTATTGACTTAAGAATCAAGTTCTGCAAGTGTATGGAGACTCTTTGGTGATCACCGACATAAGTAGTGAAGCATCCGAATCTTATTCCAGACGAGAGCATGTTCTAAGTTTGATCCCCTACTCAAGAGATTACTTTATCACATTCCGAGAAGAGAATCACCGACGCATTAGCTACTATGTCATCTATGTTCAAGGTTAGATGGGACAACGAGGCTCCCCAAATCATCATTGAGAAGTTCGACGAACCAACAGACATTGTTATGAGCTCGATATGCAGAGAAACCTGGTACTATGACGTGAAGAGGTATTCGAGACTCAGAATATCCGGGGCATCCACAACGATAAGAAGTTCTTGAGAAGGTTCGCTTCTAAATTCTTCCTCAACAACGACATCTTATACAAGCGCAACCACGACTTGTGCTTACTCCGCTGTGTAGAGTGGAAAACAGCGGATCGTATCATGGAAGAGTTACACGAAGGCGCATTTGGTACCCACTCCAGTGGACACACCATGGCTAAAAAGATTTTGAGAACAGGTTACTATTGGTCCACCATGGAAGATGATTGTCACCGCTACGCTCGATCTTGTCACAAATGCCAGATATATGCAGATGATAACACGAAATCATATCGTTTATTTTACATGAAATTAACCCGTTTTGTATTATTTTGACCCGATTAACTCTCGAATATTTCGAGATTGTCATTACTTTTTGCAGGTATTCACAACTTAGCTCTGTAAGAAAATATGAAACAATGCAAGAAAACACCAAAAGAAGTAAGAAAAAGATTAAATCAAAGATTACGATTTTAGTTGTGATTAACGCCTGTGCCACGACCGTAAGCTATCTTGAAGAGTGTTACGACCAACACACCCATGACGACCGTAACACGGAGAAAACACCAACCCCCGTAACACAAAGGCCACGACCGTAACGCGATTACGCTTAAATTAGAAGAGCGATCGTGGCGAGGCTTTGACCGAAGAGTTTCTAACACTGCTTCCTCTCAACCACGGCCACGCTCTAAAGGACTAACCCACGTCCCTATATTCCGGAGATTCTCAAGGCAAGCTTCGGACAAAGTTTCAAAACTCAACCGCCGATCCTAGTTCTTATAAATACCTCACCTTCAACATCAAACGGACGGAGCATTTTATGATTTTCTTGTGCGGAAGCTCAAATTCGAACCCAATATTATTTTCGCTCTAATTTTCCTCTGATTCGTTATTCCTTTTCATTTTATTGCTCAAATAATAATTTCCAACATCGAAATTATTATTATAGTCTAGGATTTTTATTTAAGCTTAATTCATTACTTTACCGATACGAATCCAGTTTCCGATTTGTGGAAGAAGGATTGAAGTATTGGCTGCTTTATTTCGTGTTTTTATTTTGCAATTGTATTACAAGATTCTTTAATTAATTAATGCAAGTTTAAATTATTATTATTTATAATGTCCAATTTATATTTGTTTGCTTTTACTCCTGACGCTCGCTTTAATTTCCATGGCTAGCTAAACCTTTAGTGTCGGTATGGGATAGTAAGAGACATTAGGCATCCGATCAACAACTTAGGCTAAAACTTTAATCAACTTAACTCGGTTATAACTTTTATGCTTAAAACAAAACCTTCGTACGAAAGTAAGAAGATAAATAGGTTAGATCGAGACCACGAAAGTGTGAGGTTTTTAACCGGATAGCTAAAGTTAGGCATTTGATTTAAATACGTTGAAAGCGCTTTTAAAACGATTAGAATTAATTAAGTTTCCAAAAAGTATTTCTAAACACTTATAGGCTAGCAAAAGGTGTATAGGGCTTTAGACGATAATCCGAGATAAGACCATGAAAGTGTGAGTTGAGGGTTTTAAACCGATTAATTCTACGGACAAACCAAGTTGACCATCCTTATATGCCTAAGCCGATTAGATCCTTTAAGTCGATTCTATTGCATACCGACCATTTCATTTTATAATTATTTTAAAACCAATTAATTTACCTTCCTTAACCTTCCTAAAACCAAATGTGATTTCCGCCTTTAGCTAAACAAACATTACTTTCCCGCATTAGAGTGATTACAAAGTCCCTGTGGATTCGACAATCTTTATTACTACCCGATAGGTGAGCTTGGCTAAGATACCGTTAGACACATTAGGTTTATCGCACATCAAGTTTTTGCGCGCTGTCGGGACTTTGATCTAGTCACTAGTGCACTCTTAAAGTAACTGCTAGGCTAAGGCAACTATTTATTTTCCTTTGTGTATGCCAAATACTCGCCTCAAGGTATTTTGCATATACCCATTTACAATATCTAGCGTTATCTTCGATTAAGAAGACAATTCAAGAGTACCGCACTCAACAATCTTCCGCCCTGTTCTTCCGATCTCGACGAGTTACGAAGAATGGCTGGTCCACCTCCTCCTCCTCGTCCTCTTAAGGATTACGCAGCCTTCTCAAGCGGAGCCTCATAACAAGATTGCAGCTCCTCGCTATTGCTCAAAACGATTTCGAAATAAACCTTCGCTCTTTCCGCCGCTCGCCAGAACCGCCTGAGCTCCTACCGACGACCCTAATCTACATCTATCCGTGTTTGTGCAGTACGCAGACACTGTGAAAGCGAATGGAGTAAACCCCGAGGCGATACGATTGCGCCTATTTCCTTTTTCTTTAAGAGACAGAGCTCGTGCTTGGCTTCAATCTCTTCCTGCCAACTCAATCACCACAATGAGTTGAAGAAAGTCTTTTAGCTAGATATTTTCCTCCAAGCAAAACCGCTATGCTCGAGCTAACATCAATGGTTTTAAACAAAGACAATGAATCTTTATTCAAGCATGGAACGATACAAGGATATGCTAAGACTCGCCTCATCATGGTTTAGAAGAATGGTTGATTATTCACATTCTATAATGGTCTCTTGTACAACACAAGATTAACCATAGACGCCGGTGGCGCATCGATGGATAAACCATATGCCGGGCGAACCAACTTATTGAAAGTATGGCTCGTAACCACTACCAATGGGGAAGCGAGAGAGTTAATGTAGAGAAATCTCAACCGAAAGGTATCAAGGCGAAGTGAACAACCGGATCAAGTTAATGCTAAAGTGGAAGCTCTTACCCAAAAATTAGAGAACCTTCCACACCCGCAGCCACCGTAGCTGCAGTGATTCCAACTTACGATCTATGTGGTATTCAATCACATCTTGCTCCGAATGTCCCCTTTTGACCGAGTACCAAACGAACAAGCTAACTACGTGCAAGGAAATCCCTACGAATACGTATAACCCAGTTGGAAGAATCATCCAAATTTCGCAAAAGCAACAATGCATTGTATGCTCCTCGACAAGCTCCTCGCTACACCACCGGTTATCCAAAAGCTATCCCGAATCATCCTAATAACGGACCTAATACTTCCAACGCTCCTAGGAAATCAAACCTCGAAATTATGATAGAACACTTCATTGCTTCTCAATCCTGCACTAATAAGGATGTTTTAAATCGTAACTTACATACCAACGAGCAAATTAAGCAATTATCTAGCAAGGTCGATGCTTTAGCTACCCATAACAAAATGCTTGAAACTCGATTTCACAGTAGCTCAACAAAGCACCTACCGCTGCTCCTGCTGAATATTTCTCGTCAACCACAACCTAACCCGAAAGGACACGCTAATGCGTGATACTTAGGTGGAAAAGAACTTGACGGACCTATTGATCCAAGACTAGAAAACCCAGCTATGTATCAGAAGCAAGACAAGCCAAGTGAAAACGAGAGTGAACCGAAAGAAAAGGAAAACGAAACTCAAGAGGTCAGAAAAGAGAAACCCTATGTGCCTCCACCGCCCTATAAACCACAAGTTCAGATCCCCGAGATTAACCAACTCTAAATCGATGAGCCAATTTAAGAGATTCGTGGAACTTCTGAAACAACTAAATATCACAATACCATTCACAGAAGCCATTACTCAGATGCCATCGTATGCTAAATTTCTTAAGGAAATCCTATCTAATAAGAAAAAGTTAGAAGATAACGGAACAATTACCCTTACTGCTGAATGTAGTGCTATCATTCAGAATAACATGCCTCCTAAGCTAAAAGACCCAGGTAGTTTCTCTATACCTTGTAATATTGGAAAATTCGTCATAGACAAAGCTCTATGCGACTTAGGAGCAAGTATCAGTGTCATGCCCATATCTATTTGCAAAAAGCTGGAAATGGGAGAACTTACACCTACAAAAATGTTTGTTCAATTAGCTGACCGATCAGTTAAGTATCCTGTAGGTATATTGGAAAATGTTCCAGTTAGCATAGGTCAATTCTATATCCCGACCGATTTCATAATTATGGACATTACCAAGATTCGCCACTTATCATATTAGGAAGACCATTCCTAGCCACAACTGGAGCTATAATTGATGTAAAGAAGGGCAGATTAACATTCGAAGTCGGAGAGGAAAAAGTGGAATTCATCCTCACTCAATTTCTACAAGCACCCGCCATGAATGACACATGTTATTTACTCGATATTATAGATGAGTGCGTGAGAGAGATGGAAGCTAAACAAACCACATATTCCGAAATAATGAAAATTGAAACCCCTCTGATATTCGAAGATGATAATTGGCGAGAACCATATAAAGATGACAGTCTAAGCGAAAGTCTAGCACTTACACCTAATCATATGCCATGTCCCAAGAAACCAAAACTAGAATTGAAAGTTTTACCTAAAAATTTACGATACGAATTCCTTGATACTGAACAAACTCGACCTGTAATAGTGAATTCCAGTTTAGGAACGCTTGAAACCGAAAAACTTTTAGACGTTTTATGGAAATATCCTACTACGTTAGGTTACAACATATCAGACTTAAAAGGAATTTGTCCTTCAATTTGTATGCATCGTATTCTATTAGAAGAGGATTGCAAAACCTCTCGAGAACCTCAAAGAAGAATCAATCCGATCCTCGATCGTAGTCGAGATGAAATCAAAAAGCTAATGGAAGTCGGAATTATATACCCGATCTCCGACAAGAAATGGGTTAGCCAAAGGCATGTCGTACCTAAGAAAGGAGGTGTTACTGTGTGAAAACGCAAAGCTAATCGATAACACAAAGAGTAGTTAGTGGACACAGAGTGTGCATTGATTATAGAAAACTGAACAAAGCTACTCGGAAAGACCATTTTCCTTTACCCTTTATTGATCAAATGTTAGAACGATTAGCCAAACACTCCTACTCCTGCTATTTAGACGGTTATTCCGGATTTTTCCAAATTCCTATTCACCCTGATGATCAAGAGAAGACTACATTCACGTGTCCCTATGGAACGTTCGCGCATGCATTTAATGCCTTTTGGATTATGTAATGCTCCTACAACTTTCCAACGATGTATGATGGCCATTTTCGCAGATTTCATTGACAACATCATGGAAGTGTTTATGGACGACTTCTCTGTGTGTGGACAAAGCTTTGAAGGATGTCTATCTAATTTAGAGAGTGTTTTAGAACGATGTGTGAAAGTGAACCTGTGCTTAATCGGGAAAATGCCATTTCATGGTCGAGAAGGAATCGATTGGACATGTTATTTCCAATAAAGGAATTGAAGTTTATAAAGCTAAGATAGAAGTGATTAAAGAACTCCAACCACCTAAGACCGTTCGAGAGATACGAAGTTTTCTAGGACACGCAGGTTTTTACCGACGTTTTATTAAAGATTTCTCGAAAATTACAAAACCACTTACCGGTCTATTAATGAAGGCCGAGTTCATATTCGATGATGATTGTCTCAAAGCTTTTGAAACCCTTAAAGTCCGACTTATTTCGCACCAATCATGCAACCGCCCGATTGAGGTTACCTTCAAATCATGTGCGATGCAAGTGATTACGCTGTAGGCGCAGTTCTTGGACAAAGGAAAGATAAGAAACTTCACGCAATTTACTACGCCAGCAGAACGCTAGACTCAGCTCAGATGAATTACGCCACCACTGAAAAAGAACTCTTAGCCGTGGTCTTCGCGCTTGACAAATTTCGCTTACCTTGTAGGAGCAAAATCATCATCTACACGGACCACGCTGCTATCAGATATTTACTTGCCAAGAAAGATGCAAAACCGAGACTCCTCCGATGGATCTTGCTTTTACAAGAATTTGACTTGGAAATTAAAGACAAGAAAGGAACCGAAAACGTCGTAGCAGATCATTTATCCCGTTTGGAAGGTATAAAACCCGAACAAGTGCCAATTAACGACGATTTTCCGTATGAACATCTGATAGCACATATGATAAGCGACCTAGCTCAATTGGATTTACATAAACCGTGGTTAAGGAAGTCATGGAAGCCATTGACATGACCATAGGATTGCCTTGGTATGTCGACATCGTTAATTATTTAGCCGCGCCCACCGACTTAACTTACCAATGTAAAAGAAATTCTTCCATGATCTCAAGAGTTATTATTGGGACGAACCACTTTTATTTAAACGAGGACCTGATGGAACTTCCGCCGTTGTATACCCGACGAAGAAATAGAAGACGCCATTTCCATTGTCATTCATCTCCTTATGGCGACATGCTAGCACCTCTAAAACGTGCCAAAATTCTCCAAGCCGGCTTTTTCTCGCCTAACTCTGGAAGGATGTCCACATCGCTAAAAGCG
This sequence comes from Vicia sativa, assembly GCA_021764765.1. Taxonomy (NCBI): domain Eukaryota; kingdom Viridiplantae; phylum Streptophyta; class Magnoliopsida; order Fabales; family Fabaceae; genus Vicia; species Vicia sativa. The sequence goes on along the minus strand of CM038793.1, from coordinate 124,194,130 downwards.
TGATCGATGCCAACGCACCGTAATATCCGCACGCGATGAAATGCCTCGTAAAGGAATACTAGAAGTTGAAATCTTTGATGTTTGGGGAATCGATTTTATGGGACCTTTCCCATCTTCTTTTGGAAACAAGTTTATACTCAGAGTATCGATTATGTTTCAAAATGGATCGAGGCAATAGCTTCTCCTACAAATGACACACGAGTGGTAATAAAGCTTTTCAAGAATATAATTTTCCGCTTTGGTGTTCCTCGACTTGTTATTAGTGACGGTGGATCTCATTTTATTTCAAGATATTTGATAAATTACTATCTAAATATGGAGTGAAACACGTAGTAACACCTTATCATCCGCAAACTAGCGGACAAGTCAAGTTTCGAATGAGAGATTAAACAAATATTAGAAAAATCGCTATATCTCGAAAAGATTGGTCATCCAAGCTTAACGAAGCTTTATGGGCTTATAGGACAGCTTACAAGACTCCTATCTAACTACACCTTTCAAACTTGTTCACGGAAAAACTGTCACCTCCCGTAGAATTAGAGCATAAAGCTTATTGGGCGATAAAGACACTCAATATTAACTACATCGCTGGAGAAACGATCCTCGATTTACATGAGTTGGAAAATTAAGACTAGACGCTACGAAAACGCTAAAATCTACAAAGAACGCACTAAAAAGTGGCACGATCCGCTTATCTCGAAAGAATTTAGTGTGGGAGATGTCGATTTTTATTCAATTCTAGACTTAGACTTTTCCTGAAAACTTAAATCTAGATGGTCCGTCCTTTCAAAATTACAAAAGTATTTCCAAGCGGAGCGGTAGAAATTAAGGATAGAAATAGCCCCGCTTATCAAACGGCAGCGCTTAAAAAGATAATCGTATCAATAATAGAGACTATACGAATAAGCTTAAACTCAGAATTACCACCTATTTCTCCCGACTAATCTTTCACTAAGCATTTCGTCAGGCTTATGACGTTAAAAACAGCGCTTCATGGGAGGCAACCCATTTTATTTGTTTTTGTTTGCTATTTTATTTATTTGTTTTTGTTTGCTATTTTGTTTATTTGTTTTTGGTTGCTATATAAGTACTCTTCATCTTTTTAAACTTTTATAAACCGCACGATTTCAAAACAAATTTACTTGCTACAGGATTTCTGAAAAGTCTTTTTCTCTTTACTTTCTCCTCTACTCTGTCTCCCCGCTTTACTTTTACTATGGATCCCCCACAGAACTTTATGGAAACCACCTTTAGAGGTAGAAACCAAAGGAGAAGATTTGAGGCTTTGTCTCAAAGAGCCACCGCTTAACCTCAGATTATGATGAACCCACTATGGACACTTTAGGCATAATTGACAGTGTTTACTACATGTTTAACCAGTTAGGATGGGAGAGAGCACACCTGAAAAATAGGTTTATCACTTACCGAGAGCTCACCCTTGAGTTCTTGAGTTCATTAGTTTACATCCCTGAACATGGTGTCGGAGCCCGAAAAGGAATCATCGCCTTTAGACTTTTTGGTATTGAGTTCACCTATAACCATAGGGACTTAGCTGCTTTATTAGGATTCCCCAGTGGACCCTTAGCTTTTACTACCCCTGAGGCCGATTTATTGGATTTTGAGCTGGATTATTTCTGGGGTACTTTAACCAGAAACTATCACCCTGACCCAGAAAGCATGGATAACAATGAAATACATAACCCAACCATCCGTTATTTCCATAGGATTCTTGCCCACACTGCTTTGAAAAGAACAAAATCAAAATGTCAGTATCCAAGGATGAACTATCTCGCTTTATTGTTTAAACACAGACGCCTGCAATGCTGTCCCACCTCGATGAAGACCTTTACCCGCATTAGTGAGGACCCTAATGTTCCCCGCTGTGGGAGGATTGGTTACTATGATTGTAAATGCTCTTGGACTTCGTTACCAACTTAATAACTGTGCTCCATTTGGATCAATTAGGCCTATGAATATTGATTTTTGTTTCAACAACATGATAATAGGAAATTTAGGCCCTGCACCTTATGATTACCTGATATGAAACGAAGTTGTTACTCTGTTTACCCTTCCGAACCATGCCCGAGTTAGTGTCCATAACCGTGATAATTGGTTGTACGAATTGAATCCACCGACCACCCGTAGACACCGTAAACACCACAATCATATTTTGTTGTCGATAATTTCATGTCTCAAAACGAACAGATCCCGAAACTCCTCCCGTTACCATGACTTTACAAATATGATCAAGCACAAGTAGGCCCTGACATAAACCAAGGAGAAAACACTACACAATTAAACACCATTCTGACCACTTTGGATGCTTATAAAACTGACATCGATGGAATAAAGAATGAATTGAAGACTATGCATTTGGATCTTATTGGTTTGACTGACATCACAGTGGAGCAATTCTATAACATCACCCAAGCTTTAGAGATATTAAAAGAAAAGATTGGATGAAGCGCTTTTAGTTTATCGCTTTTTCGCTTTTAGTTTATAGAATTTTTCCATTCTGTTTTGTTTCTAGGTAGTTTCAAATTCTTTGTTAAATTACCGCATTTCAATTTACAAGTCAATTTACCTTCTGTCAAAAAGAACAAGCTATTTAATTTGGAGTAATGCAATTGTTTTCGCTTTAAACTTACAATCATTATTATGCTTACAATGTTTTATGGTTTTCGCTTCTATTGCTAATTAATTATCTATATTGAATATATATGCTGAATGGATTAGTGGTATGTTTATGTTGGAATGTCTGAGATGTTCTACTTGATATAAAAATGTTACTCTGTGCAAGTATGTTCTATTCTGTTTAAATATGCAAAAATTGCAGCTCTTACGATCGTCATCTGTCCCCCACAACCGTAACACGCCTAGCACGCCGCCTGTGTTACGACCGTAACACGGGCTACATCAAGAACTCTAGCGTAACGCCTTTCTCCTTCCCTCAACCTTTCTCTCTTCTTTTTCCATAACTTCCCAACCATCCCACTCCCTCCATTAACCACCCATTAACTCCATTCAACCCACCATCAATCCCTCTCCACTTTCAAACTTCCTACTATCTCCTTCCATTATATACCCATTACCCGTATCACTTTCATTCACTCATTCCTCAACCGCACTCCATTCTCACTCAACAATCCTTGCATGCAAATGGCAAACAATCCCCAACCTATTCTGGCGTTGTCCTACGAATGGTGAGCAAGGTGAAACTCAACGCATTAAATTTTTGAAATTCCAACGCCGTGGTCTACACCCCACTAGATATGTTGACACCGATCGCCTCGAGAACTTGGTTTACTTGAGGGTGTTCAGCGCTTCTTGAGTGTCAACCTGGAACCTTTGTAGCCAACCCCAACCCACGACGAGACACTCACTCGAGTTCCTCGCCTTCGCTACATCACTCCACCGTTCAACAAACCAACTTTGGTGTTGCGGTTTCGCATATTCGCACCGAATACGAGTTCTCTCAGAACGCGTTCGGACGATTGCTTGATTTCTGCACCGAGGAAGGTTCACATCTCCGTGTACCCGACAACTTTGGAGAAGAGTCCTTCAACCTTTGGCACAGCCTCACCAACAACCGAGCACACTCCTATGATCATCTCAACGCCACTCAAATCCATAACCCAGCCATACGCTATTTCCACCGCATCTTAGGTAACACAATCTTCGCAAGAGATAGTAACCACAAGTTAAACTCCAAAGAGCTGTTCTTCATGCATTGTGCATTCTCGGGTCAGAAAATTAATGCCGCACCTTTCCTCCCGCCCATATTCACTCCATCTCGCACTGCAGGCGGCAAACCTTTCTATTTTGGAGGGCTTGTCACTTCTCCGCACTAGCACTAAGCCATGGTGACACCCTTGATCATCCGCCATCCCGACCACCGCTTCGCCACTTTAGACCATTGCAAATCAGCCCACCTCATCCACGAGCGGACGATGGAAAGTTCCATCCATGATTCAAAACCGAGTTTACACTAATATTGTTTTGCCTTGCAGGATCGACCTCGTAACCGAGCCAACGGCTATTCAACCTGAAGATCCGAAGGCCCCGCTGCTGCAAGAAGAACCTCATGTCGGCCCCATGATGAGATGCGGGAAGAAATGGATCGAGCTGTTCCGCCTCGACATTCCCGAGTCGCCCTCCTCCTCCACCTCCTTCTCTTGACGAGATCCTCCGAGCCATTCATCATCAAAATCTTGTATCCGCCAGAGAGAGGGTGCATCAGAGCGCTCGACGCCTTACTTCCACAAAATGCTCAAATTAATGGTCGCCGACGAATGAAAGGCTTGATGAAGTGCTGTTTAGCCGAACGCTTTGAGGATGGATGTTACATCTCTTGGACCACAGAGCACTGACTCTGAAGCTACTCCTTCCAGAAGGTCAAGAACCCGAAGCCGCCGTGGTCGCCAGTAGTTTTTCCTTTTCTTGTTGTTTTCCTTGTTTTCCGTTGTATCTTTTATTTAACCTTGCCATTATATCATAACATTGAGACAATGTTTGATATAGTGTGGGAGGAGTACTACATTTTTAATTTCAGAACGAGTAATTTCATTTCTATTTCAGTTATATTTCGTTATTTCATTTTCTCCCCGTTTTATTTAGCCATACCAAATTTTTTTCGCCTTTTATATTCGCATAATCGTTAGTTACCTACTTTTACAAAAATCTTAGTTAGAATGCCGAGAGCGATCCAACGAGAACTATACGATTATGACACCTTCGACTCCCTACTTACGCGAATCGTCTCTATTTCCGTTATACCGATACTTTCAGTTTTAAGTCTTAATTTAGCCCCTAGTAGTTTATATTAGCAGTCGGCACCAGTCTTAGCACAAACCACGTGGAAAGCCGATGAATATAAGTGGATGATCTCAGTAATTTATTCAGAAAAATGTTACATGATTTAAGGAAATAGCCAAGGCACCAATTAAATTGGGCGATCCTCACCCGATCGTTTAATCCTATGGATGCGAAAGCTTTTACTAAGTAACATAAGAATCCATTGTTTAGATGGTTCAAGCATCCGCATCGAACTCGGTAGGGCGATTACGGTCCGATCCCCGCATCTTACAATCGGATAAAAGAGGTTGCCACATAATTGTGCCGTAAACCGCTGTGTTTTGATCGTAACCACTAACCGCTATTCTACTACGTATGTAAAGATAATGGGCTTAATGTGATTGCGCAAGAACGAAACCGGTGAAATAGGAACGAGAAACCTTGAGTTGAATTATAACGGTATAATTAGACGCTCCTGTTTAAAACGGATAGTCGTCGACTAGCTTGTTGCTTGTGTCATTAGCGTATCGTTGTTGTTTCATTCGATTTTCTTGGCCGAACTAACTTAAGATCTCTTGTAACAATTTGAAAACGAAAGGTATACTAGTTATGTGCGTAAATAAAACTTGTCCGATATTTCTAAATTGATTATTTTGCTTGAGGACAAGCAAATGTTTAAGTATGGGGGAATTTGATAACACGAAATCATATCGTTTATTTTACATGAAATTAACCCGTTTTGTATTATTTTGACCCGATTAACTCCCGAATATTTCGAGATTGTCATTACTTTTTGCGGTATTCACAACTTAGCTCAAAACAAGAAAATATGAAACAATGCAAGAAAACACCAAAAGAATGTAAGAAAAAGATTAAACTCACAAAGATTACGATTTTAGTGTGATTGTAACGCCTGTGCCACGACCGTAAGCCATCTTGAAGAGTGTTACGACCGTAACACACCCATGACGACCGTAACACGGAGAAAACACCAACCCTGCCCGTAACACAAAGGCCACGACCGTAACGCGCATTACAGTTAAATTAGAAGAGCAGATCGTGGCAGGCTTTGATCAAGGAGTTTCTAACACTGCTTCTCTCAACCACGTAAGCCACGCTCTAAAGGACTAACCCACGTCCCTATATTCCAGGAGATTCTCAAGGCAAGCTTCGTGACAAAGTTTCAAAACTCAACTGCCGATCCTAGTTCTTTATAAATACCTCAGCCTTCAACATCAAACGGACGGAGCATTTTTATGATTTTCTTGTGCGGAAGCTCTGCCGAATTCGAACCCAATTTTATTTTCGCTTTAATTTTCCTCTCAGATTCGCTTATTCCTTTTCATTTATTGCCCAAATAATAATTTCAAACATCGTGAAATTATTATTATAGTCTAGGATTTTTATTTAAGCTTCAATTCATTACTTTACCGATACCGAATCCGAAGCCCGATTTGTGGAAGAAGGATTGAAGTATTAATGCTTTATTTCGTGTTTCTTATTTTGCAATTGTACATAAAGATTCTTTAATTAATTAATGCAAGTTTAAATTATTATTATTTATAATGTCCAATTTATATTTGTTTGCTTTTACTTCATACGCTCGCTTTAATTTCCATGGCTAGCTAAACCTTTAGTGTCGGTATGGGATAGTAAGAGACATTAGGCATCCGATCAACAACTTAGGCTAAAACTTTAATCAACTTAACTCGGTTATAACTTTTATGCTTAAAACAAAACCTTCGTTAAAGTAAGAAGATAAATAGGTTAGATCGAGACCACGAAAGTGTGAGGTTTTTAACCGGATAGCTAAAGTTAGGCATTTGATTTAAATACAGTGAAAGCGCTTTAAAACAGATTAGAATTAATTAAGTTTCCAAAAAGTATTTCTAAACACTTATAGGCTAGCGAAAGCAGGTATAGGGCTTTAGACGTATAATCCGAGATAAGACCATGAAAGTGTGAGTTGAGGGTTTTTAAACTGATTAATTCTACGGACAAACCAAGTTGACCATCCTTATATGCCTAAGCCAGATTAGATCCTTTAAGTCGACCCTATTGCATACCGACCATCTCATTTTACAATTATTTTAAAAACCAATTAATTTACCTTCCTTAACCTTCCTAAAACCAAACGTGACAATTTCCGCCTTAGCTAAACAAACATTACTTTCCCGCATTAGAGTGATTACAAAGTCCCTGTGGATTCGACAATCTTTTATTACTACCGCGATAGGCTGTGCGCTTGTAGTTAAGATACCGTTAGACACATTAGGTTTATCGCACATCAGCAGACAAAGTGCACGTACCTCCAGTACCTCTGAATGTTCTAACATCTCCTTGGCCTTTTGCAATGTGGGGCATTGATATGATCGTAGAAATCAAGTCCACAGCTTCCAACGGACATCGTTTCATCCTTGTGGCAATTGACTATTTCACCAAATGGGTAGAAGCAGCCTCGTTTGCATCTGTTACCAAGAATGTCGTGGCCCGATTCATCAAACATAATCTTATCTGTCGATATGGCACTCCCGAAAGGATTATCACAGATAACGGCTCCAATCTCAACAACAAGATGATCACCGAACTCTGCACGCAGTTCAAGATCAAGCATCACAACTCTTCTCCTTATCGACCAAAGATGAATGGCACAGTGGAAGCCACCAACAAGAACATTAAGAAGATTATACAGAAGATGACAGTGACTTACAAAGATTGGCATGAGATGTTACCATTCTCTCTTCATGGTTATCGCACTACAGTACAAACATCAACAAGGGCAACCCACTTCTCTCTTGTGTACGGTATGGAAGCAGTCCTACCCATCGAGGTTCAGATTCCCTCAACCAGAGTCCTCCAGGACGCAAAGTTAGGTGAAGACGATTGGATTCAGACTCGCCTTGACTAGATTAACCTGATTGATGAGAAATGACTCGGCCCATCCGCCATGGATGATCTATCGTAAACGAATGATCGAGCATTTAACAAGAAGGTCAAGCACCGAGTCTACCAAGTCGGTGATCTAGTAGTCAAGCGCATCATTCTTCCACAAGGTGATCCTAGGGGAAAATGGACTCCCACCCACGAGGGACCATTTGTAGTCAAGGAGATTTTCGGAGCTATGATACTTAGCACCATGGATGGTGAAGACTTCCCACACCCTGTGAACGCAGACATAGTCAAAAAATACTACGCATGAGAGAGACCCGCTAGGTCGACGGACCTAGGCAAAAATAAGGGCATCCTGGCGAACCAAAAGGGTTCAGGCAAAAGTTAAGGATATATACAAAACATGTACACCCGGCAAGTCGAAAACCTGAAAAGGCGGCTTGGGCAAAAAAGGGTATCCCGGTAGACTGAATACCCGAAAGGGCGGTCTAGGCAAAAGTTAGGGATTTAAGCGTACGACTATGTCTCGTCCAGATCACCTATCTACAGACTACGATCAACATTCAAGATTCAAATGGCGACAATCAGTCTACTCACTTTCTACCGACAACAAGGAGATGAGATAGTTGAAATATATGAGTACTAGCTTAGTTGGAACTTAACGAGATTATTTCCGCATAGCTTTTTACTTTTCTTGTATACAAACTACTTGGCCATACGCCACCTTTCAAATAAATACAAGTTCTTTCTTTATAATTTTTGCTATTGTTGTTTGCATAAAGTCCAATGTTTGCTTTGAATGATTATATGCATCTAACAATAAAAATCTATTCACAAACATGCGAAAATTGAACATACGAAAACTAATTTCTACAGGCTCTAGGAATTGAGATGACGACGAAAGTCACCAATGCATTTCCCCCACAGAGCATGATCCCCACAGAGATGTCGCTCAAAACCTTCCCCAGCAAAGAAGAGGAGGACCCCCAAGTAATGATTCCACTCAACTCAATCGGGCCACGCCCATCTTCGAGCGATAACATTTCGTCCCCCAGCCGAGGTATTTATCCCCAACAAGGTATCTCTCAGTATTCCCCTTTTCCCCGACAGCAGCAGTATCCGGACTTGAAACTTGGTCAGGTATCGCACCGGAGGAAACCTACATCCTTTTTCCCCAGCTAGAGATTACAACGGGCCCCCAGATCCTTCTAACCCGGTCTTTCAGCAACTATCAAACACTCTCCAGCAGGGTTTACGCGCAAGATCCCCAGCAGGGTTTATGTATGAGATCCTCAACAACGTGTTTCTCGATCTCTACCATCCTCAACAATATCCAGGCCCAAGACTTGGTCAGATAGTGCACTGGAGGAATCAAAGTTTTCTTTCTTCTCAGGGTTTCCGTCCCCAAACAGAAGTCAGAAATCCTTCAAACAGAACATCCGCATCTTCTTCAAGATGGATATGTTTTGAAATACCACAACATCTATCATTCATACATTTCTCATATATGCATATGTTATTCATACACATCGTCATGCATCATTCCTTGCATAAGACTAACAATATTCTATCAAAGTTTCTCTTGTTTTCTCGAGCAGTGAAAATCACTCGACGCAAACCGTCCAAGATTAATGCCCGAATCGAGACGGAAAACTATCGAACGACCGTCCTAGTTGTCCTCCGACAACGGTCCAGATTAAGACCGAATCGGACGGAAAACTATCTGAACAACCATCCTCGTTGTCCTCCGACAACGGATCCAGGATTAATACCCGAAGCCAGACGGGAAACCCTATCTGAACGATCACAAGTTATCCTCCGATAACAGGCAGTGGATCAATACCCGATGCAAAACAGGGAAGTTATCCACACTTTGCCAACTACTACCCCCCCAGAGTGGTCAGTACGAAGAACTATTCTGACTCATTCTTATTATCAACAGCAACTACAGAGTCTGGCGTACGACTCAGTTGCCTTGGATGGCATCATAAGCCCATCTCCGACTACTTGTCAATAGATCTCCACCTTCAGAATGCTGCATATTTGGTTAAAAAACCAATACTAACCAATAACTTCATTCAAATATGAGCACGAAGTCTAACGTACGACTCCCTCCGGATGGAATCTTAAGCCCATCTCCACCCCCCTTCACTTTCAAGACATCTACAGAGCCTAGCGTACGGCTCACTCCTCAGCACCGACCTTTCCAGATGGCATCTTAAGCCCATCCCCGTCAATTCTCCTATCAACAATCTCAAGTCTAGCGTGCGACTCATTCCCCAGCGAAGTCTCCAACTTCTCCAAATGGCATCTGTAAGCCCATTCCCGCATCATCAGCCAACCGCGAGTGCAAATTTTCTGGTGTACTCGAGTGTTCAATCATCTTCTACCTCCAGGTCCCGAAAGGCGAACATGCCAATCTAACCCTTCCAAGACAAGAAGATTGAACAGGGGCAGCTGTCATACCCCAAAATTTGCCCTCCATCTTCTCAATATATTCCATACATCCATGCTCAAGGATTCTTCAAGGGTTGATCAGACAAACCCTCTCCTAGACAATCAACCCAAACTAGGGTTTGAAAATTCTTAGATCAAGATGGACTTACAACATCTCTAATGGTCTTCATGCCTCCTCATATGCTTCAAAGATTCTCCATGTCAAGTTTCAAGCCTCACAAGTCAAGTTTCCTCAGACAATTGCTCAGATGGTTGAAAATCAGTTGTATTGGACAAAAAGTCAACCGTGGTCAACATACAGTCAAACTTCATAATTTTTGGTCAACATCCTCATTTTTAAGTTACATTCATCATTTGATCAAGGGTTGATCATGATTCATCAAGAAAACTCATGATTTGCTCAAAAGTCAAACTTTCTAAATTAGGATTTCTTAGTGAAAAGTCAACCAAACTTTGACTGAGCATAACTTCTTCATACTTTCTCAGAAATTTTTCCACCACCTCTTGTTTTGAAGGAAATTCAATTCTCTACAACTTCATGTGTCACAAGAATGTTCAAAAAATGCTTCATTTGGAAGGTATGGATCAAAACATTACAGGTCCTTTTCAAAGTCAACATTTTGTTTTGAAGATATATTGAGCATGGAAACTCCAATTGAGATGAAACCAAAGAGGTTGGTTAGAGGACTCTTAGAGCTTTCCAAAAAGTCAAAGAACACTCAAAAATGTAGAAAATTGAGCAAGATACACTATTCAGAAGTTGGGCAATTTTGGACAATTGCACCAAAGGAGATATTGGTCAAAATGCAAAATTTTCCAAATGGGCCTATAATCTTTTGACCCAAACTTGTTCATGACATTATTTGTGACTCATAAATGCTTGGCCATGGAAATTTTCTATTTTATTAATTTATTTTTAAATTTTAAACCATTTAATTCAAAATTAAATTATATAAAATATGAAAATAAGATATTTTTTTCAAGAGGATTGGATTTTGATCAAACTTGAGGTCCAAGATAGCCCATAACAATTGCCAAATTCGTGCTAGCCTCTTACATGGAAGGAAAATCAAATTTTTTCCAAAATTTGATTTTATTTGAAAAGAAATAAATGCACATTCAAGATCAAATATTTTTTCACTCTCTTTGCCATCCCAAATCACTCTATAAATAGCCAGCATTACACACAGCAAGAGACACGAAACCCTAGCCCTTACAACAACCAAAACTTTGCCAATTTTTTTGAAGGATTCTCAAAAATCGAATTTTGATTTTCAGCTGTTTTCAAGACAAGCCAGCCATCCAAACATCTCGAGGTCTCAGAATCGATCAATCCTTACTTGAAGCCAAGACTGCCCAGAACCTGATATATAGATTGCTCCGATTTGGTATTTTTCTCAATTTTGGTTTCTTCGATTCATGCGTTTTTAATCGTGTTTGTTTGCATATTTGTACTCAGGACATCCATTAGAGTGCATTTGAATCATTACATGTAAGCTTGCACGTCCAGAATTCATATTGTCATTGTTAGGGTTCAAAAACTGGAAAGCTTCAAACCGGCTTATCCAGGACGATTCAGGGCAAGAGGACCTCACCATCGTGTTCGCAGCCCTCGATTTAGGGGGGTAGGGTACCTTTTATCCATTTATTTTGCGTATTTTGCAAGCTTTGATTTCAGGTTGACCGGAGATGACGACCGGAGCTAGGGCTCCGGCGTCGTTGACTTGAGCTGACTCCGGCATGGCTGGCGTGGCGCGATGGAGTGTTCTGATTCGCTCATTCATAAACAATGGGGTCCACGCGTGCTGACTTGTTTTTCAAACCCATCCCTGACACGTCATCACTTATATTCCATTGTTTTTCACTTTTCAAACACCAAATGTCACTTGGCCTAGTGGTTAAGGCGTGGCATGTAGAAGATGCTCTCAAGGTTACCGAGTTCGAATCAGCCTGGGACCGGTTTTGCATTCTTTTTTCACAAACTCACTTTTTTTTTCATATTTTTCCATATTTTCATATTTTTTTAATATTTTGCATTCATTTTAATTAATTTCAATAATTTTTTATCATGCATTAAAAATACCAAAAAATATTTTTCTTTTTTGCATTATTTCCAGAAAATGTTTATTTAATTTATAAAATTAAAAAATATTATTTCGCATGCATATTTAATTTATTTGCTAATTTATCATTTAAATCACTTTTAATTAGTTTTTAATTATTAAATTACCTCCAAAAAATCCCAAAAAATTATTTTAGCATATTAATGTTATTTCCAGCATGACATATTTTTCTCATTTAAAAATAATTATTTTTGCTAACATTTTCCTCTTGTTCAATTTCCTCGTATTTTCCGATTTCTCATCTTTTCACAAGTTATCCTGTTTCGGACGATTTCTTTTTATCGTTTTCTTTTCTCCAATTATGTAATTGCTTATGGGATGTAATAGCTTAATTAGGGCTTTTTATTTTCCGCATTTTAAATTATGTATCTGCCCCAAAGTCATGTAATAGCGTAGGATTTATCTTTCCGCACTTTATATTTCCGCAATTTAATTTCCGCACCTTATAAACTGCTAGTAATTAGGCGTGTATGGAAAGACTAAAATTGGACATAGCTCACTCTAAATTTTAAGATAACATGAATCTGAATCAACACACTCTTTTCACACATGCACCCCTTAGGGTAATTCTCTCTCGTTGCCTTTACGAATTCAAATGGTCATGTCCCTCGAACGTAGAGGTATTCTAGCACCGTTGCCTTCAAAACAAATCATCATAGTCCCTTCGATACAAAGATCATAAGACCCACGATGTCGCCTCCGAATACATGATCTTGTCCCTCGATTGTCGCCTACGAAAAATGATGATAGTCCCATCGAATGTGCTAGGATACTTCCTACAAGTTGCTTTCTATGACCATCCGATGTCCCTTCGAATGTCCCGCTTACATCCAACAAATAGGGTTACCTACCAACTAATGGTATGGATAGCGCTATTCTAAAGGAACGTAAATAACACGAAAACGACCAATTCCGAGTAGGTAATAAGACTTTTAGTTGCTTGCTCTATCAAAATACTTTTCACACCTCACACTTTTGTCAAAGTTCAAACTCTTTTCAAAAACGAAACATTTTCGAACACTTTGTATACATTCCTACATGAATCATTACAAAGTCAAAGCGAAATGCCTTTTCAAAATTTTTTTTTGTCAAACACACAGAAAGCACAATTTTAAGGTGATCTAAGAAGCAACTAAGAGCCCGTAGATAACTACGGATGGAAAGGGGTGCTAATACCTTCCCTTTTCATAACCTTCTCCCTTACTCAGAATCCAACTAAGGTCTTTTTCTGTACTTTTTACCTTCCCTTAATTGGATAAAAGAAAAGTCGGTGGCGACTCTTGCTATCCGCACATTTGCGATACAAAATCCTACAAAGTTAGTTCACCGTGTTACAGTATGGAGACTCCGCTTTAGTGATCAGTCAGATAAAAGGCGAGTGGGATACGAAGCATCCGAATCTCATTCCCAATCGAGAGCATGTTCTATGTTTGATCCCCTACATCGAAGAGATTACCTTTGACCATATTCCACGAGAAGAGAATTAGTTGGCAGATGCATTAGCTACCATGCCATCTATGTTCAAGGTCAGATGGGACAACGAGGCTCCCCAAATCATCATCGAGAAGTTTGACGAACCAGCATATTGTTGTGAACTTGATACAGAGGAGAAACCTTGGTTCTACAAAGTGAAGAGGTATCTTAAGGCTCAGGAATATCCCGTAGGGGCATCTGTCAATGATAAGAAGTTCTTGAGAAGATTCGCTTCTAAATTCTTTCTCAGCAATGACATCTTATACAAACGCAACCACGATCTGTGCTTACTCCACTGTGTAGACTAGAAAACAGCAGAACGTATCATGGAAGAGTTACACGAAGGCGCATTTGGTACCCACTCTAGTGGACATATAATGGCTAAGAAGATTCTGAGAACAGGATACTATTGGTACACCATGGAAGCTGATTGTCACCTCTATGCTCGATCTTGTAAAAAATGCCAAATATATGCGGACAAAGTCCACGTACCTCCAGTACCACTGAATGTTGTAATCGCTCCTTGGACTTTCGCAATATGGGGCATTGACATGATCGGAGAAATCAAGCCCACTGCTTCCAACGGACATCGTTTCATCCTTGTGGCAATTGATTATTTCACCAAATAGGTAGAAGCAGCCTCCTTCGAATCTGTTACCAAGAATGTGGTGGCTCGATTTATCAAGCATAATCTTATCTGTCGGTATGGCACTCCTGAATGGATCATCACAGATAATGGCTCTAATCTCAACAACAAAATGATCACCGAACTCTGCACGCAGTTCAAGGTTAAGCATCACAATTCTTCTCCATATCGGCCTAAGATGAATGGCGCAGTGGAAGCCGCCAACAAGAATATCAAGAAGAGCATACAAAAGATGACAGTGACTTACAAAGATTGGCACGAGATGTTGCCATTCGCTCTTCATGGTTATCGCACTACAGTACGAACATCAACAGGGGCAACCCCCTTCTCTGTTGTATAAGGTATGGAAGCAGTCTTACCCATCGAAGTTTAGATACCTTCAACTAGAGTCCTCCAGGAGGCAGAGCTAGGCGAAGACGATTGGATCCAGACTCGCCTTGACTAGATCAACTTGATTGACGAGAAACGACTAGCATCCATTTGCCATGGAAAGATCTATCAGAAGTGAATGACCAGAGCATTTAACAAGAAGGTCAAGCACCGAGTTTACCAAGTCGGTGACCTAGTAGTCAAGCGCATCATTTTTCCACAAGGTGATCCCAGGGGAAAATGGACTCCCACCTATGAGGGACCATTTGTAGTCAAGACAGTATTTTCTGGCGGAGCTATGATACTTAGCACCATGGATGGAGAAGACTTTCCACACCCTGTGAACGCAGACATAGTAAAAAAATACTACGCATAAACGAGACCCGCTAGTTCGACTGATCTAGGCAAAAATAAGGGCATCCTGGCGAACCAAAAGGGTTCGGGCAAAAGTTAAGGATATATACAACCATGTACACCCGGGAAGTCGAAAACCTGCAAAGGCGGCTTGGGCAAAAAAGGGTATCCCGGTAGAGTGAAAACCCGAAAGGGCGGTCTAGGCAAAAGGTAGGGATTTAAGCGTACGACTATGTCTCATCCAGATCACCTACTTACAGACTAGTATCACCATTCAAGATTCAAATGGCGAAAGTCAATCCCCTCACTTTCTACTGACAACAAGGAGATGAGATAGTCGAAATATATGAGTACTAGCATAGTTGAAATTAACGAGATTGTTTCCGCATAGCTTTTTACTTTTCTTGTGTATAAATTACTTGGCCATACGCCACCTTTCAAATTAATACAATTTCTTTCTCTTTACAATTTGCACTATTGTTGTTTGCATAAAGTCCAATGTTTGCTTTGAATGATTATATGCATCTGACAATAAAAATCTATTTACAAACATGCGAAAAGTGAACGAACAAGGATAATTACTACAGGCTCTAGGAATTGAGATGACGACGAAAGTCACCAATACGCTCCCCTGCAGAGTACAATCCCCACAGAGGTGTCACTCACTACAAATCTTCCCCAGTGGAGCACACATTTCCCCCCACTAGTCCAGACATTCCAAGCTTCATCACGTTAGTCCCCGAGCAGTGATCCCAACCAGTGGAACCCTGTTACATCAGTCCCCGAGCAGTAACGGTTCATCTCCAATAGAGATATCTATCCCTGAGAATATCTCAAGAATCATCATTCCGGCAGCAATATCGCACTCAAACTTGGTCAGATAGTGCATCGGAGGAAACCTACATCTTTTATTCCCATCCAGAGATTTCAACGGGCTCCAGATCCTTCTAACCCGGTCTCCCAGCAGCAATCAAATACTCTCCAGCAGGATCTATGCGCAAGATCCCCAGTAGGGCGCCTCTTAAATTTTCCCCAGCAGGGTCTACACACAAGATTCTCAGTAGCATACCTCTCGGTCTCTACCATCCTCAGCAGCATGAATATCTAGGCTCGAACTTGGTTAGATAGTGCATCGGAGGAATCCAGGTTATCTTTCTCCTTTTTCTAAAGCAGGGTTTTCGTCCATTTAATCCCCAAGCAGAACGCCCATATCTTCTTCAAGATGGATATGTTTTGAAGTACCACAACATCTATCATTCATACATTATTCATAAAAGTCATAACTTGTGCATATATCGTTTATACGCATTACATCATGCATCATAATCTGCATAAGACTAACTATATTCTATCAAAGTTTCTTTTGTTTTCCCCAAAACAGGTGAAAATCACTTCTGAAACAAACAGGTCCAAGATTAATACCCGAAACAAGACGGGAAAACTATCTGAACGATCACCCAGGTTGTCCTCCGACAACAGGCATTGGATCAACACCCAAAGCACAACAGGGAAGCTATCCACATTCTATCGACTATTATCCCCTCAGAATAATCAAGACGAAGATTTATTCTAACACTCTCTTATTATCAACAGCAACTACAGAGTCTGGCGTATGACTCAGTTGCCCTGGATGGCATCTTAAGCCCATCTCCGACTATTTGACGACATCTCTTCACTTTCAGAATACTGCATATTTGGTTAAAATACCAATACAAACCAATAACTTCATTCAAAGACGAGCGCAAAGTCTAACGTACAGCTCCTTTCGGATGGCATCTTAAGCCCATCTCCGTGCTCCCTTCTATCTTCAGGGACATCTGCAGAGCCTAGCGTACGGCACGTTCCCCAGCATCAATCATTCCAGATGGCATCTTAAGCCCATCCCCGACGATTCTCCTTTTCAGGTGGCGTTTTTTAGTCTAGTGTACGACTCATTCCCCAGCGAAGTCTCCAGCTTCTCCAAATGGCATCTATAAGCCCATTCCCGCATCATCAATCAACAGCGAATGCAAATTTTCAGGTGTACTCGAGTGTTCAATCATCTTCTACCTCCAGGGTCACGAAAGGCATGCATGCCAATCTAACCCTTCCAGTACAAGAAGATTGAACAGGGGCAGGAAGTCAGAGGTTTCTTGGGACGATTGAACTATATTGCCAGATTCATTGTACATCTAACTGCTACTTGTGAGCCAATCTTCAAGTTACTAAAGAAAGATCAAGTAGTGGAATGGAACGACGATTGCCAGATCGCTTTTTGACAAAATGAAGGAGTACCTACAGAATCCTCCTATCCTGATGAGCCTACCGAAGGAATACCTCTTATCATGTACTTGACAGTGTTAGAGAACTCAATGGGGTGTGTGTTGGGGCAACATGACGAGTCTGGTCGAAAAGAGTATGGAATATACTACCTTAGCAAAAAGTTTACCGACTATGAAACAAGATACTCACAGATCGAGAAAACTTGCAACGCTTTGGCTTGGGCTGCTCGCCGACTAAGACAATATATGTTAACTCACACTACCCTATTAATTTCTAAGATGGATCCGATAAAATACATATTTGAGAAACCAGCTCTCTCCAGAAGAATAGCAAGATGGCAGATGATCTTGACCGAGTACGACATCCAATACACTTCTCAGAAAGCGATCAAAGGGAGTGTAGTAGCCGATCATTTGGCTTATCAAGCCGTAGATGACTATCACTGTGATTCGAATTTCGCACGAAGATGTTTTACTAGTTATCGATTGCGAAGAAGGCCGGACGAAGGACCTAAACAAGGATCCCGATGGACCATGGTCTTTGATGGAGCCTCAAACGCCAGCAATGGCATTGGCGCCATCATTACATCCCAGCGGACATACGCCTTTCACCGCCAGACTGGCACTAACAACATGAATTTGGTGCACATGGGTATCAAAGTCGCTATTGACTTAAGAATCAAGTTCTTGCAAGTGTATGGAGACTCTTTGGTGATTATCAATGCTTATTGTATCGGAATCAGAGTTCTTTCAGAGTGTGGTAGGATTAGTTACTATGTCATCATGTTCAAGAATGGGGCTCCCATCAATCATCAAAGGTTCAATCAATGATTTGAATATATATTTCAAGTGAGTATCTATGCATCATGAGGTTCTATGACAATACAAGTCTTTGCCCTCCGGTAGACATACCAGTTAGAAGATTCGAGACCAGGATTATTATTGGTCCACCATGGAAGCTGATTGTCATCTCTATGCTCGGTCTTGTCACAAATGCCAGATATATGAAGACAAAGTGCACGTACCTCCAATACCATTGAATGTTCTGACCGCTCCTTGGCCTTTCGCAATGTGGGGCATTGACATGATCGGAGAAATCAAGCCTACCGCTTCCAATGGACATCGTTTCATCCTTGTGGCAATTGATTATTTCACCAAATGGGTAGAGGCAGTCTCGTTCGCATCTGTTACTAAGAATGTCTTGGCTCGATTCGTTAAGCATAATCTCATATGTCGGTATGGTATCCCCGAAAGGATTATCACAAACAACGGCTCTAATCTCAACAACAAAATGATCACCGAACTCTACACGCAGTTCAAGATCATGCATCACGACTCTTCTCCATATTGGCCTAAGATGAATGGCGCAGTGGAAGCCGCTAACAAAAACATTAAGAAGATCATACAGAAGATGACAGTGACTTACAAGGATTGGCATGAGATGTTGCCATTTTCTATCCATGGTTATCGCACTACAGTACGAACGTCTACAAGGGCAACCCCCTTCTCTCTCGTATACGGTATGGAAGTAGTCCTACCTATCGAAGTTCAACAACCTTCAACTAGAGTTCTCCCGGACGCAGAGTTAGGCGAAAACGAATGGATCCAGACTTGCCTCGACCAAATCAACTTGATCGACGAGAAACGACTCGCATCCATCTGCCATGGATAAATCTATCAGAAGCGAATGATTAGAGCGTTCAACAAGAAAGTCAAGCACCGAGTCTACCATGTCGGTGACCTAGTAGTCAAGCGCATCATTCTTCCACAAGGTGATCCCAGGGGAAAATGGACTCCCACCTACGAGGGACCATTTGTAGTCAAGACAATATTTTTTGGCGGAGCTATGATACTTAGCACCATGGATGGCGAAGACTTCCCACACCCTGTGAACGCAGACATAGTCAAAAAATACTACGCATAAACAAGACCCGCTAGGTCGACTTGCCTAGGCAAAAATAAGGGCATCCTGGCGAACCAAAAGGTTCGGGCAAAAGTAAGAATATATACAAAACATGTACACCCAGCAAGTCAAAAACCTGCAAAGGCGGCTTGGGCAAGAAAGGGTATCCCATTAGACTGAAAACCCGAAAGGGCCGGTCTAGGCAAAAGTTAGGGATTTAAGCGTACACTATGTCTCGTCCAGATCACCTACCTACCGACTACTACTACTAGCAGCATTCAAGATTCAAATGGAAAAAATCAATCCACTCACTTTATACTGAAAACAAGGAGATGAGACAGTCGAAACATATGAGCACTAGCATAGTTGAAGCTCGACGAGATTGTTTCCGCATAGCTTTTACTTTCCTGGTATACAAACTGCTTGGCCATACGCCACCTTTCAAATTAATACAAGTTCTTTATTTTTACAACGTTCGCTATTGTTTGTTTATGCATAAAGTCCAATGATTGAGATGACGACGAAAGTCACGAAAACGTTCCCCTGCAGAGTACAATCCCCACAGAGGTATCGCTCACTGCAAACCTTCTCCGGCGGAGTACAAATTTCCTTCCACTAGTCCCGACATTCCAAGTTTCATCACGTTAGTCCCTGAGCAGTGGTTCCAACCAGCTTAACATTGTTACGTCAGTCTCCAAGCAGTAACGGTTCATCTCCAGCAGAGGTATTTATCCCCAGCAGAATATCTCTGAATGATTATCATCCCCCGACAGCAGTAATATCCAGACTCGAAACTTGGTCAGATAGAGCATCGGAGGAAACCTACATCTTCACTATTCCCCCAGCCGGAGGTTGCAACAAACTTCAGGTTCACCATATCAAAGGAATCTTTGAACCTCGACTCCGAGCAATATTCAGATACTCCCCTGCAAGATCTACGTACAAGACCCCAATGAGTGTCTCGATTTCTAATATCCTCAGTGGTCTCGACAAGATCCCAGTGGAGTATCTCTCGGTTTCTATTATTCCCAGCGGCATTGATATCTTGGCTCAAAACTTGGTCAGATAGTGCATCGGAGGAATCAAAGACATTTTTCTTCTCCTCCAAAGAAGGGTTTTCATCAATTTTATCCCCAAGCAGAAGTTCAAAATCTCCAGTAGGACATTCACATCTTCTTCAAGATGGATATGTTTTGAAATACCACAACATCTATCATTCATACATTATTCATAAAAGTCATAACATGTGCATATATCATTCATACACATTGTCATGCATCATAATCTACATGAAACTAACTATATCCTGTCAAAGTTTCTTTTGTTTTTCCCCAACAGGTAAAAATCACTTCTAAACGAAATGTCAAAGATTAATACCCGAAACAAGACGGGAAACCTATCTGAACAACCGTGACAACCGGTCTAGGATTAATACCCGAAGCAAGATGGGAAACCCTATCTAAAAGACCGTACGAATCATTTCCAAATGGAAGGTCCAGGATTAATACCTGAAGCAAGACGGGAAACCCTATCCGAACGACCACCCAAGTTGTCCTCCGACAACAGGCATTGGATCGACACCCGAAACACGACAGGGAAGCTATCCACATTCTGCCAACTATTATCCCCCAGAGTAACCAGGACGAAGGTTTATTCTGACTCTCTCTTATTATCAACAGCAACTACAGAGTCTGGCGTACGACTCAGTTGCCTTGGATGGCATCTTAAGCCCATCTCCGACTATTTGTCGACCTCTCTCCACTTTCAGAATGCTGCATATTTGGTTAAAAACCAGTACAAACCAATAACTTCATTCAAAGACGAGTCGAAGTCTAACGTACGACTCTCTTCGGATGGTATCTTAAGCCCATCTCCGTGCTCCCTTCTACCTTCAGGAACATCTGCAGATCCTAGCGTATGACTCGTTCCCCAGCATCCATCAGTCTCTCCAGATGGCATCTTAAGCCCATCTTCAACGATTCTCCTATTCAGGTGACGTTCTTGAGTCTAACGTACGACTCATTCCCCAGTGAAGTCTCCAGCTTCTCCAAATGGAATTTGTAAGCCCATTCCCATGCATCATCAATCAACAACGAGTGAAAATTTTCAGGTGTACTCGAGTGTTCAATCATCTTCTACCTCAAAGTCATGAAAGGCAAGCATGCCAATCTAACCCTTCCAGTACAAGAATATTGAACAGGAGCAGCTGTCATACCCCAAAATTTGTCCTCCTACTTCTCAAGACATCACATACATCCATACTCAAGGATTTCACAAGGGTTGACCAGACAAACCCTCTCCTAGGCAATCAACCCAAACTAGGGTTTGGCTATTCTTAGATCAAGGTGGTTCCCAACACTTCCAGTGGTCATCATGCCTCATCATATGCTTTAAAGAATCTCGATGACAAGTTTCCTCAAACAATTGCTCAGATGGTTGAAAATCAGTTGTATTGGACAAAAGTCAACTGTGGTCAACATACAGTCAAACTTCATGATTTTTGGTCAACATCCATAATTTGAAGTGACATTCATCATTTTATCAAGGGTTGATCATGATTCATCAAGAAAACTCAAGATTTGATCAAAAGTCAAACTTTCCAAATTAGGGTTTTTGAAGGAAAAGTCAATAGAACTTTGACCAGGCATAACTTTCTCATACTTTATCAGAAATTTTCCCACCAAAGCTCATTTTGAAGAGAATTCAATTCTCTACAACTTCATGTCTCACAAGCTTGGTCAGAAAGTGCTTCATTTGGAAGATATGGGTCAAAACATTACCGGTCCTTTTCAAAGTCAACAAACAGTCAACTTTTTGTAAAGAAGTGTTATTGAGCATGGAAACTTCAAATGAGATGAAACCAAAGAGGTAGTTTAGAGGACATCTAGAGCTTTCCAAAAAGTCTAAGAACACCCAAAAATGTTAAAAATTGAGCAAGATACACCTTGAACAAGTTGAGCATTTTTGAAGAGGTGCACAAAGAGAAATATGTGAGAAATGCAAATATTTTCCAAATGGGCTTATAATTTTATGATCCAAACTTGATTATAATATTATCCATGACCTCTTTACACCTTGCCACGACCTTTTCCTATTTTTTTGATTTTTTTTGAATTTAAAAGAATTTAATTCAATTTTAAATTAAATAAAATATGAAAACAAGGTATAAAACAAGTTGGGTTGGATTTCTATCAATCTTGAGGACCAAGGAAGCCCACAATACATGCCAATTTCGTGCAAGCTCATACAAGGAAGAGAAAATCAAATTTTGGAAAGATTTGATGAAAATTAACAAGAAAATATTTTTGCATTCAAAGCCATATCTTTTTTCATTCTTTTTGATCAAATCTCTTGCTCTATAAATACATGACACAATCGCAAGACCAAAGGACAAAACCCTAGCCTCATGAAGCAACCCTAAAAATCACAAAATTCTCTCAAAGTTGCGATTTTCGAATTTTATTTTCCAGCAGGTTTCAAGGTGATTCAAGCATTCCATTGTGTTCCTGAGCTCGCCAGCAATCAATCCCAGCCCTTACACGAAGCCAAGCCGTTCCAGATCGTGCTATACAAGTCTCACCGGTTGGGTAAAGTTTTTAAATTCGTTTTCTTTGATTCATGCATTACTAATTGTTTTTAATTGCTTGTATGAACTCAGGACATCCATTAGAACATGTTTGATGCATTACATGTAAGCTTTTACGCGTAAATCATAAACTGCCATTGAAAGGCTTCAGATCGGAGAAGCTTCGAACCGGACGATCCAGGCCGTTTCAGGCCAAACGGCCACCACCATCGGATTCGCATCCCTCAAATTAGGGGATAGGGTCCCTCTTTACTCTTTATTTGGCTAATTTTGCTGGTTTAAGGATCGGGCTAGCCGGAGAAGATGACCGGAGCCCTAGCTCCGGTGCCGTCTCAGGCGAAGACCCTTTGACTGCATGCGTGGCTAGCCGTCCCTGGCTTCCTCACTTTCTTTTTTACAACTTTTCTTAACTAAACCGTTTTCTATATTTTTTCATATTTTCCTAATTTAATTTAATTTCTCTTCAAACAATTTCCTCATGCATTTAAAAATCACCAAAAATATTTTCTTTTTTGTATTTTAATCAGAAAAATGTTTATTTAATTTTTGACATAAAAGTTAATATTTTTGCATGCATATTTTAATTAATTGTTAATTAACCATTAAATTGACTTTTAATTATTTTTCTTCATCAAAACCAATTCAGAAAATTCCCAAAAAATTACTCTATCATCTAATTATCATTACTAACCTAAAACCTTTTTTCTACTAATTTCCAAAACATTTTGCTAACATTTTCTTGTTATTCCGATTATCTATTTATTATAACGCATTTACAATTCTAGAAAGGATGTATAGGTCGCAAAGTTTTTATCATGTAATAGCGTAGATTTACATTTTCCGCATTTTACTTTCCGCAAAGCCATGTAATAGCGTAGGACATTTACTTTCCGCATTTTACTTTCTGCAATTTACTTTCCACACCCTATAAACTGCTAGTAATTAGGCGTGTATGGCAAGATAAAAATGAACGTAGATCACTTCTAATTTCAAGATAATATATCTGAATTCAACACACTCTTTTCACACATGCACCCCCTAGAGTATTCTCTCTCGTTGCCTTTCGAATAAATGGTCAAGTCCCTCGAACGTAGAGGTATCCTAGCACCGCTGCCTACAAACATATCATCATAGTCCCTTCGATACAAAGACCATAGACCCACAATGTCGCCTACGAATACATGGTCTCGTCCCTCGATTGTTTCCTACAAAAAGTGATGATCGTCCCTTCGAATGTCCTAGGATACTCCTACAAGTTGCTTTCAATGACCATCCGACGTCCCTTCGAATATCCCTTCTACATCCAACGAATAGGGTTACCTACCAACTAATGGTATGGATAGCACTATTCTAAAGGAACGTAAAATAATACAAAAAGGATCATTTTGAGTAGGTAATAAGACTTTTAGTTGCTTGCTCAATCAAAATACTTTTCACACCTCACACTTTTGTCAAAGTTAAAACACTTTTCAAAAATGAAACATTTCCGAACACTTTGTATACATTCCAACGTGAATCATTACAAAGTCAAAGTTAAATGACTTTTCAAAACATTTTTGTCAAACACACAGAAAGCAATTTTAAAGTGAGCTAAAAGCAACTAAGAGCCCGTAGATAACTATGGATGGAAAGGGGTCCTAATACCTTCCCTTTTCATAACCATCTTCCTTACTCAAAATCTAACGAAGGTCTTTTTCTGTTCTTTTCACCTTCCCTTAATTGGATAAAGTAAAAGTCGGTGGCGACTCTTGCTATCCACAACATTTGCGATAAAAAGCAAAATAAATCTCAAAGTCAGTTCTCCCACCGTATTATAGAGGTTAACTCAATAAATGAGTTATCTTATACAAAGCCTAAGAGGAGGCTAAAGGGAACCTAGTTGTTATGTTATAACTGAACGGTTATATGAACAAGTGTGTGATGTGTATTCACAGGAGTTTATGAAGGAAATATACAAACAAGTGTATAAAACAAGCATTTAAAGCAAGTGTAACTTGAATATATACAAGGTTTGGGACTTACAACTTAAGGGAGGCCCATTGGTTTAAGAGTAGTTTCACCGGGAATAATGCTCCTCTTAATACCAATGGAATCAGTGTATAAACAAGCGGATAAAAACAAACAAACGAAGTTTGTTTATGCTTGAATATTTACAAAGATCATTTGAATGTGTACAAGGAAATGAATATGTACACGAAAGGGTTATTATGTACAAGGAAATGAATATGTACATAGGAGGGTTGTTATGTATAAGGAAATGAATATGTACATAGGAGGGTTGTTATGTACAAGGAAATGAATGTGTACGTAGGAGGGTTGAGACTTACACCGTGAGGGATGCCAATGATCAATTAAGAAGTTCAAGGAGAAACCTGGTTTGGTTTATCTTTAAATCTAATTGATCATGGATAAAAGGTGTGTAAGTTTATTGAAAAGTTTTTTTGAAAAGATTTTGAAAATGATTTTGAAAAGTGAAGGATATTCACAAGAAGTTTTGAAAAAGATTTAAGTTTGAAAATTGGAAAGAAATTTTTTTTGAAAAGTATTAAAATACTTAAAATGTCTCATTTTTTAACCTGATAAAACTATACTCAAGAAGAAAATATTTTTTGGATTTTTTTGACATAATCATAAAATAGGTATATTAAATGACAAGTGTGCAAAAAATCATCTCAAAATGAGAAGTTTTGATTAGTTTTTGAAAATGTTGAAGTTTTGCAAAAAAAACTTGAGAAATTTAGTGATAAAAAAAAGTTTTTTTTGGTCCTAAGGAGATTTGAACCTTGGACTTTTGGCTTAGAAGTGAAGAGTTTTTCCACTAATCCATGTGCTTGACTTGTCATTTAATCACCTTGTTTTGGAAGAGTTTTGAAAAAATGAAGTTTTGAAAAAGGATCAGAAGTTGTATGTTTCTGATGGGGTCAGAAGGTGGCTGCTTCTGGAGGAAGGGGGCTTGGCTGCTTCTGGAAGGAATTGGAGGCATGCTGCTTCTCGAAGAATGAGAAGCACGTTGCTTCTGGTGATGTTAGACGTTTGATGCTTCTGGAGGGTGAGAAGCACTAGAAGTGCTTCTGAAGGTAGTAGAAGCTGGTAGCTTCTGGAGATAGAGAAGCATCAGAAGTACTTCTGGAGGGTTGAGCCTCAGAAGAGCTTCTGAAGAAGCAAGCATCAGAAGCTTGATGCTCCTTTCATTAAAAAAAGGTCCCAGGGGGATTCGAACCCTGGGCCTTAAGGCGAGGCAAGAGGTTTAAGAGCGTGCTGGCAACCGTTGGGGCGGTAATACATCCATTATCTTAAGTCTAACCATAAATATATATTATAAAACATGAATACGAATTTATAGAAACTGGAAAACACGCGCAACAACGTCTTCTTCAACCTCCAGATACTTGCTTCATGGAATCTTCATTTCTCAGTGAAATCAAATGATCCAAACATCAAACTTGCTCGGATTTTTACCAGGAACATGATTATGGCAATTAATTACATTTATTTTGAACTTAGAACCATTAATTTTAGTATGAACACGAAGAACCCTAATTCTATGTTTTGATTATGAAATCATGTATGAGCACAATTTTAAGCAATTGATTGAGGGTTATTACTCAGTAATAGTGCAGAAACAAAATGGCCAAGCCTTTTTTGAACTGGAAGTTAGAAATCAAATAGTTCAAAGTTCAAGTTTTATACCTCTTGAAACTGAAATCGGGTTCTTTGTTGGAGGGGTTCCAGAAGTGTTTTGATGATTTCTACAACTTCAGTGATGTTTATGGAAGGTGTTGATGTGCATACCTTGGTTTGAAATGGTGTGGATCGTTTTGACCAAGTCCAGCTACAGTCACTTGAAGTGAGAACCGAGTTTGATGATTTTATGGTTACAGTGATGAAAATATGGTTTGGATCACTTCTATATGATGTATTGAAGGTGTTTGAAGTGAAAGTTTGGAAGATGCACGAGTGGATTGAGAGTTTGTAAGTTATGGCTCAATATGTGCATACATGAGGTTTGGAAATGTTTTCTGAGTTTGGCTAGTTCTCCTACTTAGAACTTTGAAACTTGAAAATCAAGAAAGAAAGAAGGAAAGCTTGGATTATGATTTCTTTGGGATAGTTTTAAATGAAGAAATGAGCTCTATTTATAGGCCCAAAATTTTGAATGACAGGGCATGGATATAATTGAAAGAGCTTGCAAGTTGGCTTAAGAGGTAAGAAAGAATCTTTTGCATTTAATGCACATGGTTAACTTCTTTAACCATGGTTAAAATTTCCTCTTGATCCAATTCTTCTCTGAAGCATTTCTAACTTATATTTATTAGTTATAACCTACCTCTTAATGGTGACAAGGTATCTAGAAGGAGAAGTTGCAAAATGACTTGTAATTTTGATGCATGATTTCAAAAATCCATGGCTTTGGAGCTCTATGTTTCAAAATCAAAATCCTAGCTACACAAAGTGTTTTTGCAATTTATTGGACATTTTGGTAAGCTTGTAACAAGATCTACAACTTTCATGTTTTGAGTTTTTCTTGAATCAAAATGGTTCTAGGTGAAAAATTGCCATGAAAGTAAGGAAAAACCATGTTTCTTAACACTTGAAAAATTTTCAAAGTGTTAGAAAAAATTCCAACTTTGACTTTTTGTTGACTTGTTCACATTTCTTGATTTTTTATGATCATGATGGATTATTTGAAATGATTTTAGGATTGAAAAAATTTGGATTTGAAAAAGTCGACCAAAACTCAAAGTTTTGACTTTTTGAACAGATGAATTTTCATCAGATGATTTAGAATTTGTCTGATGAAGAAACATGGATTTTGCAATGTTTTGAACCAAGAACTTAAGTAAAGATGTTGAATTTAGGATTTTAAGATCAATCTTCAAGCAAATAGGTCATTCATTGAGCAGAAAGTCAATGATTCACTATCTTCGATCAAAATCCTAATTGGTCGATTCAAGGTAGATCATGAGAAAAAGTTGGGAATTTGGAGATCAAATGTTGATGATTGATTAAGATAGATCAATTGAGGTGAGTGGAGACACAAAAACCTTATTAATCATATCTTGAACAGATGAAATTTTGATAAAACCCTAACTTTGACTTTAGGAGCTCATGCACGATCTATCCTGTTCTGAAACTGTTAGTGATGCAATGATGCATATGTGAATAATGTAAGGTGGTATCTTAGGTCAAAAATTGGGGTATGACAGATTCCCCTATTTAAGTTTATTTAACCTGAGATATGAAGATGAAAATCTTTGTCTCGAGAGGTGTGAAGAGACTTAAATATCAGAATACACAAATTTTGGACCTAAGATACCAAAAAATGCAAATGATGCAAAATGATTGCAGAAATTTTACCCAGGAGGTATCAAAGAGTGACATGCTGGGAAGAAATTATGAGGATGCCTCAATCTGTCTAAGAAAGGAGAATCTTGTTTGTTGGGAAACTAGCATATGTTTCCTTGGGAAAATAGATTCACAAAGCAACTGAATATCTGTTTCGCTGAGGAGATTACCTTCTATCAGCCTTGTGACAATGTTTAAGGTAATTAAAGATGATATTACTAATTATCAGCCTCGTGATAATTTATGGTAATGAGTTCTGAAGATATTACCAATTATCAACAAAGTTATAACTATGAAAAGGTAATTCTTGAGAACTTTACTGAGTATTCAGCCTTGTGAATAATAGACAATGATGGAAACATATCTCAAATGAGTTTCTATTTTCACAGGTACAATCTTGCCGGGGATCTCATTTTTGAGAAGATGCGGGCATTTTGATTGTAAAGACACAGGTTTTTCTTTAGACAGAAAGAAACTGCGGGGATTTCTTGAACTTTCATGATTGGACTTATTGAGAAGAACAATCTTGATAAGTTTCAAGATGAAAAAGAAATAAGCGGCTCGGATGACGAGGCTATTGCTTATTGTTTGCAGGTAGGTTTTTTTTCCTTGAAATCTAGACCTGAATTGGTTAGAGACGAGGTTTTATCCAGGAATGAACTGGAAAGAAACGGTAAATCAAGACTTTGTATCCAATGAGGAATGATCTCGATTGGAGGACAAGAGAAAAATGTATTTTTCTGCTTGGGGGTAATATACTGGAGAGATGACATACCCACACTTGTTCTTGGGAATGAATGCAACCTAAACAAGTGATATTGAAGCAAACATTGAGAAATGCAAGGATGCATTAATGATGCAATTATGTATGGATGATGAATGTCATATGTATACTGACGATACTTGACAAGACAACAAAAAGTATTTGGGAAAAGGACTACGTCACAGGTCAAACAAATACTCAGCAAAATCTGCAACAATGGTGTAGACGTTACTGATGATGAATCTGAGTTGCATGCTTTAAACTTTTCTGGAAAAGGCATTTCACTGGCAACCTTGTTGGGGCTTCATTTTTTGGATAAGAATACTTTCCTTTGATGATCTCTTACGAGGAAAAGAATACTTCTCAGCAGTTGTTTTATTTTTCAGAGATCGAAACACTCATGGAGAAAACTATTGAAATTCTTTCTGTGTTCATAGTTCAAAGGAAAATTTCGCTTTTATTTCAAAATTTTGAAGTAAAAATTCATTTAAAACTCTTTTTTTAGTTTCAAAAGTGATTTTCACAATAAAAAGTGTTATTTTGCAAAACAGAATAAAGCAAGAATTGCAAACAAATGGGTTAAAGCCTCAAATTTTATTGATAGAATGGTAATCAGCCAAAGGCGTGATTCCATGGACTATTTACAAAAGTTGGAAATGGTAATTTATTGGGAAAAGGCTACATTGAAAGCAAATAACACTATTATCCCTATCAATTTTGAATTCCAACTGTGCTTGTTGCTTTAGAAGATTTGATTGAAGATCCGTTGATGGAAGATTCTTCGATTAATAAGTATGGTGATCACGATTACTTTGTCATTTTGATCCTTAATTTTTGCCTAGATTGCCTTTTCAGGTTTTCAATCTACCAGGATAATTTTCTGTTTATTGTCTCTAATTTTTGCCTGGACCGCCTTTTTAGGTTTTCAGTCCACCGAGACACTCATTTTTTTGCCTAAGCCGCCCTTTTCGGGTTTTCGACTTACCGAACTGTTCTTTTGTCTTTTTACACAAAGTATTTCTTGACTGCATCAGCATTCACAGGATGTGGGAGTTCATCATCGTCCATGGTTGTGAGAGTCATAGCACCGCCAGAAAAGCTTCTTTTGACGATGTATGGGCCGTCGTAATTAGGAGTCCATTTGCCCCTAGAATCTGGTTAAAAAGACAAAATCTTTTTAAGCACGAGGTCGCCTTCTTGGAATTCATGAGGTCGAACCTTTTTGTCGAAGGCTTTCTTCATCCTTCTTTGATATAATTGTCCATGACACAGAGCGGTCAGACGCTTTTCTTCAATTAAGTTCAGCTGGTTGTATCTGCTTTGACACCATTCGGCCTCAGATAACTTAGCTTCCATGAGAACTCTCATTGATGGAATTTCAACTTCTACGGGGAGCACTGCTTCTATGCCGTATACTAGAGAAAAATGGGTTGCCCCTGTCGAAGTACGTACTGAAGTACGATATCCATGTAGAGCAAATGGAAGCATTTTGTGCCAGTCTTTGTAAGTGATGACCATCTTTTGGACGATCTTTTTGATGTTCTTGTTGGCAGCTTCCACGGTGCCGTTCATCTTTGGTCGATAAGGAGATGAGTTATGATGCTCAATCTTGAATTCCTCACACAGTTCTTTCATCATTTTGTTGTTCAAGTTCGATCCATTGTCTGTAATGATCTTACTTAGAACTCCATATCAGTAAATGAGGTTGTTCTTGATGAACCTCACAACAACTTGTCTTGTAACGTTGGCGTAAGATGCTGCTTCGACCCATTTGGTGAAGTAATCAATAGCCACTAAAATGAAGCGATGTCCGTTTGACGCTTTTGGTTCGATCATCCCAATCATGTCGATGCCCCACATGGAGAAAGGCCATGGAGAGGAGAGAACGTTGAGTAGATTCGGTGGCACATGGATCTTATCTGCGTAGATCTGGCACTTGTGACATCTCTTAACGTGTTTACAGTAATCGGATTCCATTGTTATCCAATACTATCCTGCTCTCAATATTTTTTTAGACATTGCATGCCCATTTGAATGGGTTCCAAAGGACCCTTCATGCACTTCGTGAATTATCATGCCTGCTTCTTGTCTATCCATGCATCTGAGCAAGACCATATCGAAGTTTCTTTTGTATAGCACATCTTCATTCGAGAAGAAATTTCTAGAAAGTCTCCTTAGAGTTTTCTTATCTTTGTGCGATGCCCCGAGTGGGTACTCCTGAGTTTGAAGGAAGCGTTTGATGTCGTGGAACCACGGTTTATCATCGATAACTGCTTCAATTGCAAACACATATGCAGATCTTTCAAGGCGCCTGATACTGATTTTGGGCATATCGTTCCAATGGTTAACTTTGAACATGGAAGATAAAGTGGCCAAGGCGTCTGCCATTCGATTCTGATCTCGAGGAATATGATGCAATTTAACTTTGTTGAAGAAAGTCAACAAACGTCTTGCATAATCTCAATAGGGAATCAAACCAAGATGATGAGTTTCAATCTTGTCTTTGATTTGATTGATCACAAGGGCTGAATCTCCATATATTTCAAGGATCTTGATCCTTAAGTTGATGGCTTCTTCGATACCCATGATACAAGCTTCATATTCTACGATGTTGTTGGTGCAATTAAATAGGAATCTGGTGGAAAACGGGATATGAGAACCCTCGGGAGTGATGATGACCGCCCCAATTCCATTGCCAAAGACGTTAACTTCTCCATCAAAAATTAAGCCCCATCTAGATTCTGGATCAGGACCTTCTTCATGTAATGGTTCGTCACAATATTTCATCTTTAAGTACATAACACCCTCGTTAGGGAAGTCGAACTTGAGAGATTGGTATTCGTTGATCGGTTGATAAGCCAAGTGATCGGCGAGAATGCTTCATTTGACCGCTTTTTTGGGCACGGTACTTGATGTCATATTCAAATAATAGCATCTGCCATCAAGCTATTCTCCCTGTTAAGGCAGGCTTTTCAAAGACGTACTTGATTGGATCCATTTTGGAGATTAACCAAGTCGTGTGGTTGATCATGTACTGGCAGAGACGTTTTGAAGCCCACACCAAAGTACAACATGTTTTCTCGAGCATGGAGTAACGATTTTCACAATCTGTGAATTTTTTACTCAAGTAGTAAATGGCATGCTCCTTCTTACCAGTTTCATCTTGCGGTCCAAGCACGCAGCCTTAGGAATCTTCTAACACGGTAAGGTACATGATTAATGGTCTTCCTTCGATTTGAGGAATGAATATTGGAGGTTCTGAGAGGTATTCCTTGATACTTTCAAATGCTCTTTGGCAATCTTCTGTCCACACAACCTCTTGATTTTTGCGGAGAAGCTTGAATATTGGTCCACAAGTAGCAGTCATTTGAGAGATAAATATGGAGATCTAATTCAATCGTCCAAGAAATCCTCTTACTTGCTTTTTTGTATGTGACGTAGGCATTTCTTGAATAGCCTTGACTTTGTCAGGGTCAACTTCAATACCTCTTTGACTGACAATGAAGCCTAGGAGTTTTCCAAATCTTACCCCAAAGGTACATTTGTTAGGATTCAGACAAGCTGAAATTTCCTTAGTCGTTGAAAAAACTTCAAGAGATATTCTATATGCTCTTCTTCAGTGTCAAACTTTGCTATCATGTCGTCCATATAGACTTCGATCTCTTTGTGCATCATATCATGAAAGAGAGTGGTCATTGCCCTTTGGTAAGTTGTGCCTGCATTCTTTAATCCAAACGGCATTACTTTGTAGCAAAATGTTCCCCATGGCATGATGAAAGATATCCTCTACATGTCTTCGGGAGCCATTCTGATCTGATTATAGCCAGAGAAACCGTCCATGAAGGAAAAGACGTTGAACTTAGCAGTGCTATCCACCAGCATGTCGATATGCGGTAGTGGGAAATCGTCTTCTAGACTAGCTTTGTTCAAGTCTCGGTAGTCAACACACATTCTGACCTTTCCGTCTTTCTTTGAGACAGGCACTATGTTGGCTAACCATTGAGGATATTCAGAGGTGACGAGGAAACCAGCATCGAGCTGCTTTTGAAC
This sequence comes from Vicia sativa, assembly GCA_021764765.1. Taxonomy (NCBI): domain Eukaryota; kingdom Viridiplantae; phylum Streptophyta; class Magnoliopsida; order Fabales; family Fabaceae; genus Vicia; species Vicia sativa. The sequence continues at coordinate 124,161,116 of CM038793.1, read as the reverse complement.
TTCCATTTTGATTTTGCCGGCCATATCTGGGTGAACCCTTCTCAGTCTTTGTTTAACTAGCGAACACTATGGTTTTAATGGCAAGTGATTCTCTACGATGTTGGTATCCAAACCCGGCATGTCCTGGTAGGACCAAGCAAACAAATCAACGTATTCTTTGAGAATATCTATCAGTTTGCTCTTGACATTGTTGTCGAGTAGAGCTCCAATGTTCACTTCTTTTCTACTTTCCTCAGAACCTAAGTTGATTTCTTCCAAAGGCTCTTTGTGAGGCTGAATGATTCTTTCCTCGTGCTTAAGTAGTCGGGAAATCTCATATGGGATCTCTTCTTCCTCTTCTTCTTCGGCGTCGAACACAAGGAGTTCAAAGTTGAGAGAGAGCGTAGAGTTTTTGCGTTCAATGGATTTGTCCATTGTTAATCTGCATGTTCGATTTATGTTTAATTTTTTTTAGAAAAAGTTAATGTGAAAGTGTATGCAAATTATTATTATTTTTGAAGATGCTTGTTTTTATTTGGGTTTTTTAGGATTACCATTTCCAGAAAAAGGGTAAAAAAACAAAAAAACAAACACAAAATATGGGAATCAAAACAACACTTTAATTATGATTCACAATATGAACAAGGCCCTAAATACAAATTCATTTGTCTTGGGTAAGACAAAGAGGAATTATTTAAAAGCTAACCCCTATAAAACATCTCTCTGCCTTGGGCGGGGCGAGAGTTCAAAATAAAAACGAGATAAACTACTTAGAACTATAAACATCAGTCTGAATCTTAACGACCTTCCAATAGTGATGAACTCCTTGGAAGTCTAGATATTCTGGTAGTTTTCCCTTTGACTTATTTTTCGTGTAGACTTTGATCGTTGGTCGAACAGGTTTTGAAGACTCTGGTCGGTTGACCTTGCCTTTTGTACTGCTGAGGCGATCTTCTTCTGCTTGATTGACAGGCCAAGGAGCATAGAATGCAACATATGCGCCTTCAAGTGGCATGTATTCAGGATTCTTGGGATGTACTTCCCAATCCTCTGGGTGAAGAGACTCATTATTCGAGACAGTTTCCAAATCGTTTCCAGAATTGTCTTCCTGATCCTCTCCGGAAATTGCGTTAACCTGGTGATAATCAAAATTTGGCTTAACAACCTCAGTAGGATCTCAAATTGATTATGAGATCGAGAAGATGTGTATGACTCTTCTGGTGGACTGAGATATTAAGGAGGATCGTCCCATCTAGTTGGTTGGATGTCTTCGATTCTGATTCATGAACTTTCAGGAGCAATATATCTCACCATGAATCAAATTTTCCACTTGGTTCTCCCAAGGTATCCCAAACCTCAGGTGGGATAGGTGGAATTTCATTTTCATCGTTCTGCAGCAACATGCCTTCAAATTTGTCTGAAGGAGGATAAAACGGCGCATGAGATTCTTCCTGGGACACATTCAGAATTATCAAGATAAGTGCTGCATTCTTCGGATCCGGAGAGATTGTCTTCATTACCTTCATCGATAAGAACATTAACCTCTTGAGGAATAGGGTTTAGTAAACCTCCGCTGTGGAATACTTCTTTGATTGGACGAAGAGTTTCATCCCTTTCATTGGCTTTTGGAAGCACTAGAGCAAATCCGAGCCCTGTTTTAGTTTCATTGTTGACAGGATTTATCACTTGTCCCCAACCTGCGGCATTACCGTTCTTCACTATCTGCGCTGCTTCTTTGTAAGAGAAGATAGATGATCTACTTTTCTTTGTAGATTTATCTTCTAACGAAAGTCCTTGGAACTGTGTCCCTTCAACATCATCAGCAGTGATGAAAGAAAAAGCGGACAAATGGTTTACTAAAAAAGCTTGTTCACCAATAATGGTTACTAGCTTCCCATTTGTCGTAAATTTCAATTTCTGGTGGAGCGTGGATGTCACTGCTCCTACTTAATGTATCCAAGGTCGTCCTAACAAACAACTGTAGGCAGTTGGCATGTCCATGACCTGGAAAGTGATTTGAAAAGTAAGTGGACCAATCGTCATCGGAAGGTCAACTTCCCCAATAACGGATTTCCTTGATCCATCGAAGGCTTTGACTACTATATCATTGAATTTCATTGGCGTTCCTTTGTAAGATAAACGAGCAAGAGTCGTTTTTGGCATTACATTCAAGGATGAGCCAGTGTCCACTAGCACGTTAGACAGAGTCTGATTGGAAATTCATAGAGATATGTAGAGCGAGATTGTGATCTCTTCCCTCTTCTAGGATTTCTTCATCACTGAAGCTCAAATTGTTGCAAGCTGTTATGTTGCCTACAATTCCACCAAATTGTTTTGTAGTCACGTCGTGATCTACATAGGCTTGATCCAACACTTTCGTCAAGGCTTCTCGGTGGGCCTCAGAATTCAGAAGTAAAGAGAGTATTGAGATTTTGGAGGGAGTCTGCATCAGTTGATCCACAACTCTGTACTCACTCTTCTTGATCAACTTTAGAATTTCGTCAAAGTCTGAGTTGACATTGGTTCTATCAAACGGACCAATGTTTATGTCTGGATTACCAACAGGGATTCCTATAGGATTCCTATGGGAGCAATGGGCTGCTTTGGTGGCAACGAGGTATACACACGCCCACTCCGAGTTACTCGTCCTATTTCAGCGATGTTAACTACAGCTGAAAGAGTTGGTATGGGTTTCTCCTTCCCATTTTCCATCATAGTTGTGTTGTCTCGATAGGGACCGCTTTGTCGAGTTGAGGAAGACCAGTAGACAGATTACCAAAGGAGAGTCTGGAACTCTTGGACCGTTATACTCTGCTTCTACACACTTGGTCATATTGAAGTAGGGGATAATGACATTTACATCGGGGATTTCCAAGTTGATATCTGAGACTAAAAGCTCATGCGGATAACACCCTACCATATTTACGTCATAATCATTCCTGTTTCTGAAAATTTGAATGTCGCCGATGTCTATTAATCGTTGAAGGTCTGCTCTTATAGCTAGACATCCTCGAGAATCTGTAGAATAGATTCTGCAAGTTGTGTAGTTATGTTTAGCAAAGGCGCCCATTATGTTGAATGTAGCGTGTACCTGTACCAAGCTTTATCTTATCAAATTTATGTTAGTGATAAGATACCGATCTGTATTTCTGATTATCAAATTCACAGTATGTCCTCCATGATTAGGAAGTGGATTCGCCTGCACATTCGGATTTGCATTCCTGAAAGAGAGAAGATTAGACCTCACTAATCTTTGAAATATGGCTTTCAATGCTATACAGTGTTCGAGATCGTGACCTAGTGCCCCTTGATGAAAAGGGCAAGACACATCCGCTTTGTACCACCAAGGTAACTTGTCTGGTAATGGAGGTGGTAATCTTGTTTGCACAAGATTTCTTTCTATCAAGGTAGGATATAATTCCGTGTAAGTCATCAGAATTGGATCAAACTGCGAGATTCGAGGAGTACGATTCTGATTGTTGTTGAATTGTTGAGTCTGCTGTCGAGGCTGTTGATTTTGCTGGAATTGTGGGGTAATTCCCATGTTTGAATTTGTATTAACAACTGGTGCAACCGTGGCTACCTGTTGTCGGTGATTGACATTTTCCTTGGTTTCCCTCGGGATACCATTCCAACGTCATGTTCTTTCTTCTTTGGGAAGCTAGTTCCGACTCTCTTGGTTCCGCTTGAAGACCCCATTTCTTTGGTTAAGCGTCCTGCTCGGACTCCTTCTTCTAATCGCATCCCCATGCTTACCATTTCGGTAAAATCCCCGGGAGCACTGGCGACCATGCGTTCGTAGTAGAAAGGGCCAAGAGTGTTCAGGAAGACCTTGGTCATTTCATTTTCTTCTAACGGTGGATTAACCTGGGCACCAATTTCCCTCCAACATTGGGCGTATTCTTTGAAAGTCTTTTTTTCCTTTTGAGACATAGAACGGAGTTGATCTCGATCTGGATCCATGTCTAGATTAAATTTGTACTGTTGGACAAAGGATTCCCCTAGGTCATTGAAAGTATGGATGTTTGCACTATCTAATCCCATGTACCACTTCAGAGCGGCGCCGGTGAGACTGTCTTGGAAATAGTGAATGAGAAATTGATGATTGTCATTATACGTAGACATCTTCCTAGCGTACATTTTAAGATGACTCTGCGGGCAGGAATTTCCTCTATATTTTTCAAAGTCGGGGACTTTGAACTTAGCGGGTATCCTTACACGAGGAACTAGACATATATCGTGGGCATTCTTCCCAAACAAATCCTTTCCACAGATTGTTTTGATCTTAAGCTGCATCTTATGGAATTGTTCCTGGAGATTTTCCATTTAGCCACGAGGATTCGTGTTGTCGCCTGGGTTATGATAGACTTCTTCGTCCGCAGTAGCGTGAACCACAGAAGCTGAGTTTGTCATGATCAGTTGAGAAACCGACATAGTGACCTGAGGAAGGGTTACCTCGTGTTGTGGAGTAAATACTGAGTTCTATAAAGTAGGAACCTCAATTGCGGTTTCCGGTACTGTAGAAGTGTGTTGACAGAATCCAATGCCGAAGATGAAAGGCCTGCCCCATGGATAGCCTTCTGGCATATTGAAAAGAGGATTACTGACTGCAACAGCTGAAACTGGAGTAGTAGTGATCTCTAAAATCGTCACTTGATTTTAATTGTTTAATGTTGATTGCTGATTTTGTGTAGCTGCCAACGAGCTTACCAAAGAAGTGAGTCTTTCCACCTCTTCCTGAAGTGTTGTCACTGTGCCACAAAGCTCAACATTTTCTTGTTCAAAATCTTCCATTGCTTTTCTCCTATTTGCACGAGTATTGTATCTGTGAGCTGACTGTGAACGTAGTCGAGAAATTCTAAGACGCGACAGCTTGATGATCTCTCTCTGGAAAAAAATCCAAAGGATAGGACTCTATATAACAAACTCGAGATGCAAAGTATGATGCATGATTATGAATGCAAAGAGAAAAGAATTTCCAAAGAATTTACGCTAAAAGAGAAATTTCTTGTAAACATTTGGATGGAAAACTTTTATTTTATTAATATTTGAAAGAAGATTACAACAATGTTTTTGGAGCATAGCTCTTACAATGATAAAATAAATGATAAAGATAACCTAATTAAGCGTCTTCGTCTGATGAAGAACCAAATGCTTGATGCAGCTTCAACTTCATGATTTGTTTCCCATAGTAAGCTTTCAGCTCAACTTTCTCGGCTTTTAGCTTGTTGATGACTTTTTTCCAATCGTCCGGAGCAGGATTACTAATTGTCATTTCTTCAAGCTTTCTTTTCCTTTCTTTGATGTATTTCTTGATTGCGTCATCTTTTCGACGAATCATCTCATCTTTCTCCATGAGCCATTCATCTTGAAAGTAGAGCGTTTTTTCATGATCTTTGACCTGCTTCTTAAGCTTTTCATTTTCAAAGTCAGTCTTAAGAATCTTGTCTTCCAAAGCTTCTTTCTCTAGCCTTATCTTAGCCAAAGCTTCTTGGTATTCTCCCATAGTCTTGATGGGAATGATGGTCGATTTAGATACCACTGGGAACATGGGTTCTTCATAAGCATAAGGCATTCGGAATTCCTCAGATCTTTTCTTTACCCAATTCCTTGCATCACCTTTTTCTTTCCTTCGAATGTGATGCCAAAGTAGGCATCAACTGATAATCAGGGAAAGTGAAACAGCGATAGACTAGATCATAAAATTGAACGAAAGTTTTGAGAAGTCCTTCATCAACGTTAGTGTTCAGGATAGTTAAAAGAGTTCCATAGCATTTTATGAAATCCGAGGGATCTTCTACCATGGATGCTAGCTCTTTTAACTTTCCTACATCAGGAATTCTAAAACCGTATTTCTTGGTATATCTTCTTCTGACGTCTATCCCTCTAACCTAAAACGTTTACAAAGAAAAATCTCTAAATTCTTTGGAAATGGGAAGAGAAATGAGAATTTGAAGTTTTTGAATGAATGCATGAATGCCACACAGATACAAACATGGTTAGTGGTTATACACACGTTCAAGCGTTTGAAGTCACGAGCATGAGGGCAACGATAAGAACCAAATGTGGGTAAGTTCTAAGGGCTTATTCACCTGTAAAACATGTTCTACTGATAATACAGGTTCAACGCTTCTCTTTGAAATATTATCATATTTATTAAATACTTGAAGTCCAAAAATATTTTTCAAGAAAAACTCGCCTGATCGTAGTCTCGCATGACAACTAATCCAAGTTTACACCTGAATAGCTTCTGCACTACACCCTAAATGGCCAGGATGGGTTATGTGTTCTACAGCCACTTAGCTTCGTTAGTTCCCTTGAAAGCAAAATGTCTTTGCAAATACTTGCTAAACACAAATAATCCCAAGACAACCTCCACTGAGAGAGGGATCTCAAATTAACTAAGTAAGTAATGAGACTTCTCACAAGTTAATAGGACTATACCCCCACCTAGATCTTAAAATGTTTCTTAAATCCGAGTTAGGATTTCTTTCCATCAGATGAAATCACGAGAACTAAAACACACAATAAAGAAAAACAAACACATGCACATATGAAAGCTTAACCCTTTTTTTCTTATTTTGAAAACAAAAAACCTTGGTGCTCTTTGGCAGAGTCACAATTTTTTTGAAAAAAAAAGTTTTAGCGTTCTCCCCAGCAGAGTCGCCATTTTTTCTGTTCGCGTTAAAAAGTGACGAACGAGGGAATCGAATCGAAATTCGAATCTCTGGCTCGAAACGATTTACTCTTTTGATTTTTTTTTAAAGATGCCGCGAGCATCAAGCTTTATTATTTCTAAAACAACAAAAATGAGGTGAAAAAGAGGAAAGCTGCAATACCCTCAATAAATAATGATATGCGGTGCGGCTAGTGTGAACTAGACGCAACGCATTGGGGAGAGATCTGAGCAAGGGGGATTGGTATATAAAGGGAAAAGATGTGGCACCCTATATATATATAGTTATCTATAGCCTTATATATATATATATATATATGAATATTTTTGATATGTTTGTGTGTTTTAATTTGCTATTCTATTCTTGGGAAAGTTTCTCCTTTGGATTTTAAGAAAGGGTAGGTTATGGGATCCTAGGTTTTGTTATTATTGTACTTGCAAAGATCTTTGGGATCTTCTGCATACATATCCCTTAATCGGAATTAGAGCATCTGTAGCTCGGATTTAAGGGAGCTATGGTTTTGTTTGGTTTGAGAGAGAAAGAAGTATGCTCGCCAAGGATGAGACCTTGTGCCTACGTATTCTCAAAGGGAGGTTGAGAAAATCATATCAATCGTAGTTCTCACTTGTGCTAGTGGAAGCAAAGGGTGTTATTAAGAGACAAAGACAAATGTCATCTTAATGAAAAATGTATCTAATCTATTTCATCACATACATTTTGAAGGGTTGATTGTTTGAATCTTTAATCGTAAGTATTAAGTGTTTTGCTTGAGTGTACAAGCGTTACCACTTACGAGTTAAGAAAGATGTTTGAAAGATGATTGAATCTTTAATTGTAAGTTTTAGGTGTTTTGCTTGAGTGTACAAGCGTTACCACTTACAGTTAAAAGATGTTTTTGTTTGAAAAAAAGTGTTTGAAAAGTGTTTGATTGTATGTGATGTGATAGATGAGATACTTCTACCATAGAGATGATAAATGTCTAAATCTTGAGGAGAAATTGATTATGGATTAGGTGGATGCTTTTAAGAAGCCTGTGGGTCCTTGTATTGTAAGCCCAAGATGAGGCATTCTGAGGGTCATCGAGGGTCCTTGCATTGTGAGCCCAAGAGAAGGCATTCTGAGGGTCATCGAGGGTCCTTGCATGAAGCTCAAGAAGAAGCTATAGGGTATGGCTGGTTTTGGCTTTAAGAGTGGTTTCACCGGGAAACCATCCTCTTAGGATTTCAAGAGTGATTTCACCGGGAAATCATACTCTCGGGGTTCTATCCTAGCGCGGGTGATTCTTTGTATTGGAAGCCCAATAGGAGGCTGTTAAGAGATTTCCAGGTCTCTTTCTTGTTTGATGTCCAAGAGAAGGCTAAACTCAACAAGGGAGTTCTTTTGAACGAAGCCCAAGAGGAGGCTAACTCAGCAGGGGAGTTGTCTTATATGAAACCTAAGAGGAGGCTAAACTCAACGGGTGAGTTTTCTTATATGAAGCCTAAGAAGAGGCTAAACTCAATAAATGAGTTTTCTTATATGAAGCCTAAGAGGAGGCTAACTCAATAAATGAGTTATCTTATACAAAGCCTAAGAGGAGGCTAACTCAATAAATAAGTTATCTTATACAAAGCCTAAGAGGAGGCTAAAGGGAACCTAGTTGTTAAACTAGTTGTTTAGTTATAACTGAACAGTTATTTGACCAAGTTTGTGATGTGTATTCACAGGAGTTTATGAAGGAAATATACAAACAAGTGTATAAAACAAGCATTTAAAGCAAGTGTAACTTGAATATATACAAGGTTTGGGACTTACACCTTAAGGGAGGCCCATTGGTTTAAGAGCAGTCACCAGGAATAATGCTCCTCTTAATACCAATGGAATCGGTGTATAAACAAGCGGATGAAAACAAACGAACGAAGTTTGTTTATGCTTGAATATTTACAAAGATAATTTGAATGTGTACAAGGAAATGAATATGTACAAGAAAGGGTTGTTATGTACAAGGAGATGAATATGTACATAGGAGGGTTGTTATGTACAAGGAAATGAATATGTACATAGGAGGGTTTTTATGTACAAGGAAATGAATATGTACATAGGAGGGTTGTTATGTACAAGGAAATGAATATGTACGTAGGAGGGTTGGGACTTACACCGTGAGGGAGGCCCATGATCAATTAAGAAGTTCAAGGAGAAACCTGGTTTGGTTTATCTTTAAATCTAATTGATCATGGAAAAAAGGTGTGTAAGTTTATTGAAAAGTTTTTTTGAAAAGATTTTGAAAATGATTTTGAAAAGTGAAGGATATTCACAAGAAGTATTGAAAAAGATTTAAGTTTGAAAATTGGAAAGAAAACATTTTTGAAAAGTATTAAAATACTTAAAATGTCTCATTTTTTGACCTGATAAAACTATAATCAAGAAGAAAATATTTTTTGGATTTTTTTGACATAATCATAAAATAGGTATATTAAATGACAAGTGTGCAAAAAATCATCTCAAAATGAGAAGTTTTGATTAGTTTTTGAAAATGGTGAACTTTTGCAAAAAAACTTGAGAAATTTAGTGATAAAAAACAGTTGTTTTTGGTCTAAGGAGATTTGAACCTTGGACTTTTGGCTTAGAAGTGAAGAGTTTTTCCACTGAGCCATGTGTTTGACTTGTCATTTAATCACCTTGTTTTGGAGGGGTTTTGAAAAAATGAAGTTTTGAAAAAGGATCAGAAGTTGTATGTTTCTGATGGGGTCAGAAGCTGGCTGCTTCTAGAGGAAGGGGGCTTAGAAGCTGGCTGCTTTTGGAAGGCATTGGAGGCATGCTGCTTCTAGAAGATTGAGAAGCACGTTGCTTCTAGGGATGTTAGAAGTTTGATGCTTCTGGAGGGTGAGAAGCACTAGAAGTGCTTCTGAAGGTAGCAGAAGCTGGTATCTTTTGGAGATAGAGAAGCATCAGAAGTACTTCTGGAGGGTTGAGCCTCAGAAGAGCTTCTGAAGAAGCAAGCATCAGAAGCTTGATGCTCCTTTCATTAAAAAAAGGTCCCAGGGGGATTCGAACCCTGGGCCTTAAGGCGAGGCAAGAGGTTTAAGAGCGTGCTGGCAACCGTTGGGGCGGTAATACATCCATTATCTTAACTCTAACCATAAATATATATTATAAAACATGAATTTGAATTTCTAGAAACTGGAAAACGCGCGCAACAACGTCTTCTTCAACCTCCAGATTCTTGCTTCATGGAATCTTCATTTCTCAGTGAAATCAAATGATCTAAACATCAAACTTGCTCGGATTTTTACCAGGAACATGATTATGGCAATTAATTACATTTATTTTGAACTTAGAACCATTAATTTTAGTATGAACACGAAGAACCCTAATTCTATGTTTTGATTATGAAATCATGTATGAGCACAATTTTAAGCAATTGATTGAGGGTTATTACTCAGTGATAGTGCAGAAACAAAATGGCCAAGCCTTTTTTGAACTGGAAGTTAGAAATCAAAGAGTTCAAAGTTCAAGTTTTATACCTCTTGAAACTGAAATCGGGTTCTTTGTTGGAGGGGTTCCAGAAGTGTTTTGATGATTGCTACAGCTTCAGTGATGTTTATGGAATATGTTGATGTGCTTACCTTGGTTTGAAATGGTCTGGATCGTTTTGACCAAGTCCAGCTACAATTACTTGAAGTGAGAATCGAGTTTGATGATTTTGTGGTTACAGTGATGAAAAGATGGCTTGGATCACTTCTATATGATGTATTGAAGGTGTTTGAAGTGAAAGTTTGGAAGATGCACGAGTGGATTGAGAGTTTGTAAGTTATGGCTCAATATGTGCATACATGAGGTTTGGAAATGTTTTCTGAGTTTGGCTAGTTCTTGGGCTAGCTTGAGGATTCTAACAACTTTCTAATGATGTTTAGAAAGTATTTGAAGCCTAAGATTGCTCAGAAATTGCAAGGCTTGAAATTTGCAAATTCTCCTACTTAGAACTTTGAAACTTGAAAATCAAGAAAGAAAGAAGGAAAGCTTGGATTATGATTTCTTTGGGATAGTTTTGAATGAAGAAATGAGCTCTATTTATAGGCCCAAAATTTTGAATGACAAGGCATGGATATAATTGAAAGAGCTTGCAAGTTGGCTTAAGAGGTAAGAAAGAATCTTTTGCATTTAATGCACATGGTTAACTTCTTTAACCATGGTTAAAATTTCCTCTTGATCCAATCCTTCTCTAAATCATTGCTAAATGATATTTATCAGTTATAAACTATCTCTTAATGGTGACAAGGCTTTTAGAAGGAGAAGTTGCAAAATGACTTGTAATTTTGATGCATGATTTCAAAAATCCATGGCTTTGGAGCTCTATGTTTCAAAATCAAAATCCTAGCTACACAAAGTGTTTTTGCAATTTCTTGGACATTTTGGAAAGCTTGTAACAAGATCTACAATTTTCATGTTTTGAGTTTTTCTTGAATCAAAATGGTTCTAGGTGAAAAATTGCCATGAAATTAAGGAAAAACCATGTTTCTTAACACTTGAAAATTTTTCAAAGTGTTAGAAAAAATTCCAACTTTGACTTTTTGTTGAATTTTTCACATTTCTTGATTTGTTTTGATCATGATGGATTATTTGAAATGATTTTATGATTGAAAAAATTTGGATTTGAAAACGTTGACCAAAAGTCAAAGTTTGACTTTTTGAACAGATGAATTTTCATCAGATGATTCAGAATTTGTCTGATGAAGAAACATGGATTTTGTAATGTTTTGAACTAAGAAATTAAGTCAAGATGTTGCATTGAGGATTTTAAGATCAATCTTCAAGCAAATAGGTCATTCATTGAGCAGAAAGTCAATGATTCACTATCTTCGATCAAAAACCTAATTGGTCGATTCAAGGTAGATCATGAGAAAAAGTTGGGAATTTGGAGATCAAATGTTGATGATTGACTAAGATAGATAAATTGAGGTGAGTGGAGACTCAAAAACCTAATTAATCATATCTTGAACAGATGAAATTTTGATAAAACCCTAACTTTGACTTTAGGAGCTCATGCACGATCTATCCTGTTCTGAAACTGTTAGTGATGCAATGATGCATATGTGAATAATGTAAGGTGGTATCTTAGGTCAAAAATTGGGGTATGAAAGATGCTCCTATTTAAGTTTATTTAACCTGAGATATGAAGATGAAAATGTTCGTCTCGAGAGGTGTGAAGAGACTTAAATATTAGAATACGCAGATTTCGGACCTAAGATACCAAAAAATGCGAATGATGCAAAATGATTGAAGAAATTTTACCTAGGAGGTATCAAAGAGTGACATGTTGGAAAGAAATTATGAGGATGCCTCAATCTATCTAAGAAAGGAGAATCCTGTTTGTTGGGAAACTAGCATATGTTTCACTGGGAAAATAGATTCACAAAGCAAGTGAATATCTGTTTCGCTGAGGAGATTACCTTCTGTCAACCTTGTGACAATGTTTAAGGTAATTAAAGATGATATTACCAATTATCAGCCTCGTGATAATTTATGGTAATGAGTACTGAAGATATTACCAATTATCAACAAAGTGATAACTATGAAAAGGTAATTCTTGAGAATTTTACTAAGTATTCAGCCTTGTGAATAATAGACAATGATGGAAACAGATATCAAATGAGTTTCTATTTTCACAGTTACAATCTTGTCGTTGATCTCTTTTTTGAGAAGATGCGGGCATTTTGAGTTTCTATTTTCACAAGTTTTTCTTTAGACAGAAAGAAACTGCGGGGATTTCTTGAACTTTCATGATTGGACTTATTGAGAAGAACAATCCTGATAAGTTTCAAGATGAAAAAGAAATAAGCGGCTCGGATGACGAGGCTATTACTTATTGTTTGCAGGTAGATTTTTTTTCGTGAAATCTAGACCTGAATTTGTTAGAGACGAGGTTCTATCCAGGAATGAACTGGAAAGAAACGGTCAATCAAGACTTTGTATCCAATGAGGAATGATCTCGATTGGAGGACAAGAGAAAAATGTATTTTTCTGCTTGGGGGTAATCTACTGGAGAGATGACACACCCACACTTGTTCTTGGGAATGAATGCAACCTAAACAAGTGATATTGAAGCAAACATTTGTATGCTACGCATAAACGAGACCAGCTAGGTTGACTGACCTAGGAAAAAAGGCATCCCGACGAACCAAAAAGGTTCGGGCAAATATAAGGGATATATATATATATATATATAAAATAATTGACACCCGACAAGTCGAAAACCTGAAAAGGTGGCTTGGGCAAAAAAGGGTATCCCGGTGGACTGAAAACCCGAAAGGGCGGTCCGGGAAAAAATTAGGGATTAAAGCGTATGACTATGTTTCGTCGGATCATCTACTTACAGACCACATTCTTATCAGCTTCAAGTTCAAATGGTACAGATCAGTGCAGTCACTTTCTTCCGACAGCAAGAAATAATCTTAATAAAGACTCTAGGAGTCGGGATAATTATTCAAGTTACCCACGCATCCCCCAAAGAGTCATTTTCACATAAATATTCCCACAGAATAATCTTTATAATCCCCACAGAGCCATCACTCTCTCGACAGAGACGAATCTCCCCAACAAAATTACTACAACACTTCCATATCCTCAACATGATCATCATCTGTATTAAAGTCCCCCGACATATAAAAAGGTCTGACTATTTCCCAAACATACGGTGAAGACTTCCTCAACACGGTCTACAAATTTTAATTCCACAACAAAATTTATTTCTCCTAATCCGACAATATCCTCTTCCCTAACCGAGCTTCATCCGACTTCATCATCCCAAGCTTCACATTCAAACTTCAAACTCACATCATTTGTCCCATAAGTTGTGATAAATATGCAAAATCAAGTTTAAACTTATTACGTTAGTCCCCTGAGCAGTAATGGGTTGCTTCTGATCAAGTCACGTTAGTCCCTGAGCGATGGTTGATCGATCATATACGTCTATTCTTGTTACATTAGTCCCCGAGCAGTAGCAAGCTGTCATACCCCAAAATTTTCCCTCCTACTTCTCAAGACATCTCACATCTATACTTAAAGACTTCAAAAGGGTCGACCAGACAAACCCTCTCCTAGACAATCAACCCAAACTAGGGTTTGGCAATTCTCAGATCAGGATGGACTTCCAACATCTCCTGTGGTCATCATGCTTCCTCATGCGCTTCAAAGAATCTCCATGTCAAGTTTCAAGCCTTACAAGTCAAGTTTCCTCAAACAGTTGCTCAGATGGTTGAAAATGATTGACAAAGTCAATTGTGGTCAACATACAGTCAAACTTCATGATTTTTGGTCAACATCCATATTTTGAAGTGACATTCATCATTTGATCAAGGGTTGATCATGATTCATCAAGAAAACTCAAGATTTGATCAAAAGTCAAACTTTCCAAATTAGGGTTTTCTAGGGAAAAGTCAACTAAACTTTGACTGAGCATAACTTTCTCATACTTTATCAGAAGTTTTTCCACCACCTCTCATTTTGAAGGAAATTCAATTCTCTACAACTTCATGTCTCACAAGAAAAGTCAGAAAATGCTTCATTTGGAAGATATGGATCAAAACATTACAGGTCCTTTTCAAAGTCAACAAAAAGTCAACTTTTTGTAAAGAAGTGTTATTGAGCATGGAAACTCCAATTGAGATGAAACCAAAGAGGTTGTTTATAGGACATCTAGATATTTCTAAAAAGTCCAAGAACACCCAAAAATGTTAAAAATTGAGCAAGATACACCTTGCACAAGTTGGGCATTTTTTAAGAGGTGCACAAAGAGAAATACTTGTCAAAATCCAAAGTTTTGCAAATGGGCCTAACTTTTCTTGGTTCAAACTTGTTCCTTAGCTAATTTGGAACCTCCAAGCCCAAGGCCACGAATTTTATCTTTATTTTTCTATTTAATTTGGATTTTAATCATTTAAGAGCCAATTAAATTAAAATAAAAGGTAGAAAATCAAAGTTAAATGCAAATTGGATTTTTCTCTCATTCTTGAGGTCCAAGCAAACCTCCCAAGCTGGCAAATTCGAAATTGGCATTGATTGGCAAGAGAATTGATTGAAATTTGATCAAAAAGGCAAGATTTGGTTTTATACCAAATCAAATATTTTTTCATTGATTGATACATTATTTTCTCTTGATTTCTGACCTATATCCATCCACTATATATACATGAAGCATTCACATGAACAAGGGACGAATTTGCAGCCTCTAAGAACCCTAATCAAATTCAAAAAGACCGTGTTGTTCAAGCTACTTGCAGCCTTGGTTTTGCTTGGATTCAGACGATTTTGAGCTTGCCAATCGATTCCTGGAGGTCCCTGGAGTCATCCCAGACGTTTACAAATCACAAATACATCCAGAAACACGATATCCCGATTTCGGTTTGCACTCACTTTTGTCAAATTCGATTTTTATCATTCACGCATAATTAATCTGTTTTGATTGTTTGTTCATGTTTAGAATGATGTTTGCAAGCTATTTGGGTGGTTCAATTGGATTTTAGATGCCAGGATCGCGTTATGCCATTACTAGGGTTTTGGAGCTTCAATTTGGGATCCTTCGATTTAGGAAAAATTGGCCAAAACTAATGATATATTTTTGATCAGGAGATAAAACCGAGTCGAACCATGGCTTCATATTGTATTTATATTGCTTGTGCTGGATTTTTGAATTTTGCAGGGGCTATAGCGTCGAACCAAGCCGACGCTAACTGTTTAAAAATTCAAACAAAGAAGACGAAGTTCTTCACGCGGTTTCTGATTCTCAGAATTCAAATCCGTTTAAAACGTTTTTGTTTCGTTCTCCGAACACCAAACGCAGGTTGGCTCAGTGGTGAAGGCAGTGCGTGTTTTCCTTGGGTGTCCTTGGTTCGATCCCTGGCCATGACATTATTTTTTACAACTTCTGAAAACTAACACTTTTCTATTTTCTTTTATTTAATTTTTTTCATTCAATTTAATTTATCTTCAAATATTTTTCTCATGCAATTAAAAATCACCAAAAATATTTTCCTTTTGCATTTTAATCAGAAAAATACTTATTTAATTTTTGACATTAAAATTAATATTTTTGCATGCATATTTTAATTAATTGTTAATTAACCATTAAATTGACTTTTAATTGCTTTTTATTATCAAAATCGATCCAGAAAATTCCCAAAAAATTTCTATATCATCTAATCAGCATGACTAACTTAAAATCTTTTTCCTCATTCAAAAATCCTATTTTTACTAACATTTTTTCTCTTATGCGAATTTCTCATATTTTCTCGGACTATTTTTCTCGCTTTTCTTTTCAATATTATGTCACTGCTCATGGGACGTGATAGTTTAATTAGGACTTTTACTTTCCGCACTCCTATTATGTAACTGCCCCAAAGCCATGTAATAGCGTTGGACTTTATTTTCCGCAATTTATTTTCCGCACCCTATAAATTGCTAGTAACTAGGGGTGTATGGCAAGATAAAAACAACATAGATCACTTCTAATTCCAAGATAATATATCTGAATTCAACACACTCTTTTCACATGCACCCTTAGGTAATTCTCTCGTTGCCTTTCGATTAAATGGTCAAGTCCTCGAACGTAGAGGTATCCTAGCACCGCTGCTCACGAAACATATCATCATAGTCCCTTCGAGTAAAAGATCATAGACCCACGATGTCGCCTATGAATACATGATCTCGTCCCTCGATTGTTTCCTACGAAAAGTGATGATCGTCCCTTCGAATGTGCTAGGATACTCCTACAAGTTGCCTTCTATGACCATCCGATGTCCCCTTCGAATGTCCCTCTTACATCCAACGAATAGGGTTACCTATCAACTAATGGTACAGATAGCACTATTCTAAAGGAACGTAAAACAACACGAAAACGACCATTCTGAGTAGGTAATAAGACTTTTAGTTGCTTGCTCAAACAAAATACTTTTCACACCTCACACTTTTGTCAAAGTTCAAACCCTTTTCAAAACAAAACATTTCCGAACACTTTGCATACATTCCTAGATGAATCATTACAAAGTCAAAGCGAAATGTCTTTTCAAAACATTTTTGTCAAACACACAGAAAGCATTTTTTTTTTTAAAATGAGCTAAAAGCAACTAAGAGCCCGTAGATAACTACGGATGAAAAGGGGTGCTAATACCTTGCCTTACTCAGAATCTAACGAAGGTCTTTTCCTGTTCTTTTCACCTTCCCTTAATTGGATAAAAGAAAAGTCGGTGGCGACTCTTGCTAACCGCACATTTGTGATAAAAAGCAAAACAAATTCTCAAGGTCAGTTCACCGTATTACACAAGTCAACTTTCAACATTGTCATGTTAGTCCCCGAGCAGTGATTATCTACGTCTATTCTTTTAACATTAGTCCCCAAGCAGTAGCAAGTAAACCTTCAACTTATCACGTTAGTCCCCGAGCAGTGATCATCTACACATATTCTTGTTACATTGGTCCCCGAGCAGTAACAGATCAATTTTCAACTTATCATGTTAGTCCCCGAGCACCGATCATCTACATTTTCACCTCACTCCCCGCGCAGTGAACGTCAACTTTGTTACATTGGTCCCCGAGCAGTAACAGATCAACTTTCAACTTATCATGTTATTCCCTGAGAAGTTATCATCTACATTGTCATGTTAGTCCCCGCGCAGTGATCACCGATATTTTCAAAATGATGACGTCATTCCCCCCACAGTGATTCTCTACATTGTCACGTCAGTCTCCGTACAGTGAACATCAACTTTGTGACATTGGTCCCTGAGCAGTAACAGATCGACTTTCAACTTATCACGTTGGTCCCCGAGCAGTGATCCCCTAAATTGTCACGTCAGTCCCTACATAGTGAAGGTCAACTTTGTTACATTGGTCCCCGAGTAGTAACAGATCATGTCTCAATTTATCACGTTAGTCCACGAGCAGTGATCATCAACATTGTCACATCAGTCTCCATGCAGTGAACGTCAACTTTGTTACATTGGTCTCTAAGCAGTAATAGATCATATTTCAACTTATCACATCAGTCCCCTGTAATACGGTGAACTGACTTTGAGATTTTTGTATCGCAAATGTGCGGATAGCAAGAGTCGCCACCGACTTTTCTTTTATCCAATTAAGGGAAGGTAAAAAGTAAAGAAAAAGACCTTCGTTAGATTCTGAGTAAGGGAGAAGGTTATGAAAAGGGAAGGTATTAGCACCCCTTTTCATCCGTAGTTATCTACGGGCTCTTAGTTGCTCTTAGATCACTTTAAAATTGTGCTTTCTGTGTGTTTGACAAAAATGTTTTAAAAAAGGAATTTCGCTTTGACTTTGTAATGATTCACGTAGGAATGTATACAAAGTGTTCTGAAATGTTTCGTTTTTGAAAAGAGTTTGAACTTTGACAAAAGTGTGAGGTGTAAAAAGTATTTTGATAGAGCAAGCAACTAAAAGTCTTATTACCTACTCGTAATGGTCGCTTGTGTTATTTTATTTTCCTTTAGAATAGTGCTATCCATACCATTAGTTGGTAGGTAACCCTATTCGTTGGATGTAAGAGGGACATTCGAAGGGACATCGGATAGTCATAGAAGGCAACTTGTAGGAAGTATCCTAGCACATTCGAAGGGACGATCATCATTTTTCCTAGGCAACAATCGAGGGTCAAGATCATGTATTCGTAGGCGACATCGTGGGTCTATGATCTTTGTATCGAAGGGACTATGATGATTTGCTTTGAAGGCAACGGTGCTAGGATACCTCTACGTTCGAGGGACTTGACCATTTGAATTCGTAAGGCAACAAAAGAGAATTACCCTAAGGGGTGCATGTGTGAAAGAGTGTGTTGATTTCAGGTATTTTATCTTGGAGTTATGAGTGATCTATGTCCAATTTTATCTTGCCATACACGCCTAATTACTTGCAATTTATAGGGTGCAGAAATTAAATTGCGGAAATGTAAAGTGCGAAAAGGTAAAGTCCTACGCTATTACATGGCTTTGGGGCAGATACATAATGAGAGTGTGGAAAATAAAAGTCCTAATTAAACTATTACATCCCATAGGCAATTACATAATTGAAAAAAAGAAAAGCAAGAAAAATCGTCCGAAACGGTATAACCTGTGAACAGATACAATATTGGAAAATACGAGAAAATTGCATAAGAAGAAAATGTTAGTAAAAATAAGTATTTTTGAATGAGAAAAAAGGTTTTATGTTGGTAATGACATTAATATGATAAAATTAATTTTTGGTAATTTTTGGAATTGATTTGATAATTTAAAAACAATTAAAAGTCATTTAAATGATTAATTAGAAATTACATTAAATATGCATGAAAAAATAATAATTTTAATTTTAAAAATTAAATAAACATTTTTCTGATGATTATGCAAAAAATAGATATTTTTGGAGTTTTTTAGATGCATGATAAAAAATATTAAAGATAAATTAAAATGCATGAAAAATATTAAAGAAAATAAGAAAATAAGAGTTAGTTTCAAAAGAGTAAAAAACATATGGTCTTGCCAGGGATCGAACTGGAGACCTTGGAGAGAATCTTCCCATACACGCGCCTTTACCACTGAGCCAGAGTGTACTTGGTGTTTGGAAAATACAAAGAATGGTTTTTAAAGGAATACGTGTCATGGATTTGAATTCAAAGCACAGTCAGCCGTGGGCCCCAGTCATCTATGAATGGACGAATCGGAACGAGCCAAACTGCCACGCCTGCAGCAGCCAACCGGAGTCAACCGGTCAGCGACGCCGGAGCCCTAGCTCCGGTCGTCTTCTCCGGTGAGTATCAACCTGAAAAACCTGCAAAACATATCATTCAAAGTGTAACAAAAGCCCAGATCGACTAACTCGACCCTTGCGAGCACGATGGTGCCATTCTTTTCCCTTGAAATGACGTGGAACTCGTGTTTCGAAACTCACAGCTCTAAAAACCCTAGCAATGGTATTCTGAGATTTCTACGTGGAAACTTGCATGTAATGCATCAAATACACTCTAATGAACATCCTGAACTCAAATAAACACATGAAAATAGTTAGCAATGCATGAAATATAGGAATCGAAATTGAGAAAAGTTCAAACCGGTGAGAGCTAGATAACATGATTCTGGATGGCTTGGCTTCAAGTAAGGATTGGGAACGATCCCTGGGAACCTCAGAGACACAATAGAATGCTCAAATTGGATTGAAAACGGCTGGAGAATGGAACACGATTTCTTGCAATTTTGAGAAATTTTTTGGAAATAAGGGTTGCTTGTATGGGCTAGGGTTTCGTCCTTGGCTTTGTGTAATGAGCTGGGTATTTATAGAGTGAAGAGTGAGAGCAAAGAGAGTGAAAAAAGATCTTGTCTTGAATGCAAAAATAATTTCCTTTCAAATAAAATCAAATTTTTGAAAATTTGATTTTCTCTTCCGTATACAAGCTAGCACGAATTTGGCAAGTCTTGTGGGCTATCTTGGACCTCAAGTTTGATAAAAATCCAATCCATTTGAAAATATATCTTGTTTTCATATTTTATATAATTTAAATTTGAATTAAAAGCTTTTAAATTCAAAAATAAATCAATAAAATAGAATGTGGTCATGGCAAGGCATCAATAGGTCACAAATAATATTATGATCAACTTTGGATCATAAAATTATAGGCCCATTTGGAAAAAATTGGATTTTGACAAATATCTCCTTTTGTGCAATTGTCCAAAAATGCCCAACTTGTAAAAGGTGTATTTTGCTCAATTTTCCACATTTTTGAGTGTTCTTGGACGTTTTAGAAAGCTCTAGGGTCCTCTAAACAACCTCTTCAAAACAAAAAGTTGACTGTTTGTTGACTTTGAAAAGGACCTGTAATGTTTTGATCCATACCTTCCAAATGAAGCATTTTTTGAAAATTCTTATGAGACATGAAGTTGTAGAGAATTGAATTTCCTTCAAAATGAGAGGTGGTGGAAAAATTTCTGAGAAAGTATGAAGACGTTATGCTCAGTCAAAGTTTAGTTGACATTTCACTGAAAAACCCTAATTTGGAAAGTTTGACTTTTGTGCAAATCTTGAGTTTTCTTGATGAATCATGATCAACCCTTGATCAAATGATGAATGTGACTTCAAAATGAGGATGTTGACCAAAATCGTGAAGTTTGATCAGATGTTGACCACAGTTGACTTTTTTGACTAATACAACCGATTTTCAACCATCCGAGCAATTGTCCGAGGAAACTTGACTTGTGAGGCTTGAAACTTGACATGGAGAGTCTTTGAAGCATATGAGGAGGCATGATGACCATTGAGATGTTGGAAGTCCATCCGATTGAGAATTGCCAAACCCTAGTTTGGGTTGATTGTCAAGGAGGGGTTTGTCCGATCAACCTCGAGGAACTTTTGAGTATGGATGTATGAAATGTATTGATGAATAGGAGGGAAAATTTTGGGGTATGACAACTGCCCCTGTTAAATCTTCTTGTACTGGAAGGGTTAGATTGGCGTGCTTGCCTTTCGTGACCTGGAGGTAAAAGATGATTGAACACTCGAGT
Organism: Vicia sativa; assembly: GCA_021764765.1. Classification (NCBI taxonomy): domain Eukaryota; kingdom Viridiplantae; phylum Streptophyta; class Magnoliopsida; order Fabales; family Fabaceae; genus Vicia; species Vicia sativa. The sequence continues at coordinate 124,139,947 of CM038793.1, read as the reverse complement.
ACACCTGAAAATTTGCACTCGCTGTTGATTGATGCGGGAATGGGCTTATAGATGCAATTTGGAGATTTCGCTGGGGAATGAGTCGAATGCTAGACTCAAGAATGTTGTCTGAATAGGAGAGTCGTCGGAGATGGGCTTAAGATGCCATCTAAAATGATTGATGCTAGGAGTGAGCCGTACGCTAGGCTCTGTAGATGTTTCTGAAAGTGAAAGGAGTATGGAGATGGGCTTAAGATGCCATCCGGAGGGAGTCGTACGTTAGACTTCGTGCTCATCTTTGAATGAAGTTGTTGGTTTGTATTGGTTTTTTAACCAAATATGCAGCATTCTGAAAGTGGAGAAATGTTGACAAGTAGTCGGAGATGGGCTTAAGGTGCCATCTAAGGCAACTGAGTCGCACCGACTGTAGGTCTGATAATAAGAGAGAGTCGAATACATCTTCGCCGACACTCGGGATAGTAGTTGGCAAAATGTGGATAGCTTCCCTGGCTTCTGTATTGATCCAATGCCTCGTATCGAGGATAACTTGTGATCGCTCGTATAGTTTTCCGTCTGCCGCATTAATCCTCGGATCTGTCGGAGGACAACTAGGGTCGCTCGATAGTTTTCCGCCTGCTTCGGGCATTAATCTCGGACCAGCTTGTCGGAGGACAACTAGGGCGGTCGCCGATAGTTTTCCGTCTGCCGCATTAATCTCGACTCGTTTGTTTTAGAAGTGATTTTCACCTATTTGGGAAAAAACAAAAGAAACTCTGATAGAATATCGTTAGTCTTATGCAAATTATGATGCATGACAATGTGTATGAATGACATATGCATATATTATGACTTTTATGAGTAATGTATGAATGATAGATGTTGTGGTATTTCAAAACATATCCATCTTGAAGAAGATGTAGATGCTCTGCCTGGGGATTTCTAACTTCTGTTTGGGGATGAAACGGGTGAAAACCCTGCTTTTGAAAGAGAAGAAAGATATCCCTGATTCTTCCGATGCACTATCTGACCAAGTCTCGAGCCTAGATATTGTTGAGGATGGTGGAGATCGAGAGACGCGCTATTGAGGATCTTGTGCGTAGACCCTGCTGGGGAAGAAATTAGGAGGCGCCTTATTGGGGATCTTGCGCGTAGATCCTGCTGGGGAGCATTTGATAGTTGCTGAGAGACCGGTTTGGAAGGATCTGGAGCCCGTCGAAATCTCTGGCTGGGGAATAAAAGATGTAGGTTTCCTCCGATGCACTATCTGACCAAGTTTCAAGTCTGGATACTGCTGCTGCCGGGGAGGTGATGATTGCTGAGAGATATTTTGCTGGGGATACCTCCGATAGTGACAAATCGTTATTGCTTGGAAATCTGTTGGAGAGATTTTGTGATGAGTGACATCTCCGTGGGGTTGTACTTTGCAGGGGAACGTAGTGGTGACTTTTAGTCGTCATCTCAATTCCTGGAGCCTGTAGTAATTACTTTTGTATGTTCACCTTTCGCATGTTTGTGAATAGATTTTTATTGTCAGATGCATATAATCATTCAAAGCAAACGTTGGACTTTATGCAAACAACAATAGTGAAAAGTGTAAAGAGAAAGAATCTTGTATTAATTTGAAATGTGGCGTATGGCCAAGTAGTTTGTATACAAGAAAGTTAAAAAGCTATGCGGAAATAATCTCGTTAAGTTCCAACTATGCTAGTACTCATATATTTCGACTATCTCATCTCCTTGCTGTCAATAGAAAGTGAGTAAACTGATCTTCGCCATTTGAATCTTGAATGCTGATAGTAGTCTGGAAGTAAGTGATCTGAATGAGAAATAGTCGTACACTTAAATCCCTAACTTTTGCCTAGACCGCCCTTTCGGGTCTTCAGTCTACCGGGATACCCTTTGTTGCCCAAGCCGCCTTTTCAGGTTTTCGACTTGCCGGGTGTACATTTTTTGTATATATATCCTTAACTTTTCCCGAACCCTTTTGGTTCGCCAGGATGCCCTTATTTTTGCCTAGGTCGGTCGACCTAGAAGGTCTCTTTTATGCGTAGTATTTTTTGACTATGTCCGCTCACGTGGTGTGGGAAGTCTTCACCATCCATGGTGCTAAGTATCATAGCTCCACCGAAAATATCTTCTTGAATACAAATGGTCCCTCGTAGGTGGGGGTCCATTTGCCCTTGGGATCACCTTGTGGAAGAATGATGCGCTTGACTACTAGATCACCGACTTGGTAGACTCGGTGCATGACTTTCTTGTTAAATGCTCTAATCATTCGCTTCTGATAGATCTGTCCATGGCAGATGGATGCGAGTCATTTCTCATCAATCAAGTTAATGTGATAAGGCGAGTCTGGACCCAATCGTCTTCGCTTAACTCTGCGTCTTGGAGGATTCTGGTTGAGGGTATCTGAACCTTAATTGGTAAGACTGCTTCCATACCGTATACAAGAGAGGGGGTTGCCCCTGTTGATGTTCGTGACCAGAGTGCGATAACCATGAAGAGCGAATGGTAACATCTCATGCCAATCTATGTAAGTCACTGTCATCTTCTGTATAATATTCTTAATGTTCTTGTTGGCGGCTTCCACTACGCCATTCATCTTAGGTCGATACGGAGAAGAGTTGTGATGCTTGACCTTGAATCTGTAAGTAGTTCGTGATCATCTTATTGTTGAGATTAGAGCCGTTATCTGTGATAATCCTTTCGGGAGTGCCATATCGACAGATAAGATTATGTTTGATGAATCGAGCCACGACATTCTTGGTAACAGATGCGAACGAAGCTGCCTCTACCCACTTGGTGAAATAGTCAATTGCCACAAGGATGAAACGGTGTCCGTTAGAAGCTGTGGGCTTGATTTCTCCGATCATGTCAATGCCCCACATTGCAAACGGCTAAGGAGCTTTTAGAACATTCATAGGTACTGGAGGTATGTGTACTTTGTCGGCATAAATCTAGCATTTGTGACAAGACCGAGCATAACGATGACAATCAGCTTCCATGGTGGACCAATAGTAAGCTGTTCTCAGTATCTTCTTAGCCATCGTCTGACCACTGGAGTGGGTACCAAATGCGCCTTCGTGTAACTCTTCCATAATATGTTCCACTATTTTCCGATCTACACAGCGGAGTAAACATAAGTCGTGGTTGCGCTTGTATAAGATGTCGTTGCTGAGGAAGAATTTGGATGCAAATCTTCTCAAGAACTTCTTATCGTTGATAGATGCCCCTGCGGGATATTCCTGAGTCTTAAGATATCTCTTCACGTCGTACTACCAAGGTTTCTCTTCTATATCAAGCTCATAACAATATGCTGGTTCGTCGAACTTCTCAATGATGATCTAGGGAGCCTCGTTGTCCCATCTGACCTTGAACATAGATGACATAGTAGCTAACGCGTCTGCCAACTGATTCTCTTCTCGTGGAATATGATTGAAAGTGATTGAAATTCCTGGCAGCAGATACGTGATGTCACAGAGAATGTTATGACACACTATCTGACACTCTGTTAACAATTTACACAGTAAATATAAATAGCAGTAAAGAACACAATAAGTTGTTTACCCTCAAAGGTCTAACTACACCTACATCCGGGGCTACCAAGCCGTGGAGGAAATTCACTATTAGTAGAATTAATTCAGAATAAACCAACCGCTTATCTCCTTCACTTAAAACCTACCCAATGCAACTTCAACCTAAGTCCTACTTAGATCAGAGTACCTACTCACTCCCCTCAATCACAGCAGTGATATCAACCTATTGACTAATTGAATTGTGAAGACACACTCAATAAACTATCTTGATCTCGCTCAAAGCTTTCAATCAAGAGACAAACACTGTGCTTTAAAGCTTTGAGTGATAAACTACCCTTACAAAGAAATCCTAGTCCAAGGCACTTATCAATTGATAATTGCTTGGCTCACAAGAGAAACTAGAATTACACAATACCAACTGTTACAAATCCTAATAAAGACAAATAACAAGTCGCTATCTCTTAAATATCATCCAAGGGCGCAAGACAATAAGGGTTGAATTCTTTTATAGAAGCCCTTGAAACTTCGCTTTGGCTTCCATAAAGATAGCTAGGGTTCACTTAATTTAATCCTAAAACATGGTCTTTTCAACAACGAATTTAGGGTTAATTAAGATTAACCTAGCAGCCACGTGAGCATGCTTTCTAATAATGTAAAACAATATTTAGTACCAACAAACTTCCCGAAAAATCTCAGAACAAACAGATCGCATAATGTATCAACACATCGAATGTCATAACATCCGTTATGACATCGATCGTTTCTCGCAATTTCAAAGACAACTTTAGCTTCCAGCTCTATGTTTTAAACATCCTTAGGTGTAGGATTTATCTTCAATCTCTCGAATGTCATGACATTTATCATGACATTGTTAAAGCCTAGTTTTATCAAAATTAATGCCAACTTAAAACACTAACAAACTCCCCCTTTGGCACATTTTTGGCTAAAACTACTTAACCTATCGAGTACATATGCTGCAGAAGACAAACTAGTTCTAAGTTTAAATAAACTAGAACCTAGAGATAAGATAAATTCTACCCATACAGAAATCCCACAATTCCCACAATTGCCCATATACAAAATTTAAACAGGCCATACAATTCCCCAAAGTCCCAGCCACTATCACACACAGTTGCACATAGTTTCCCACACAATGATTCTTCTCCCCCTTTTTAGCCATAAAGGGCCAAAGGAAACAATACAATTACCCCAAACTTTTAATCAAAAAGTACCAGTATAAAAGTACCAGCATAAATGTTTAAGGGTTACACATCTGTCAACAAAATGATTACAATCATTCAAAACAAAACAAAATAAGAACAGGGGCATATGAGAAACAGGAGACAATTGACAGAACAAAAAAAACAGAGGCAAAATCAACAAAAACAAGGACCATCACAGCAACAGATCAGTTGCTTCTCTGAAGAAGTATTGTGATCATCATCATTGTGAGCAACACCATCAACAACTTTACCAGCTTCCTCTTCAGCCTGAATCTTAAAGCGTAACCTTGATCGACTTTGCGTGTTGTGAGCCTTCCTCTTCTTGGTAATTTGTGTCCTCGGGTTTTGTGTTACCTATGATTTAACTCTATACTTTAGAGACAGCCACTTGGTCATCTTCTACTTGAGAGCCGAAATATCACCCTTTGCTTTGACAAGGAATTAACACGGTGGTAATGTCGAATCCACGGAGTTTTCTCGACATGATCTTCGATGTCATAACATTCTTTGTGACATCTTGATCACTGCTGGACTAGGGCTAGCTTCTTGGTTAAGGGGAACAAACCTGTGCACAATGTGATTTTCGCCTAGGATTCCGTGACTATCCTAGCAATGGCTTCTTCTACATACATGGTACCTTCCCTATTTCTTATCTCAGGGGGAACAGATGAGAATGAGCCAGAAATCTTACCAGTGGAAATTGATGATCTTTGGGTATTCCGTGCATGCTGATTCTCGGTCTTCTGAGAGTCAGTTGTCATTGAATGCTGAGGAGAGGCCTTCACAGGTTCAACATTCATGGTTGCAGCGATTGCCCTAATCTCAGCCATGGTAGGAGATGGACAGTCAGAGTCTTGGGATGAAGAGGATTAGGAAGACATGTTTCGCTGAGAAGAGTTGAGGACCAGAGACCAAGAATGACAAAGCGTGTGAGAGTATCTTTTGGATGAAGAAGATATGATACTTTCAAATGAAAAGGCTATTATATGGAGGAGTCTTTTCATATTCTTGAACCTTATAAACATATGAGAGAAATAATCAAATGACCCACTTATAATTAATAAAAAATCTCTTCCCTTCCTTGGAAGCAATTTTAATTGCTACAATTCCTCATAACGACAAATACCCGCTTGCTCCTTAAATTTTCAAATTGACTAGCATCAAGAGCCTTAGTAAAATGTCACCATTGAAGTTCGGGACTACATGATCCAATTTAATCACTTTCTCCTCCACAAGGTCTCGATGAAGTGATGTCTAATGTCAATGTGCTTAGTCCCACCGTGTTGTATAGGATTCTTTGAAATATTAATAGCACTCATTGTCACAAGACAATGTCATGACATCCCTGTGACATTGTACTGCACAACATCCGCTTCATCCGTATTTGAGAGCAATCGCTACCAGCTGCTATGTATTCACCTTCAAAGAAGGGACAAGGACACGCTTGTTTGTCAACCAAGAAGCATCCTCCAAGTACTTTTTTCACATCAAGACTACCAGCCCACCAACATCACAATAACCAGATAAAATTGGTTCACACCCATGGAATACAGATACCATAATTGCAAGTTCCACACACATACTTCGTGATTCTTTTCACCGGTTAATGTGACTTACTTTAGGTTCACTTGGTATCTTGCACATACCCCAACAAAGAAATGCAATGTTAGGTCTCAAGTCGTTAGGTACAATAAGCTTCCTATCATGCTTCTATATAAACTTTGATCTACCTTTTCACCACTTGTGTCCTTGGACAACTTCAAATGTGTGGAGCAGAGTCCTTTTATGGTCGGCATTCTCCATTCCAAACTTTTGACAATATTCCTTGCATATTTGCTTTGTGAAAGGAATGTTGAGTCTTCCATCCGTGTGACTTGCAATCCAAGAAAGTAGGTCAACTCTCCCATAAGACTCATTTCAAACTCAGCTTGCATTTGATTGGCAAAATGTTTTACCATTGACTCTGACATTCCACCAAATACTATGTCATCCACATAAATTTGAGCCACCATTATCTTTCCTCCTTCATTCTTGACAAAGAGAGTTTTATCCAAGCCTCCTTTCCGTATCCTTTGTCTCAGAAGGAACTTGGTTAGCCTTTCATACTGTGCTATAGGAGCTTGCTTTAGACCATATAGGCTTTCCTTAATTTGTAGACATGATCGGAAACTTGATCCACAAACTTTAGGTCGTTTCTACATATACTTCCTCATTTAAGTAGCCATTTAGGAAGTCACTTTTCACATCCATCTGAAATAATTTGAATTTCAGAATGCAAGCAACCGCTATAAGAAGCCTGATTGATTCCAGTCTAGCCACTGGTGCAAAAGTCTCATCAAAGTCAATCCCCTCAACCTGAGTGTAACCCTGAGCAACAAGTCTAGCTTTATTTCTGGTGACAGTCCCTTCTGCATCGACTTGTTCTTGTAGATCCACTTTGTACCAATGATATTTGTTCCTTCCGTCTAGGAACTAATTCTATAATTCATGTTGCTTGAATCGGTTCAATTCATCTTGCATTGCTCCAATCCGTAATTCATCACATAAAGCTTCTTTAACATTTTTGGCTCTATCTTTGACACGAAGCAAGAGTTTGAGAGCTCGACCTTGTAACAACACCCTTGGTTGGATCTCCAATGATGAGCTCCTTTGGATGATCTTTCTGAATTCTGATGGAAGGATCTTTGTTTGCCTCCTCTAGTTCAGATTTTGGTGAAGTAGGAATAGTTACATCTTCCTTATCAGGTACTTGAGGTGATGTCTCAAACCATGTCTCAACATCATATGTGACATTGTGTTCCTGATGATGATCATCAACAATGACATTAATAGACTCCATCATAACCGGGTTCGGAGTTGAATACCCTATATGCTCATTGTTAGTGGAGTATCCTAAAATGCCTTCATCACTCATAGAGTCCATTTTTCTCCTTTGATCACGATCTGTCAGAATATAGCATTTGCTACCAAACATATGGAAGTATTTCACAGTTGGTTTTCTTCCTTCCATAGTTCATACAGGTGGAGGAAGTTCCTTCTTAAAGTGACCTCTAGAACATAGCAAGTCGTATTCATAGCTTCAGCCCAAAATGAATAGGAGTTTTTAGCATGAATCATTGCTCGCAGACCTCGTATAGTCCTATTCTTTCTTTCCACCACCCCATTTTGTTGAGGTGTTATAGAGAAGAAAACTCATGATTAATTCCTCCGAGGAGCGTAATTCATCAAATTTGTTGTTCTCAAACTCCTTTCCATGATCACTTTATTCTCAATACTTTCCTTCTTCTTTGAAGTCTTTGCATAACTCTTTAAAGACATCAAACACATCGATTTTTCCTTGATGAAGTTTATCCGTAACCGGAGAAGTCATCCACAACAACATAGGCATATCTTTTTCCACCAAGTCTTTCAACCCGCATAGGCCCCATCAAATCCATGTGTAGCAGCTCTAGCACTTTGGAAGTGGTCGATGTCTAGACATTGGGTGTGACATTCGTTTGCTTTCCAACCCCGACATTCACCACGCACCTTCCTTCATCAATGTGGAGTCTTGGTATTCCTGCCTCCATAGAGATGATCTTTTCATTCCTCCGAGATGCATGTCCAAGTTTTGATGCCACAACTTTACCTCCTTTTCATCTTTGTCTCAGAGCACACGTAAGAGAGGTTGGTGTTCTCGATTCCCACATGTAACAGCTTGTCCTTTGATCCGATTCCTCTCATAACAACTCTTGTTTGTCATTAATTACAAGACATTCGCACTCTAGTGAAGTTGACTTTGAATCCCATATCACATAGTCGACTTATGCTTAGGAGGTTAGCAACAGCCTTTACCCAAAGACTCCATTTAGATTTGGAACCCAGCAGTCCAAGTTTCCAACACCTTTGATTTCTCCTTTAGCTCCATCTCCAAAAGTAACAAAGCGGTAGAATGAGGTTTGACATTATTCAAGAGGGTTTTTATTCCACCATATGCTTGGAACACCCACTATCAAAGTACCAATCTTCCTTGGTAGACACTCTAAGAGAAGTGTGAGCTATCAATGCTATGCCTTCTTCTTCCACTTTGAGTGTAGGGTACCTTGATGTTCTTAGGCTTAACATAGGAGTCCGATTGGGTATCCATGTAGCCTATAGCGTAAGGGTTTTATGTGTCCAAACCTTCCACAATGGTGACATCTCCATCTTTGAAACTTCTTATTCATGTTTCTCTCGATCCCGATGTTGACCCAATGTTGTGACATTTGCTTGACATTGGCTTATTAGGTCTCGTATTTGTCTTGTTATCGAAATTTCTTTGCATCTACATACCCTAAGCCGTGAGCATTTCGCTTTATGTTGTGACATCTTCTTTGACTTTGGTTTCCATGCCTCTTCTTTTCTTGTCACTATCGTGTTCCTTTTCACCACATATCCTAGCCCATGCTTATTTCCAAGATTTTGTCCAAGTCAAGAATTTCTTCCACTTATCATCCCCAAGGGTCAAGATCTTGATGACTTAGTCATATGATCAAGCTTGGAATTCAACACTATAATCTCACCGTTGAGATGACTTATAGTGATTGTATTTTCCTTCTTCTCGCCTTCCTTCACATTTTCCGCCTCCAACTTCTCAATCCTTTTTCTGCTTTTCATTTTGTCGACATACTTCACCACTCGATACACGCCTTGTAAGTATCAAGAAGTTCTTCAAAGGTCACTTCCTCCTCACTAGAGTCATTATCAGGACTGCAATTTTCAGAAGATGCAGTGACAAGTTTGGATGATTCCTCTTCAGGGTCACTACTTGATTCACCATCGACCAAGTGATGCTATTCCTCTTTTTGTTTCTTAAGAAAGGTAGGACATTCAGCTCTAATATGTCCAAATCCTTTACATCCATGACATTGGATTCCACTGCCTTGATCTCCTTTCTCCTCTGACTTGGATCTTCTGCTGGTTTCATAGGATCTGCTGATGTCAGATGCAATGTCCTTGACTTTGGATCAATCCTCTTGATGAGCTTGTTGAACTGTCTTCCAAGCATAGCTATGGCTTCAGATATCTTCTCTTCATCTTTCACCTTGCATCCTACTTTAGTATTAGATACAGGTGCTATGCTTTTGTTCTTTTTGTCAACAGTTTCACTGATTCCCATCTCAAAAGTCATAAGAGAACCTATAAGTTCTTCAACCTTCAAGGTGTTGAAGTCCTGAGCCTCCTCTATTGCAGCCACTTTCATTGCAAACCTTTAGGCAAGGATCCGAGAATCTTCTCACCGCTTTTCTTCTGACATCTTTTCACCAAGTTCTCCTGAGGCATTGGCAATTTCCAAAATATTCATGTGAAATTCATGAATAGTCTCATCTTCCTTCATCTTCAAATTCTCAAACTTGGTAGTGAGCATCCAAGTCTTGACATCTTCACCTTGGATGTTCCTCATGAGTAGTTTTGAGAGTGTCCCAAACATCCTTGGCCACCACATTGATGGACCAAATCAAGATGTTTCAATACCATTGAATAGGGCATTCAATGCTTTAGAGTTCCCTAGAGCTAGCTCCTCTTCCTCTTTGCTCCATTCCTCCTTAGGTTTCAAGACAGTAGTCCCATCTTTCTCAAGCATGGTGGGATGTTTCCATCCTTTGTCAGCAGCTCTCCAAGCTTTAATGTCCACTGATCTTAAGAAGGCAACCATACGAGGCTTCCAAGAATCATAATTAGACCCATCCAGAATAGGTGGTCTACCTCCAAATCCTCCTTCCTTATCCATTACACCAGAAACTATTATCCCTAGATCTCACCTTAAATAACAAGGTGGTGCCCGCTCGATGCCAATTGAAACTCCCGGCAGCAGACACGTGATGTCACGTAGAATGTTATGACACACTATCTCGACACTCTAACAATTTACACAAGAAATATAAATAGCAAGAAGAACACAATAAGTTGTTTACAGCTCGTTGTCTAACTACACCTACATCCGGGGCTACCAAGCCGTGGAGGAAATTCACTATTAGTAGAATTAATTCGTGAATAAACCAACCAATTTATCTCCTTCACTTAAAACCTACCCAATGCAACTTCAACCTAAGTCCTACTTAGATCAGAGTACCTACTCACTCCCCCTCAATCACAGCAGTGATATCAACCTATTGACTAATTGAATTGTGAAGACACACTTCAATAAACTATCTTGATCTCGCTTCAAAGCTTTCAATCAAGAGACAAACACTGTGCTTTAAAGCTTTGAGTGATAAACTACCCTTACAGCAAATCCTAGTCCAAGGCACTTATCAATTGATAGTTGCTTGGCTCACAAGAGAAACTAGAATTACACAATACCAACTATTACAAATCCTAACAGTACACAAATAACAAGCTGCTATCTCTTAAATATCATCCAAGGGTGCAACACAGTTGTAAGGGTTGAATTCCTTTTATAGAAGCGCCTTGAAACTTCGCTTTGGGTTCCATAAAGATAGCTAGGTTCACTTAATTTAATCCTAAAAACATGGTCTTTTCAACAACCAATTTAGGGTTAATTAAGATTAACCTAGCAGCCACGTGAGCATGCTTTCTAATAATGTAAAACAATATTTAGCACCAACAAACTTCCGAAAATCTCAGAACAAACAGATTCGCAAAAAAATGTCACATCGAATGTCATAACATCTCGTTATGACATCGATCTCTCAGTAATTTCAGATGCCTTTAGCTTCCAGCTCGAGTCTTTAAACATCCTTAGCAGGTAGGATTTATCTTCAATCTCTGAATGTCATAACATTTATCATGACATTGCTAAAGCCTAGTTTTATCAAAATTCATGCCAACTTAAAACACTAACAGTGATCTCTTCAAAGTAGGGGATCAAACTTAAAACATGCTCTCGATATGGAATAAGATTCGGATGCTTCGCATCCCACTCGCCTTTAATCTGACTGATCACTAAAGCTGAGTCTCCATACACTTCCAAGAATTTGATTCTTAAGTCAATAGTAGCTTTTATACCCATGATGCACGCTTCGTATTCGGCCATGTTATTGGTGCAATTGAAACATACTCTGGTGGTGAAAGGCGCAGTCCGCCATAGGAATGTAATGATGGCGCCAATGCCAAGTGCGCTTGAGGCTCCATCGAAACCATGGTCCATCGATCCTTGTTCGTGTCCTTCGTCTCGTCCCGGTTCTTCTAATCAGAACTAGTAAAACATCTTCATCTCGAAATTGAATCGCATAGATCGATAGTCATCTACGCTTGATGAGCCAAATGATCGGCTACTACACTTCCTTTGATCGCTTTCTAAGAAGTATATTGATGTCGATTCAACAAGATCATTTGCCATCTTGCTATTCTTCCGAGAGAGATGGTTTCTCAAATATGCATTTTATCGATCCATCTTGGAAATCAACAAGGTAGTGTGAGTCAACATATACTGCCTTAGTCGGCGAGCAGCCCAAGTTAAAGCGCTGCAAGTTTTCTCGAGTGAGTATCTTGTTTCACGCCGGTAAACTTTTTGCTAAGGTAGTATATTGCATACTCTTTTCGACTGCACTGCCATGTTGCCCCAACACACACCCCATTGAGTTCTCTAACACCGTCAAGTACATGATAAGAGGTCTTCCTTCAAAGTGTATCGTGATAGGAGGATTCAGTAGGTACCTTGATTTTGTCAAAAGCAACCGCAATCGCCATTCCATTCTACCACTTGATCTTTCTTTAGCAACTTGAAGATTGGCTCACAAGTATGTTAGATGTGCAATGAATCGCAATGTAATTCAATCGCCCAAAAACCTCTCGACTTCCTTCTCAAGGGAGTCGGCATCTCTTGAATAGCTTTAACCTTGGCGGGTCAACTTCAATACCTTTTCCACTGACGATAAACCCTAAGAGCTTACCGGATCTGACTCCAAAGGTGCACTTGTTGGGGTTAAGTCTCAACCTGTACTTCTTCAACCTATCAAACAGTTTCCACAAATGATCAAGATGTTCTTCTTCACCTGTGATCGAGCTATCATGTCGCCGACGACCTTTATCTCGTGATGAATCATGTCATGAAATAATGTCACCATGGCACCGGTAAGTGGCACCGCTGTTTTAGTCCGAACGACATGACCTTGTAGCGTAGTACCCCACCGTAACGAAAGTAGTCTTCCGTGTCTTCCGAGCCATTTTGATCCGATTGTAACCGGAGAAACCATCCATGAAGGAGAAAACCTTATGCCGAGCAAAGGTTGTCAACCGTAACATCAATATGAGGAAGTGGGAAATCGCCTTTCTGACTTGCTTTGTTCGATCTCCGTAATCCACACACATTCGCATCTTTGCCATCCTTCTTGGGTACAGCACCACATTAGCAACCCACCGTGGATAAGAAGTAACACTAAGAAACCGTGTTGAACCGCTTCATAACTTCGGCTTTGATTTTCTCTCGACATCTCAGACGATGCGATTTAACCTTCTGCTTTGCTGTGGAGGAAACCTTCTTTCAGAACCTCGTACCACAATATCAATGTCCAAACTCGCATGTTCGTATGACCAAGCAAAACCTCGATATAGTCTCGTAGCATCCGAATCAATCTTTCTTTAATATAGTTCTCAAGACCCGCCCTATCTTGATCTCTTTTCTGCCTTCATCAGCACTCAAATTCACAACCTCAATCGACTCTTCGTGGTCAGATAACTCGCTCTTCTTGTTGTAGCAACGACAGTTCTCGGCACTTCACAATCTTCCTCACCTTCGCCTTCGCTTGGTAGATCGATTATCAAGTCATATTTAGCAATAGCATAGTTGTTATCAACGAGATTCGAGTGATTCGCAGATATCACGGGTGTGTGTAAGAAACACATAGTCAAGGGTGATAAAGTAAAAGAAAGGAAGCAACAATTAAATGCAAAAGTCCAACGATTTTATTGAATGAAAATATGCAAATGACAGATAATAACCCTCACAAACGAGCCATGATGCCCCAGGCAAGGCACTAGGCTTTAGAGTTTATTGTTCAAAACATAGAAAACGAAAAGCAAAGCAAAGCAAAAACAAAAGCAATTACTCCTGTCTAAAGGAGATTGGTATGACGCCTTCGCCCCAATTGCCGAGTCCGCTCGGAGTTGGAAGATCCAATTGTTGATGTCGAAGTCGTCGTCATTGTCTTCTATAGCATGGATTCCACTCTGGCCAATACGGAAAGGAAGTTGGCCGACACGTTCGCGGCGTATCATCTTCTGACCTTTGATGGTGAAGCCTAAACCGCCTTTGTCGATTTGAAAGGAAGATCGTGAGCTGTCCCCAAACAGTACTACCCCCTTCTTCAACAGCATCTTGAGCATCTTTCAGCAAGGCCATCCTAGGCGGGACTTTAGCAACTTCCTTTGGTACTTCTGGCTGAGCAGGATGAGCTACTGGTTCTTTCCCTCTAGTCTCGGGAACTGGTGGAATAGCTGGAATGCGAGCTGGAGTCGTAGTGTCTTTTGGAGGAGAGATTTCTGGAGAGAATACCCTTCCGGTTCTGGTGACCTTACTCGATCCGGTGATGTTGTCAATGTCAGGAATGGTAGCTTCAACTGTAAGATCTTCAATGGTCAGAGGGTCTTGCTTGACGCCATGATAGTAAACATCAGCTCCATAGTTCCAAGGAATAGCCTTGTCGGAGGAATATGGAACTGGTCTAGGAGAAGTAATGATGAGAGGTGCCACTCTAGGCATAGAATCAGCAGAGGAAATCCTTATTGTGTTAACATCAGCATAATCTTCTGGGAAATCGTCGCCCCATCCGGTTGCCTTAACATCTTCAATAGGAATCTTGTAGCTCAGAATGAGATACTTCACCATGTAATCAAACTTTCCACTTGGCTGCCCCAAGGTATCCCATGCATTTGTACAACTTCATTCACATGTTCGATCTTCGCTTAGACATGTCTTCACTGCACTCCACAAGTGGTTTCGTGAATAGTATTTCACTATCCATCATGCATCGAACACGCCTTCTCAACCAAGACAACCATCAAAAGCGGATGGGCACCAACGATAATTCTCTAGGTATCCTGGATTGACACCGGCTTGCAGCAAATTCTTCTTAATAGTCATCAGAGGAATGGTCAAGTCATCTATGTTGAAAACGTAAGTATCCTCACCAACAGCATTGGAACTTTTGTCATGGTTAGGCATAGGAGCGTTGATCACGTTCGGAGTCTCGACAGGAGGGTCAAACTCAATCTGCTTAGCTTCAATCAAATCTTGAATCTTGTTCTTCAGAGCCCAACAGTTGTTAGTGTCGTGCCCTGGGTTGTTAGAGTGGTAAGCACACTTAACATTAGGATTGTATCTCGGAGAAGAGTTATTGACACTCTGAGGAGGATCCTTCAAAGTAATCAGCTCTGCTTTCAACATATGTTGCAAGGCTTATGACAACGGCATATTGATCTTCAGAACTGCCTCGTGGCTGCTCGCTACGGCGCTGTCTCACGAGGTTGTGTTGATGTAGGATCGAGATCACAACCGCCCTACGATTGAGTGCGGTCGGTCTTGGCTCGGCTTTTCTGACCATACACAGCATTGGCTTCTTTATTACCACCAAAAGATCTCTTCGCAGCATTTGATGACGACTCTACCTGAATCTTTCCACTCTTGATACCAGCTTCAATACGCTCTCCTATCATTATTAGCTCGGTGAATCCGGCTGAAGAGTTTCCAATCAGATGATTGAAAAATGGACCCGTCAGCGTTCCCATAAACATGTCAACCAATTTCCTATTGGACAAGGGTGGCTGAACTTTGCCTGCTAGATCTCTCCATTTCTGAGCATACTCTTTGAACTTCTCATCACGACCCATAGACATGCTCTGTAGTTGCATGCGAGTGGTGTCAATTCAGCATTGTACTCATATTGTCTATAGAAAGCATCTGCTAAGTCACTCCAAGTACGGATACGGTCATTTTCTAGCTGATAATACCACTCCAATTGAGTTTCAGAAATAATGCATCCACAACTTTCTGTCATCAGTGTGGGGGTTGATCTTCTGAACATAGGACTTCAAGTGCAACAACGGACAAGACATGTCATCATATTTGGAAAAAGTGGGAACCTTGAACTTGGGAGGAATCACCACACCAGGGACAAGACTTAGATCATCAAAATTCAGCTCTGACATCTTTAGATTATCCACAGCATTCAAACGGTCTTCAAGCTGCTTGTACTTATCATCTTCATCAGAGTACTGGTCATTATCATAGTGATCTTCTCTGTCCTTCTCAGGCTCACGCTGACTGCCTTCTTCATTGCCCTTGACACTCCCCTCATTCTTGACACTTTCTGAAAGCTCTATCCGGCTGACCACTTTAGGACCACGTTTGTAACGTCTATCCATGTTGAGAACACCAACGACCCTCTTCTTTCTGTTGATGAGCTTCTTCAGATCCTCTTGGCCTTGGACCAAGCTAGTGAACATCTCCGAACCGAGCATTCGAGCCCGAGATCTTTGATGATCGCTCAAGAGCCATTTCTGCTAAAATAATTAGCGAGAGAATGAGAAAACCGATCTTCAATGTACCTGTTATGAGATGTTATGCTATGATATGCGATGTTTATGCAAATGCAATGCAATGTTTTCAAGGACCTTAGAGATTTAAATTTGTTAAACAAGCACGAACAAACATTCATTAGTTCTCTTCTTTTTTTTTATTCTTTTTCTTTTAAAGTACAAAAGATAGTTCAGAACAATAAAATAAAAGAACAAAAATCCTAGAGCTCTAAGTCTCCCATGGGCGCTTCCTCTTGTGCCGAGGTAGGCGATGTTTCGCCTCGTGAAGTAGCTTTGTCAACTCTAGTACCTTCTTCTCGCTGCATAACACCGAGCTTCAAAGGTATCCCTCTTCTTTAAGTCGAATCCAAGATCTCTTCAAGTCTTCAAAATCGTGAGGCATGTCAGATGGAGAACAAGATAGGTACGCCACCTAAACAAAGTTCCATAATTATGGGTAAAACAGCGTGAATGGCATCATGAGGTTTTGAGCTCGAGCTCGCACCCATTTGAGGTAAGGTTCCCAAGGAATGGAGTTCTTCCCCAAAGTCTTGGTATCGCCTTCTTTACCATGCCCCAAGCGTGTATGAATCTTTGTCTGCACTCGAGATCGTGGTTGTAGTCGAACACAATATCTTGGAGAAGCATATCATGTGGACCATCTTCGAGCAAAACCAAATTGTAGAGCTAGAGAAGGTTGGTAATACCCCTTATGCCGAGGAGTGGTACATTAGGGAATTCTCCACAACGCTCAATGAATGTGAAGTCCTTTTGAGAGAAAAGACACCAACGGATATCTGAATGAGAGAGTGACATTAGTCTTTGAGACCACTTCAATCTTTGTTCGTTCTTCAAAACTGATGGAGGAAGGTGCGAAATAAACCACCTGGAAAGTAACGGTATGCAACACATGAGAGTTCCTTGTCTCTTAGTAGTACGAGTTAGGAGAGAATGTAGAATGTCTCCAAGTAAAGTAGGCACAGGATTGCGAGTAAGAAACAACTTGATGGCGTTGACATCTATGAACTGATCCGAGTTAGGAAATAGAACCAAACCATAGATTAGTAAGGCCACAATGTCTTCGAATGCATGGAAACTCATAACTTTGAGGAACTCTCGGGCTTTCTTAATTAGGAACTTGGCAAGTAAACCCTTAACTCCGCTTCTTGTTTCCCAATTAGCTTCAATGTCTGAGCGCTTTAGATGTAATGCTGATGCGATGTCTTCGCATTCTAGGAACCTTTTCTAAACCGTGAATGGCATTTGGTCAAGAATAGGTATCCCAAGTAGCTTAGAGAACTCTTCCAAGGTAGGAACCAACGATAATGGGAATGTAAAGCAATGGTGTTTCGGATCGAAGAACTGGAATAGGACATGCATCATATCTTCTTCAAAACCGGAGATAACCAAGTCAAGCAGATAACCATGTCTTTTGATGAACTGAGCATGGTCGGGAATCTCTGAAACCAATTCTTTGAGCTGAGAAGATATACTCATGAAGTTGATTCGGATAGTCTTTCTAGAAGCCATAATTCCCTACAAAACAGAGCAAAGATAAATCCCTAGGTCCTTGAAATAGTTAGAAATGATATGCAATGCGATGATGTCATGATATCATGTTTGGCACACACAAGAAATTCACACAATGAGCCTAGGTTTAAGGCTTGTATGAGGTATAGGTGATTACCCCACCAAAAGTTTGAGTTGGTTCATCCTGTCCTATAATAGTAACCGGGTTCTAGGAATCTCATATCATTGATCTTTCTTGTAAGCGTTTCTTTCAATACGACTACCAAGTGGTCGACCGAAAATATCCCAAAAGTCTGATCTTAATGAGCGTAGCATCGAGTATCAGCCAACCTTAGTCTGCACCAAAGCCGGCCATCTCACTACCTTCTAATGGCCAAGATGGGTCAATTAAGGTTCTAAAAGTTTAGTTAGTGCTTGATGACACCACGGAGAAGCCAAATACTATCCTCAACTTGGAAATGAAGAGTATCAGGACATCCAAAGTGTCACACTAACATAGCCATCATGTTGACCGTTTCAATATACGTCTAACGGTCGCGACGATTTATTGCTACTTACCTAAAAGGAAACCCGAATCCGGGTGTAGGATCCCCCACAAATATATAATACCCAAGCAACCCTTAAAGATAAAGCAAGCAAGTCAAACAGAAAACAGTAAAGATGATCTAAAAATCCCTAAGGCATTCTCTCTTTAAGGGTGTCTCCCCAGCAGAGTCGCCAGTTTTGTAATACGGTTAACTGACTTTGAGGTTTTTGTATCGCAAATGTGCGGATAGCAAGAGTCGCCACCGACTTTTCTTTTATCCGATTAAGGGAAGGTAAAAAGTACATAAAAAGACCTTCGTTAGATTCTGATTAAGGGAGAAGGTTATGAAAAGGGAAGGTATTAGCACCCCTTTTCATCCGTAGTTATCTACGGGCTCTTAGTTGCTTTTAGCTCATTTTAAAAAAAAAAATGCTTTCTGTGTGTTTGACAAAAATGTTTTGAAAAGACATTTCGCTTTGACTTTGTAATGATTCATCTAGGAATGTATGCAAAGTGTTCGGAAATGTTTTGTTTTGAAAAGGGTTTGAACTTTGACAAAAGTGTGAGGTGTGAAAAGTATTTTGTTTGAGCAAGCAACTAAAAGTCTTATTACCTACTCAGAATGGTCGTTTTCGTGTTATTTTACTTTCCTTTAGAATAGTGCTATCCATACCATTAGTTGGTAGGTAACCCTATTCGTTGGATGTAAGAGGGACATTCGAAGGGACATCGGATGGTCATAGAAGGCAACTTGTAGGAAGTATCCTAGCACATTCGAAGGGACGATCATCATTTTTCGTAGGCAATAATCGAGGGTCAAGATCATGTATTCGTATGCGACATCGTGGGTGTATGATCTTTGTATCGAAGGGACTATGAGGATTTGCTTTGAAGGCAACGGTGCTAGGATACCTCTACGTTCGAGGGACTTGACCATTTGAATTCGTATGGCAACGAGAGAGAATTACCCTAAGGGGTGCATGTGTGAAAGAGTGTGTTGATTTCAGGTATTTTATCTTGGAGTTATGAGTGATCTATGTCCAATTTTATCTTGCCATACACGCCTAATTACTAGCAATTTATAGGGTGCAGAAATTAAATTGCGGAAATGTAAAGTGCGGAAAGGTAAAGTCCTACGCTATTACATGGCTTTGGGGCAGATACATAATGAGAGTGCGGAAAATAAAAGTCTTAATTAAACTATTACATCCCATAGGCAATTACATAATTGAAAAAAAGAAAAGCAAGAAAAATCGTCCGAAACGGTATAACCTGTGAACAGATACAATATTGGAAAATACGAGAAAATTGCATAAGAAGAAAATGTTAGTAAAAATAAGTATTTTTGAATGAGAAAAAAGGTTTTATGTTGGTAATGACATTAATATGATAAAATTAATTTTTGGTAATTTTTGGAATTGATTTGATAATTTAAAAACAATTAAAAGTCATTTAAATGATTAATTAGAAATTACATTAAATATGCATGAAAAAATAATAATTTTAATTTTAAAAATTAAATCAACATTTTTCTGATGATTATGCAAAAAATAAATATTTTTCGAGTTTTTTAGATGCATGATAAAAAATATTAAAGATAAATTAAAATGCATGAAAAATATTAAAGAAAATAAGAAAATAAGAGTTAGTTTCAAAAGAGTAAAAAACATATGGTCTTGCCAGGGATCGAACTGGAGACCTTGGAGAGAATCTTCCCATACACGCGCCTTTACCACTGAGCCAGAGTGTACTTGGTGTTTGGAAAATACAAAGAATGGTTTTTAAAGGAATACGTGTAATGGATTTGAATTCAAAGCACAGTCAGTCGTGGGCCCCAGTCATCTACGAATGGACGAATCGGAATGAGGCAAACTGCCACGCCTGCAGCCAAATGGAGTCAACCCGTCAGCGATGCCGGAGCCCTAGCTCCGGTCGTCTTCTCCGGTGAGTATCAACCTGAAAAACCTGCAAAACACATCATTCAAAGCGTAACAAATACCCAGATCGACTAACTCGACCCTTGCGAGCACGATGGTGCCATTCTTTTCCCTTGAAACAGCCTGGAACTCGTGTTTCGAAACTCACTGCTCTAAAAACCCTAGCAATGGTATTCTGAGATTTCTACATGGAAACTTGCATGTAATGCATCAAATACACTCTAATGAACATCCTGAACTCAAATAAACACATGAAAATAGTTAGCAATGCATGAAATACAGGAATCGAAATTGAGAAAAGTTCAAACCGGTGAGAGCTATATAACACGATTCTGGATGGCTTGGCTTCAAGTAAGGATTGGGAACAATCCCTGGGAACCTCAGAGACACAATAGAATGCTCAAATTGGATTGAAAACGGCTGGAGAATGGAACACAATTTCTTGCAATTTTGAGAAATTTTTTGGAAATAAGGGTTGCTTGTATGGGCTAGGGTTTCGTCCTTGGCTTTGTGTAATGAGCTGGGTATTTATAGAGTGAAGAGTGAGAGCAAAGAGAGTAAAAAAAGATCTTGTCTTGAATGCAAAAATAATTTCCTTTCAAATAAAATCAAATTTTTGAAAATTTGATTTTCTCTTCCATATGCAAGCTAGCACGAATTTGGCAAGTCTTGTGGGCTATCTTGGACCTCAAGTTTGATAAAAATCCAATACATTTGAAAATATATCTTGTTTTCATATTTTATATAATTTAAATTTGAATTAAAATCTTTTAAATTCAAAAATAAATCAATAAAATAGAATGTGGTCATGGCAAGGCATCAATAGGTCACAAATAATATTATGATCAAGTTTGGATCATAAAATTATAGGCCATTTGGAAAAAATTGGATTTTGACAAATATCTCCTTTTGTGCAATTGTCCAAAAATGCCCAAATTGTACAACGTGGATTTTGCTCAATTTTCCATATTTTTGAGTGTTCTTGGACGTTTTAGAAAGCTATAGGTGTCTTCTAAACAACCTCTTTGGTTTCATCTCAATTGGAGTTTCCATGCTCAATAAATCTTCAAAACAAAAAGTTGACTTTTTGTTGACTTTGAAAAGGACCTGTAATGTTTTGATCCATACCTTCCAAATGAAGCATTTTTTGAACATTCTTATGAGACATGAAGTTGTAGGGAATTTAATTTCATTCAAAATGAGAGGTGTTGGAAAAATTTCTAAGAAAGTATGAAGAAGTTATGCTCAGTCAAAGTTCAGTTAACTTTTCACTAAAAAACCCTAATTTGGAAAGTTTGACTTTTGTGCAAATCTTAAGTTTTCTTGATGAATCATGATCAACCCTTGATCAAATGATGAATGTGACTTCAAAATGAGGATGTTGACCAAAAATCAGGAAGTTTGACTGTATGTTGATCACAGTTGACTTTTTTGTCCAATACAACTGATTTTCAACCATCTGAGCAATTGTCTGGGGAAACTTGACTTGTGAGGCTTGAAACTTGACATGGAGATTCTTTGAAGCATATGAGGAGGCATGATGACCATTGTAGATGCTGGAAGTCCATCTGGATTGAGAATTACCAAACCCTAGTTTTGGTTGATTGTCTAGTAGGGGGTTTGTCTGATCAACCCTTGAGCAATCCTTGAGTATGGATGTATGAAATGTATTGAGGAATAGGAGGGAAAATTTTGGGGTATGACATCCCCGCGCAGTGATCATCTACATTCTCAACCTATCACGCCAGTCCCCACGCAGTGATCATTTACATTCTCAACTTATCACGTCAGTCCCCACGCAGTGATCGTCTACATTCCTTCTTGTTACATTAGTCCTCGAGCAGTAGCAAGACAAATTTCAACTTATCACGTTAGTCCCAGAGCAGTGATCATCTATATTGTCATGTCATTCCCCGCACAATGAACGTCAACTTTGTTACATTGGTCCTCGAGTAGTAGTAGATCATCTCTCAACTTATCACGTTAGTCCTTGAGAAGTGATCGTCTATATTTCTTCTTGTTACATTGGTCTCTGAGCGGTAATAGATCAACTTTTAACTTATTATGCCAGTCTCTAAGCAATAATAAGATAATCAAAATCACATTATTCCCCAACAAAGGGTTATTCCCTCGATACTATTCATATGATTTAATCCCTCAGTCGAACTTCATCCCTAACTGAATGTTATCCCAAGGGTTATCATTCCCCGGTAAAATCAGTATCTAGGCCCGAAACTTGGTCAGATAGTGCATCAGAGGAATCTACACTTCTTTTATTCCTAATCAAGATCTTCAATGGTCATTGTTCCATCCCCAAGCAGAAGTCAAAGATCCCGGGCAGAACGTTCCTATCTTCCTTAAGATGGATATATTTTGAAATACTACAACATCTATATTCACACACCATTCATAAAAAACCATAACATATGCATATATCATTCTCGAGCATCGTTACACCTTGCATGCATCATGACATGCATAAAACTAACCTTATCCTTTCAGGTTAAATTCACAAACAGGCGAAAGTTATCCATAAACTTCCAAGCAAAAGGTCAAAGATCAACGCTCGAAACAGGAGGGGGAAACTATCTATGCTACCAATCCGGTATAAAACTCCCGAAACAAGACGGGTTTACGAACAAAGCAGGTTGTAGGTCAATTCCCGAAACAAAATGGGGTGACTAACCTACACAATCAGACGGTATAAATTCTCGAAACCAGACGGATTTACCAATAAATAGCAGGACACATATTAATACTCGAAATAAGATGGAAAAACCATCCATGTGACTATCTGGTACGAATCCTCGAAACAAGACGGGTTTACGTGTGAAGCGGATTGTAGAACAATTCCCAAAAAAAGACGGGAGACTATCTAAATCCTGGAAAGTATTTATCTCAGATAAAACCAAGACGAAGGTTTACTCTGACTCTCTTATCAACGGTTATCCCGGAAGGCATCTATAAGCTCATCTCCAACTACGCGTGGTTATCTCTCCATCTGCAGATTGCTGCATATCTGGTTAAAAATCAATGCGTACGAATAATTTCATTCAAAGACGGTCATGAGACACATTCCCCTTCCGAATGAAGTATAGTGTACGACTCATTCCACAACATCAATGTCTCCGGATGGCATCTTTAATCTCATTTTCACCTGCACACCAAGTGTGTCTCTCTCTGAATTGCATCTTTAAGCACATTCCAACATATTATCAACCAACAGCGTTACTCTGAGCACCGACGAGTACAAATTTTAGGGCACTTAAGTGTTCAATCCTCTTCCACCTTCCGGTCATGAATGGCGTGCACGCCAATCTAAACCCTCAGGTTTAAGAAGATAGAACAGGGGCAGCTGTTGCACCCAAAAATTTGCCCGCCCGATACTACGGTCAAAATTATTTTCAAAATTTCTTTTGGTTTATTACATTAATATTCCGGGGTTTTTTTTTATGAATATTCGTTCTCAAAGTCTATTTAAAAATATAATAATTTATTTCAAATTATTTGTATTTTAAATATGACAAATACTTGCTCGTCTCCATATACTTTCAATTGCATTTCTATTTCGAATATGTAAGATAACATAATTCGTAAGGAGTAAGACTTGCAAGTATCAAGTTATTGGGTTTTAATCTCACAAGTTCTACTTTAGATATTTTTTTGTTATTTGTTATTAACTTTTTTTTCCTTTTAAATTTATTTTCAAAAATCATAAAATTGTATTTTTTTTATTATATAAATATTATTTTCGTATTTTTAATTATGACATTTTTAAAAATATTCATTTTTTTAATTTTTTGCACTTTTTACCAAAATTGAGTGCAAAAATCATAATAAATATAAAGAATATTTCTTTTTCTGATTAACTGTTCCTCATTGGTCACTTGATGTCAATACGAGTTATACTTAGCTTTTGATTGGTCAGCTTGCTAGCCAAGAAAGATATGTGCTGTCAAATTAATTTTTATTTCATTTTTGCCCTTTAATCAAATTTTATAACTCTATAAATAGACACTATTTTCAGAGTTTAAGGAGGCTACTTTTTCCACATACATTCTCTCGTACCAATGTTCAGCACTACACAAAGACCACATCACATGCACATATTTTTTCTCACAATTTTTCTAATCATCACACATTAACATTTTAATGCTTTCAAATCATTAAAACAAACTCAACATAATTCAATTCTAAAGTTTAACAATTTATAACCATTACACCACATTCATCATACAATGAATAAAAATGATTAAAGTTCTGGAGAAATGTTGTGGTGTTGTTTTGTTTGCTTGATTGCAGGAATAAGGAGAAATGATGAATTTGGCCATACCGCCATCGCGAGTCAACTCGGTCGGACCCGAAGACCATCTTACATCTGGCCTCTTCTAGACCACCATTGTGAGATAGAGCTCTGTCCAGCCGTCACATCCCCTTCCGCCGTAATACCGTCGCCCATATTCCACTAACGCAACCCTCAGTGCCGTACAAATTCGGTGATGTTGTCAATGTCAAGAATGGTAGCTTCAACTATAAGATCCTCAATGGTCAGAGGGTCTTGCTTGACGTCGTGATAGTAAACCTCAGCTCCATAGTTCCAAGGGATAGCTTTGTTAGAGGAGTATGTAACTGGTCTGGGAGAAGTAATGATGAGAGGTGCCACCCTAGGCACAGGATCTGCAGAGGAGATCCTTATAGTGTTAACATCAGCATAGTCTTCTGGGAAATCGTCCCCCCATCCGGTCGCTTTAACATCTTCAATAGGAATTTTGTAGCTTTCAGGAATAGTATACTTCACCATGTAATCGAACTTTCCACTTGGCTGCCCCAAGGTATCCCATACTTCTGGTACAGTTTCGCTCACATCTTTGATCTTCAGATTCTTAGACATGTCTTCACACAGGTTCTCTACAGGTGAAGGTTTCAGAAATAGTACTTCGCGGTTATCCATCATGCACTGAATACGTATTCTCAACCAAGCACAACCGTTAGGTGCAGATGGGCACCAACGACAATTCTCTGGGCATCCTGGATTGACACCGGCTTGCAGCAAATTCTTCTTAACAGTCATCAGAGGAATAGTCAGGTCATCTATATTAAAAACATAAGAGTTCTTGTCAATAGCATTGTAACTTTTGCCATGGTTAGGCATAGGTGTGTTGATCACATTCAGAGTCTCAACAGGAGGATCAAACTCAATCTCTTTAGCTTCAATCATGTCTTGAATCTTGTTCTTCAGAGCCCAACAATCGTCAGTGTTATGTCCAAGGTTGTTGGAGTGATAAGCACACTTTGCATTAGGATTGTATCTCGGAGAGGAAGTGTTGATGTTTTGAGGAGGATCCCTCAAGGTAATCAGCTCTGCTTTCAACATGTGTTGCAATGCTTGCGACAATGGCATGTTGATCTTTGTAAACTGTCTTCGTGGCGCGTTCTGGTTACGCGTGTTGTCTCGCTAAGGTTGTGCTGATGTAGGATTGGAGATCACAACTGCCCCTACAGATTGAGCACGCTCGGTGTTGGCTCGGCTTTTCTGACCATACACAACATTGGCTTCTTTCTTACCACCAAAAGATCTCTTCGCAACATTTGAAGACGACTCTACCTGAATCTTTCCGCTCTTGATTGCAGCTCCAATACGTTCTCCTATCAGTATCAACTCGGTGAATCCGGCTGAAGAGTTTCCAATCAGATGATTGAAGAATGGGCCTGTCAGTGTTCCCATAAACACATCAACCAACTCCCTATTGGACAAGGGTGGTTGAACTCTGCCTGCCAGATCTCTCTATTTCTGAGCATACTCTTTGAATTTCTCATCACGACCCATAGACCTGCTCTGTAATTGCATGCGAGTGGGTGCTAATTCAGCATTGTACTGGTACTGCTTGTAGAAAGCATCTGCTAAGTCATTCCAGGTATGGATTTGGGTACTCTCTAGCTGATAATACTACTCCAACTGAGCTCCAGATAAACTCTCCTGGAAGAAATGGATCCACAGCTTCCTGTCATCAGTGTGAGGATGGATCTTCTGAACGTAGGACTTCAAATGTAGCTTCAAACAAGAGATGCCATCATACTTGGAAAAAGTAGGAACCTTGAACTTAAGGGGAATAACCACACCAGGAACTAGGCTTAGATCATCAAAATTTAGCCCGGACATTTTCAGATTTTCCCCAGGATTCAGACGGTCTTCAAGTTGTTTGTATTTGTCATCTTCAAAAGAATACTGCTCGTGCTCATATTCTTCTTCTTTGTTCTCAGACTCACGCTGGTCGTCTCCATTGTTCTTGACACTTCCCTCAATTTCGACACTCTTATCTGAGAGTTCTATCCGGCTGACCACTCTAGGACCACCTTTGTGACGTCTGCCCAAGTTGAGAACACCAATGACCTTCTTCTTTCTGTTGATGAGCTTCTTCAGATCTTCCTGGCCTTGGACCAAACTAGTAACAACTTCCTGGAACTGAGCATTCTGAGGATGAAGATCTTTGACAGTTTGTTCAAGAGCCATTTCTGCTAAAATAAATAGCGAGAAAATGAGAAAACCAATCTTCAATGTACCTGTTATGAAATGTTATGCCATGATATGGATGTTTATGAAATGCAATGCAATGTTTTCAAGGACCTTAGGAGTTTAAATTTGTTAAACAAGCACAAACAAACTTTTATTAGTCTCTTTTTCCTCTTTTTTCTTTTTTTTTTTGAAGTACAAAAGATAGTTCGGAAAATAAAAAGAAACAAAAAATCTTAAAGCTCTAAGTCTCCCATGGGCGCTTCCTTTTGGTGTCGAGGTAGGTGTTGATGTTTCGCTCCTCGTGAAGTAGCTTGGTCAACTCTAGTACCTTCTTCTCACTTGCATAGCACTGAGCTTCAAATGTATCCCTTTCTTCTTTTAGTTGAATCCAGGATCTCTTCAAGTCTTCAAAATCAGCAGGCATGTCGGGATGGATAACAGTATAGAATTCGTCACCTATAGCAACAGGTTCCATAATTACTGGTAACACGGGAGTAAATGGCATCATGAGGAGTAATTAAAATTAGATTTTCTACTAACCTTAAACTTTTTTCACTAACCTTAAACTTTTTTTCTACTAACCTTAAACTTTTTTCACTAACCTTAAAAAACATTTCCGACTCACATTATTTCTTTGTTCCGATTTAATTCTTTTTTCGCTATTTTTCAATTATGTAATTGTTTTCTTGTTGTAATAACTTAGATTTATATGTTATCGCACATGTTTCATTATTATGTATCTGGTCACAGGATGTAATAACTTAACTAGAATTTACTTTACGCATTTAGTTTCCGCACCTCCTATTATGTAACTACCCCAAAGCCATGTAATAGTCTTAGGCTTACTTTCCCGCACTTTTACATTGTGCACCTTTATTTTCTGTAAAAATATAAACTGTTAGATGCATGGCTAATATGATTGCATTGCAAGATTAACCAATTAATCTTAGAATAACCTCTCTTGTTTACTTTCGAATAAAAATAGTCATGTCCCTCAAATGTAGGGGTACCATTAGCAAAAGTCCCTCGATTTAAAATCATCACAAAGATCATAGTCCCTCGATGACCCTCGATGTTACCTATGAATATATGATCTCGTCCCTCGGTTGTTGCCTATGAATAAGTGATGATCGTCCCTTCGAATTACTAAGGTATCCTTACAATGTTGCCTTCGATAACCATACGATTACCCTACGCTTGTCCCGTCACATCCAACGGATAGGGCTACCTACTAACTAATGGTATGGAGAGCTCTATCCTAAAGGAGAAGGAAAGTAACAAGGACAACCCTTTTTGAGTAAGTAATAAGACTCTTAATTGCTTGCTCCAATCCAATTAAAAAAATACTTTTCACACCTCACAATTCTTTTCAAAATTACTTTTTAAACAAACCTTTGTATACATTCCAACGAGAATCATTACAAAGCTTTACCCATTCAAAGAAACATTTGCAAACACTTCGTATACATTCTTGAGTACTGATACAAGAATCATTACAATGTCAAAGTGAAATAATTTTCAAATACTTTTCAAAATACTTTTCAAATCACACACACAGAAAGCAAGTTTTCAAAAGTGAGCTAAGCAATTAAGAGCCCGTAGATAACTATGGATGGAAAGGGTGCTAATACGTTCTATTTTCATAATTACCTCCCGTAGTCAAAATCAATAAAAGGTCTTTCCTATTCTTTTCACCTTTCCTTTATTGGATAAAAGAAAAGTTGGTGGCGACTCTTGTTATCCGCAATATTTGCGATAAAACGCAAAACAAACAAGTCAGTTCTCCCACCGTGTAACAATGGGTATCCTCTCCAATATTTTAGCCATGGTTAATCCCTTTCAGGACTATTTTTATGCTTCAGGCCAGTAAATTAACGCCTCTAAATCTTTGATTTGTTGCAGTTCCATGAAGAATCACAAAGAAAATAGATTAGTCAACCTTACAGGTTTCTCTAAGGGTTCTTTGCCTTTCACCTATATAGGCATTCCTATATTCAAAGGAAGGGCGAAGCGTTCTCACTTTCAACCATTGTTGGATTCCATGATTTCTAAATTAGCGGCGTGGAAAGGATCTACTCTTTCTTATGCTAGTTACGTAACTCTCGTTACTTTGGTGCTGGAAAGCAAAATTTATCATTCCATCTCAGTTTATTCTTGGCATGTATCTCTTCTCCGCGAGATTGAAACAGCCTCTCGCAATTTTATATGGAGTGGAAAGGTTTGTTCAAAATAGTTGGTTACTGTATCTTGGAACAAAGTCTGTCGCCCCAAGCCCAATGGCGGTCTTGGAGTCCGTTCTCTTATTGTTTTGAATACTGCGTCTAATTTAAAACTTTGCTGGGAGTTTTTAAATAACCAGGAGGATTGGGCTCACCTACTTTGGACTAGGGTTCTTCGCCATTTTGGAATTATCCATCATCACATATTCTCATCCATCTAGTGTGGAATCCGGCCTGAATTTCCTACAATTATGGCTAACTGCTCTTGGGTATTGGGTGATGGTTGCATGATCAGGTTTGGGAGATATGATTGGTGTGGTGTCCCACTATTGGAAAAAACAGATTCGACAATCCTATTTTCTAACGGAATCGATGAAAATGCTTTCATAAAACAGGTGTTGGTGAATGGGGAATGGTGCATTCCCTCATTTTGGCATAATGTTTTCCCTTTCCTCTCGCACAATATCTCTCTGTTTAATCCGCAGCCTGCTTCATCTGATTCCATGGTTTGGAATTCAGCCTCGGATGATTAGGTTTCTTTGGAAGAAGCCTACTGCTTCAAATCGCCTCAATCTCCAAAGATTAGTCGGTCTTCTAAAATATGGAATCCTGATACCACTCCCTCTAAGGCTTTGTTAGTTTGGAGACTCTTAAATAATAAAATCCCAACAGATGATGCGCTTCAACTTCGGGGTTTTAGCATTTGTTCAAGATGTAGTATTTGTAAAACCAATCTAGAATTTACCGAACATGTCTTTTTCACTGCTCTTTTGCGGTTTCTTTGTGGAGATGGTTATCTTGTTTTCTCAATACTTATATCTCGGTAACTTTGGTGGAGGAAGTCTGGAAGCTTTGTGTAACACCCCAATATACCCAAGGTTTTATATGCAAAATCAGAGTAATTTTAAATTTCATAAATTCAATACTGAGGCGTCACACCTTCAAAACCAAATCACTTTAAACAGTTTGCTTTAAAATATAAATCTCGGATACATAGCATCATCGGAAATCATAAATTGATTCTTAGAAATCAAAACATCTTCTTTGTTAAACTTCCTCATAAAATCATGTTTTCATAAAGTATGATTCTTATTCACAAGGAGATAACAACAAAAGAACAACAACAAGAGAACACAAATATTCCCCCCGAGTGCTACGTATCAGAGCGACACCGATTCAACTAACAGCAGCTATAAACTTCGTCTTCATAACCTGCATGTTACCGGTATAAAGGTAACAGCGAAACAAGTAAAGGGTGAGATACTCCAAAACATATAATTAAAGGCATGATAACATATATATAGTTTTGGAATCATAAAAGATATAGGTTAATAAGTGCATTCCAACACATATCCAAATCTCACTCACTTTAATCGTCATAACCTCATCGACATAAATCATCACAACGACACATAAACTTTCATCACCACGAAATCATCGCAAGTCAATATGTCACTAATCAACACGACAATCATAAATAACAACATCAAACAATGCTAATAACATAAGCAACAAAACTTTGGAGTATAACTACTATCATATTTGCCATCAAGGCCGTCCTGGTTTCCATAGTTTTCAGGCTAATCAAATATAACAACACAACTGTAATACGGTGGGAGAACTGACTTTGAGATTTGTTTTGCTTTTTATCGCAAATGTTGCGGATAACAAGAGTCGCCACTGACTTTTCTTTTATCCAATTAAGGGAAGGTGAAAAGAACAGAAAAAGACCTTCGTTAGATTCTGAGTAAGGGAGAAGGTTATGAAAAGGGAAGGTATTAGCACCCCTTTCCATCCGTAGTTATCTACGGGCTCTTAGTTGCTTCTAGCTCATCTTTTGAAAAAAATTGCTTTCTGTGTGTTTGACAAAAATGTTTTGAAAAGCCATTTCGCTTTGACTTTGTAATGATTCACGTTGGAATGTATACAAAGTGTTCGGAAATGTTTCGTTTTGAAAAGTGTTTGAACTTTGACAAAAGTGTGAGGTGTGAAAAGTATTTTGATGGAGCAAGCAACTAAAAGTCTTATTACCTACTCAAAACATTCGTTTTCGTGTTATTTTACTTTCCTTTAGAATAGTGCTATTCATACCATTAGTTGGTAGGGAACCCTATTCGTTGGATGTAGAAGGGACATTCGAAGGGACATCGGATGGTCATAGAAGGAATCTTGTAGGAGTATCATAGCACATTCGAAGGGACGATCATCACTTTTTGTAGGCAACAATCAAGGGACGAGATCATGTATTCGTAAGCGACATCGTGGGTCTATGATCTTTGTATCGAAGGGACTATGATGATATGTTTGTAGGGAACGGTGCTTGGATACCTCTACGTTCGAGGGACTTGACCATTTATTCGAAAGGCAACGAGAGAGAATACTCTAGGGGGTGCATGTGTGAAAAGAGTGTATTGAATTCAGATATATTATCTTGAAATTAGAAGTGATTTACGTTTGTTTTTATGTTGCCATACACGCCTAATTACTAGTAGTTTATAGGGTGCAGAAAGTAAATTGCGGAAAGTAAAATGCGGAAAGTAAATGTCCTACGCTATTACATGGCTTTGGGGCAGTTACATAATATAGGAGTGCAGAAAGTAAAGTGCGGAAAATGTAAATCTACACTATTACATGATAAAAACTTTGCGACCTATACATCCTCTCTAGAATTGTAAATGCGGAATAATAAATAGATAATCGGAATAACAAGAAAATGTTAGCAAAATGTTTTGGAAATTAGTAGAAAAAGGTTTTTTAGGTTAGTAATGATAATTAGATGATAGAGTAATTTTTTGGGAATTTTCTGAATTGTTTTTGATGGAAAAAAAAATTAAAAGTCAATTTATTGGTTAATTAACAATTAATTAAAATATGCATGCAAAAATATTAATTTTTATGTCAAAAATTAAATAAACATTTTTATGTCAAAAATTAAATAAACATTTTTATGATTAAAATGTAAAAAAGAAAATATTTTTGGTGATTTTTAAATGCATGAGAAAATTGTTTGAAAAGTAATTAAATTAAAAGGAAAATATGAAAAATATACAAAAAGAGTTAGTTAAGAAAAGTTGTAAAAAAGAAAGTGAGGAAGCCAGGGATCGAACCCCTGACCTCCAGGATATAACAACAAACGCGTTACCATCTGAGCTAGGCTTGCTTGCTGTCATAGGAATGGATTCAATGGATTATAAGTGTTGCAACGTGTTATATTTGAATTTTCAAACACAGTCAAACGTGGGCCCCTGGTATTAACATGTAAGCCAATCAGATGCTACCATCGCGCCACGCATGCAGTCAAAGGGTCTTCGCCTGAGACGGCACCGGAGCTAGGGCTCCGGTCATCTTCTCCGGCTAGCCCGATCCTTAAACCTGCAAAATAAGTCAAATAAAGAGTAAAGAGGGACCCTACCCCCCTAATTCGAGGGCTGCGAATCCGATGGTGGTGGCCGTTTGGCCTGAAATGGCCTAGATCGTCCAATTCAAAGCTTCTCTGATCTGAAGCCCTAACAATGGCAGTTTATGATTTACGCGTAAAAGCTTACATGTAATGCATCAAACATGTTCTAATGGATATCCTTAGTTCATACAAGCAATTAAAAACAATTAGTAATGCATGAATCAAACAAAATGACTTTCAAAACTTTACCCAATCGGTGAGACTTGTATAACACGATCTGGAATGGCTTGGCTTCGTGTAAGGGCTGGGATTGATTGCTGGCAAGCTCAGGAACACAATGGAATGCTTGAATCACCTTGAAACCTGCTGGAAAATAGAATTCGAAAATTGCAACTTTGAGAGAATTTTGTGATTTTTAGGGTTGCTTCATGAGGCTAGGGTTTTGTCCTTTGGTCTTGCGATTGTGTCATGTATTTATAGAGCAAGAGATTTGATCAAAAAGAATGAAAAAAGATATGGCTTTGAATGCAAAAATATTTTCTTGTTAATTTTCATCAAATCTTTCCAAAATTTTATTTTCTCTTCCTTGTATGAGCTTGCACGAAATTGGCATGTATTGTGGGCTTCCTTGGTCCTCAAGATTGATAGAAGTCCAACCCAACTTGTTTTATACCTTGTTTTCATATTTTATTTAATTTAAAATTGAATTAAATGCTTTTAAATTAAAAAATAAATAAAAAAAAATAGGAAAAGGTCGTGGCAAGGTGTAAAGAGGTCATGGATAATATTATGATCAAGTTTGGATCAATGAATTATAAGCCCATTTGGAAAAAATTTGCATTTGTCACATATTTCTCTTTGTGCACCTCTTCAAAAATGTTCAACTTGTGCAAGGTGTATCTTGCTCAATTTTTAACATTTTTGGTTGTTTTTGGACTTTTTAGAAAGCTCTAGATGTCCTCTAAACAACCTCATTGGTTTCATCTCATTTGAAGTTTCCATGCTCAATAACACTTCTTTACAAAAAGTTGACTTTTGTTGACTTTGAAAAGGACCTGTAATGTTTTGACCCATATCTTCCAAATGAAGCACTTTCTGACCAAGCTTGTGAGACATGAAGTTGTTTAGAATTGAATTCTCTTCAAAATGAGATTCGGTGGGAAAATTTCTGATAAAGTATGAGAAAGTTATGCCTGGTCAAAGTTCTATTGACTTTTCCTTCAAAAACCTTAATTTGGAATGTTTGACTTTTGATCAAATCTTGAGTTTTCTTGATGAATCATGATCAACCCTTGATCCAATGATGAATGTTACTTCAAAATATGGATGTTGACCAAAAATCAGGAAGTTTGACTGTATGTTGGCCACAGTTGACGTTTGTCCAATACAATTGATTTTCAACCATCTGAGCAATTGTTTGAGGAAACTTGACTTGTAAGGCTTGAAACTTGACATGGAGATTCTTTGAAGCATATGATGAGGTATGATGACCAATGGAAGTGTTGGGAACCACCTTGTCTGGTCAACCCTTGTGAAATCCTTGAGTATCGATGGATGTGATGTCTTGAGAAGTAGGAGGGCAAATTTTGGGGTATTACAGCTGCCCCTGTTCAATCTTCTTGTACTGGAAGGGTTAGTTTGATATGCTTGCCTTTCGTGACCTAGAGGTAGAAGATGATTGAACACTCGAGTACAACTGAAAATTTGCACTCGCTATTGATTGATGATGCATGGGAATGGGCTTACAACTGCCATTTGGAGAAGCTGGAGACTTCACTGGGGAATGAGTCGTACGTTAGACTCAAGAACGTCGCCTGAATAGGAGAATCGTTGAAGATGGGCTTAAGATGCCATATGGAGTGACTGATGCTGGGGAACGAGCCATACGCTAGGCTCTGCAGATGTTCCTGATGGTAGAAGGGAGCACAGAGATGGGCTTAAGATGCCATCCGGAGAGAGTCGTACGTTAGACTTTGGCTCGTATTTGAATGAATTTATTGCTTTGTACTAGTTTTTAACCAAATATGCAGCATTCTGAAAGTGGAGAGAGGTCGACAAATAGTCGAAGATGGGCTTAAGATGCCATCCAAGGCAACTGAGTCGTACGCCAGAATTTGTAGTTGTTGTTGATAATAAGAGATTGTTAGAATAAAACTTCTTCCTGGTTACTCTGGGGGATAATAGCTGGCAGAATGTGGATAGCTTCCCTGTCGTGTTTCGGGTGTCGATCCAATGCCTGTTGTCGGAGGACAACTTGGGTGGTCATTCGGATAGGGTTTCCCATCTTGCTTCGAGTATTAATCCTGGACCTTCCATTTGGAAATGATTATTAGGGTCATTCGGATAGGGTTTCCCGTCTTGCTTCGGGTATTAATCCTGGACCGGTTGTCACGGTTTGTTGAGATAGGTTTCCCGTCTTGTTTCGGGTATTAATCTTTGACCTTTCATTTAGAAGTTATTTTTACCTGTTGGGGAAAAACAAAAGAAACTTTGACAGGATATAGTTAGTTTCATGTAGATTATGATGCATGACAATGTGTATGAATGATATATGCACATGTTAGACTTTTATGAATAATGTACGAATGATAGATGTCGTGGTATTTCAAAACATATCCATCTTAAAGAAGATGTGAATGTCCTGCTGGAGATTTCAAACTTCTGCTTGGGGATAAAATTGATGAAAACCCTGCTTTGGAGGAGAAGAAAAATGTCTTTGATTCCTCCAATGCACTATCTGACCAAGTTTCGAGCCTAGATATCAATGCCGCTGGGAATAATAGAAACCGAGAGATACTTCACTGGGGATCTTGTGCGTAGACCCTGTTGAGGATATTAGAAACTGGGTGACACTCCGTTGGGGATCTTGTGTGTAGATATTGCTGGGGAGTATCTGAATATTGCTCGGAGTCGAGGTTCAAAGATTCCTTTGATGTGGTGAACCTAAAGTTTGTTGCAACCTCCGGCTAGGGGAATAGTGAAGATGTAGGTTTCCTCCGATGCTCTATCTGACCAAGTTTCGAGTCTGGATATTGCTGTTGTCGGGGGATGATAATCATCGAGAGATATTCTACTGGGGATAAATATCTCTGCTGGAGATGAACCGTTACGGCTTGGACACTGACGTAACAAGGTTAAGCTGGCTGGAACCACTGCTCAGGTACTAACATGATGAAACTTGGAATGTCGGGACTAGTGGAAGGAAATTTGTACTCCACCGGAGAAGGTTTGCAGTGAGCGATACCTCTGTGGGGATTGTACTCTGCAGGGGAACGTTTTGGTGACTTTCGTCGTCATCTCAATTCCTAGAGCCTGTAGTAGTTACTTTTGTATGTTCGCTTTTCGCATGTTTGTAAACAGATATTTATTGTCAAATGCATATAATCATTCAAAGCAATCATTGGACTTTATGCAAAAACAAACAATAGCGAACGTTGAAAAAAGAAAGAACTTGTATTAATTTGAAAGGTGGCGTATGGCCAAGCAGTTTGTATACAAGGAAAGTAAAAGCTATGCGGAAACAATCTCGTCGAGTTTCAACTATGCTAGTGCTCATATATTTCGACTATCTCATCTCCTTGCTGTCAGTAGAAAGTGAGTGGATTGATTTTCGCCATTTGAATCTTGAATGCTGGTAGTAGTAGTAGTCTGTAGGTAGGTGATCTAGACGAGACATAGTGTACGCTTAAATCCCTAACTTTTTCCTAGACCGCCCTTTCGGGTTTTCAGTCTACCGGGATACCCTTTTTTGCCCAAGTCGCCTTTGCAGGTTTTCGACTTGCCGGGTGTACATGTTTTGTATATATCCTTAAATTTTGCCCGAACCTTTTGGTTCGCCAGGATGCCCTTATTTTTTCCTAGGCTAGTCGACCTAGCGGGTCTTGTTAATGCGTAGTATTTTTTGACTATGTCTGCGTTCACAGGGTGTGGGAAGTCTTCGCCATCCATGGTGCTAAGTATCATAGCTCTGCCGGAAAATATTGTCTTGACTTCAAACGGTCCCTCGTAGGTGGGAGTCCATTTGCCTCCGGGATCACCTTGTGGAAGAATGATGCGCTTGACTACTAGGTCATCGACTTGGTAGACTCGGTGCTTGACTTTCTTGTTGAACGCTCTAATCATTCGCTTCTGATAGATTTGTCAATGGCTGATGGATGCGAGTCGTTTCTCGTCGATCAAGTTGATCTGGTCGAGGCGAGTCTGGATCCATTCGTCTTCGCCTAACTCTACGTCCTGGAGGACTCTGGTTGAAGGTATCTGAACATCGATAGGTAGGACTGCTTCCATACCATATACGAGAGAGAAGGGGGTTGCCCCTATAGACGTTCGTACTGTAGTGCGATAACCATGGAGAGCAAATGGCAACATCTCATGCCAATCCTTGTAAGTCACTGTCATCTTCTGTATGATCTTCTTAATGTTTTTGTTAGCGGCTTCCACTGCGCCATTCATCTTAGGCCGATATGGAGAAGAGTTGTGATGCTTGATCTTGAACTGCGTGCAGAGTTCGGTGATCATTTTGTTGTTGAGATTAGAGCCGTTGTCTGTGATAATCCTTTCGGGGATACCATACCGATATATGAGATTATGCTTAATGAATCGAGCCACGACATTCTTGGTAACAGATGCGAATGAGGCTGCCTCTACCCATTTGGTGAAATAATCAATTGCCACAAGGATGAAACGATGTCCATTGGAAGCGGTAGGCTTGATTTCTCCGATCATGTCAATGCTCCACATTGCGAAAGGCCAAGGAGCGGTCAGAATATTCAATGGTACTGGAGGTACGTGCACTTTGTCTGCATATATTTGGCATTTGTGACAAGACCGAGCATAGCGATGACAATCAGCTTCCGTGGTGGACCAATAATAACCTGTTCTCATAATGTTCTTAGCCATGGTATGTCCACTAGAGTGGGTACCAAATACCCTTGTATGCGCTTGTCGTTGCTGAGAAAGAACTTGGATGCAAATCTTCTCAAGAACTTCTTGTCATTGACAGATGCCCCTGCGGGATATTCTTGAGTCTCAAGATACCTCATTACTTCGTAGAACCAAGGTTTCTCTTCTATATCAAGTTCACAACAATATTCTGGTTCGTCAAACCTTTCGATGATGATTTGGGGAGCCTCGTTGTCCAATCTGACCTTGAATATAGATGACATAGTAGCTAATGCGTCTGCCAACTGATTCTCTACTCGTGAAATGTGATCGAAAGTGATCTCTTCGAAGTAGGGGATCAGACTTACAACATGCTCTCGATATGGAATGAGATTCGGATGCTTCGTATCCCACTCGCCTTTAATCTGACAGATCACTAAAGCCGAGTCTCCATACACTTGCAAGAATTTGATTCTCAAGTCAATAGCAGCTTTAATACCCATGATGCACGCTTCGTATTCGGCCATGTTATTAGTGCAGCTGAAACATAATTTTGCAGTGAAAGGCGTATGTCCGCCTGTAGGGGATGTAATGATGGCGCGAATACCATTTCCAAGTGCGTTTAAGGCTCCATCAAAGACCATGGTCCATCGGGATCCTTGTTCAGGTCCTTCGTCTGGCCCTGGTTCTTCGTAATCAGTAACTAACAAAACATCTTCGTCTGGGAATTCGAACTGCATAGACTGATAGTCATCTATGGCTTGATGAGCCAAATGATCGGCTACTACACTTCCTTTGATCGCTTTCTGAGAAGTATATTGGATATCGTATTCGGTCAAGATCATTTGCCATCTTGCTATTCTTCCGGAGAGAGCTGGTTTCTCAAATATGTATTTTATCGGATCCATCTTGGA
Organism: Vicia sativa; assembly: GCA_021764765.1. Classification (NCBI taxonomy): domain Eukaryota; kingdom Viridiplantae; phylum Streptophyta; class Magnoliopsida; order Fabales; family Fabaceae; genus Vicia; species Vicia sativa. The sequence continues at coordinate 124,101,792 of CM038793.1, read as the reverse complement.
GATCAACAAGGTAGTGTGGGTCAACATATACTGTCTTAGTCGGCGAGCAGCCCAAGCCAAAGCGCTGCAAGTTTTCTCAAGCTGTGAGTATCTTGTTTCACAGTCAGTAAAATTTTTGATAAGGTAGTATATTGCATACTCTTTTCGACCAGACTCGTCATGTTGCCCCAACACGCGCCCCATTGAGTTCTCTAACACTGTCAAGTACATGATAAGAGGTCTTCCTTCGGTAGGAGGCATCAAGATAGGAGGATTCTGTAGGTACTCCTTGATTTTGTCAAAAGCGATCTGGCAATCTTCGTTCCATTCCGCTACTTGATCTTTCTTTAGTAACTTGAAGATTGGCTCACAAGTAGCAGTTAGATGTGCAATGAATCTGGAAATATAGTTCAATCGTCCCAAGAAACCTCTGACTTCCTTCTCGGTGCGGGGAGTTGGCATTTCTTGAATAGCTTTAACCTTGGCGGGGGGTCAATTTCAATACCTTTACCACTGACAACAAACCCTAAGAGCTTACCGGATCTGACTCCAATGGTGCACTTGTTGGGATTTAGTCTTAATTTGTACTTCTTCAGTCTATCAAACAGTTTCTGCAAATGATCGAGATGTTCTTCTTCAGTCTGTGATCGAGCTATCATGTCGTCGACGTAAACCTCTATCTCGTGATGAATCATGTCATGAAATAATGCCACCATGGCACGCTGATAAGTGGCGCTAGCATTCTTCAATCCGAACGACATGACTTTGTAGCAGAAAGTGCCCCACTGTGTAATGAAAGTAATCTTCTCCATGTCTTCGGGAGCCATTTTGATCTGATTGTAACCGGAGAAACCATCCATGAAGGAGAAAACCTTATGTTGAGCGGTGTTGTCGACTAGAACATCAATATGAGGCAGTGGGAAATCGTCTTTAGGACTCGCTCTGTTCAAATCGCTGTAATCCATACACATTCGTACTTTTCCATCCTTCTTCGGTACGAGTACCACATTTGCAACCCACTATGGATAAGAAGTAACAGCTAGAAAACCGGCATTGAACTGCTTCATAACTTCAGCTTTGATTTTCTCTTGACATCTCAGGACGCATACGACGCACCTTCTGCTTTACTGGGAGAAAACCTTCTTTTGTCGGCAATCGGTGTACCACAATGTCAATGTCTAGACCTGGCATGTCTTCGTATGACCAAGCAGAAACCTCGATATAGTCTCGTAGCATCTGAAGCAATATGTCTTTGACATTGCTTTCAAGACCTGCTCCTATCTTGATCTCTTTTCTGTCTTCATTAGTACCCAGATTCACAACCTCAACTGACTCTTTGTGTGGCTGTATAACTCGTTCCTCTTGTTGTAACAATCTGACAAGTTCTCCCGACACTTCACAATCTTCCTCACCTTCGTCTTCGGCTTGGTAGATCGGATTATCGAAGTCATATTTAACAATAGCATAGCTGCTATCAACGAGATTCGGAGTGAATCTGCAGTGTATCACGTGGGTGTGTGTAAGAACACATAGCTTTTGAAGGGGTGACAAAGTAAAAGAAAACAACATCTAAACGCAAAAGTCCAATGATTTTATTGAATAAAAATATGCAAATGACAGATAATAACCCTCACAAACGAGCCATGATGCCCCGGGCAAGGCACTAGGCTTTAAAGTTTATTGTTCCAACCGTCAAAACGAAAAGCATAACGTAAAACAAAAGCAATTACTCCTGTTTAAAGGAGATTGGTATGACGTCTTCGGTCTTCCAATTGCTGAGTCCGTTGTCGGGAGTTGGGAAGATCCAACAGTTGATGTCGAAGTCGCTGTCGTCATCTTCTATAGCATGGACTCCGTTCTTGCTGATGCGGAAGGGAAGCTTGCCGGCATGTTCGCGGCCTATCATCTTCTGACCTTTGGTGGTGAAGCCTAAACCAGTCTTGTCAGATTTGAAAGAAAGATCGGGGAGCTGACCCCAAATAGTACTACCTCCTTCTTCGACTGCAGCTTGAGCATCTTTCAGCGAGGCCATCCTAGGCGGAACTTGTGTAACTTCAGGAGTAACAGGAGAATCAACAGGCATGAATCTTGGAACTGTTTCAAAATCTTGACAAGGAGTCTCAAAGAATTCACCTTCCATCTCAAGGAATCAGAATGACTGCAAATGACTTACCATGTATTCCTCCTGACCGCATACTGTAACAACCTTCCCCCTTCACTGGGTACATCAGTTTCTGATGCAAGGTAGAGGTAACAGTGCCCTGTCCCATGTATCCAAGGGCATCCAAGTAGGCAAGAGTAAGCTGGACGGATGTCCATGACAAAGAAAGTGGAGTCGAAAGTCTGGGAACCGACATTAATAGGCAGAATGAGCTCTCCAAGTACTGTTCGATTAGAACCATCAAAAGCTCTCACAATTATGTCGTTGGGCTTCAAGACCAATCCTTCAACATCAAGTCGGTCGAAAGCACTCTTCAGTAGGATATTCAGAGCAGAACCGGTATCTACCAAAACATGAGACAATGTAACGCCCTTGCATTCAACAGAGATGTGCAAGGCTTTGTTGTGTTTCCTTCCGGAAGGAGTCAAATCAACATCAGAGAAGCCTAGGCCGTTGTTGGCAGCCAGGCTAGCAATACAAACTTAAAATTGATCAGTAGTAGTGTCTTGTGGTACATGAGCATTCTTTAGAAACTTCACCAAGGCCTTAGCATGAGCCTCAGAACACAAGAGCAAAGCAAGCATGGAGATCTTGGACGGAGTCTGTCCCAATTTTTCCACAACATTGTAGTCACTCTTCTTGATGATCTTCAGAATTTCTTCCATTTCTTGTTTGGAGGTATCTTCAGCAACTTCCTTTGGTACTTCTGTCTGAGCAGGATGAGTTATTGGTTCTTTCCCTCGTGCCTCGGGAATTGGTTCGGTAGTTGGAATGCGAGCTGGAGTCGCAGTGTCTTTTGGATGAGAAATCTCTGGAGAAAACACTCTTTCGGTTCTGGTCACCTTACTTGATCTGGTGATGTTGTCAATGTCAAGAATGGTAGCTTCAACTGTAAGATCCTCAATGGTCAGAGGGTCTTGCTTGACGCCATGATAGTAAACCTTAGCTCCATAGTTCCAAGGGATAGCTTTGTCATAGGAGTATGGAACTGGTCTGGGAGAAGTAATGATGAGAGGTGCCACCCTAGGCACAGGATCAACAGAGGAGATCCTTATAGTGTTAACATCAGCATAGTCTTCTGGGAAATCGTCCCCCCATCCGGTCGCTTTAACATCTTCAATAGGAATTTTGTAGCTTTCAGGAACAGTATACTTCACCATGTAATCGAACTTTCCACTTGGCTTCCCCAAGGTATCCCATACTTCTGGTACAGTTTCGCTCACATCTTCGATCTTCAAATTCTTATACATGTCTTCACACAGGTTCTCCACAGGTGAAGGTTTCAGAAATAGTACTTCGCGGTTATCCATCATGCACTGAATACGTCTTCTCAACCAAGCACAACCCTCAGGTGTAGATAGGAACCAATGAAAATTCTCTGGGCATCCTGGATTGCCACCGGCTTGCAGCAAATACTTCTTAACAGTCATCAGAGGAATAGTCAGGTCATCTATATTAAAAACATAAGAGTTCTTGTCAATAGCATTGGAATTTTTTCCATGGTTAGGCATAGGTGTGTTGATCACATTCGGAGTCTCAACAGGAGGATCAAACTCAATCTCTTTAGCTTCAATCATGTCTTGAATCTTGTTCTTCAGAGCCCAACAATCGTCAGTGTTATGTCCAAGGTTGTTGGAGTGATAAGCACACTTTGCATTAGGATTGTATCTCGGAGAGGAAGTGTTGATGTTTTGAGGAGGATCCCTCAAGGTAAACAGCTCTGCTTTCAACATGTGTTGCAATGCTTGCGACAATGGCATGTTGATCTTTGTAAACTGTCTTCGTGGCGCGTTCTGGTTACGCGTGTTGTCTCGCTAAGGTTGTGCTGATGTAGGATTGGAGATCACAACTGCCCCTACAGATTGAGCACGCTCGGTGTTGGCTCGGCTTTTCTGACCATACACAACATTGGCTTCTTTCTTACCACCAAAAGATCTCTTCGCAACATTTGAAGACGACTCTACCTGAATCTTTCCGCTCTTGATTGCAGCTCCAATACGTTCTCCTATCAGTATCAACTCGGTGAATCCGGCTGAAGAGTTTCCAATCAGATGATTGAAGAATGGGCCTGTCAGTGTTCCCATAAACACATCAACCAACTCCATATTGGACAAGGGTGGTTGAACTCTGCCTGCCAGATCTCTCCATTTCTGAGCATATTCTTTGAACTTCTCATCGCGACCCATAGACATGCTCTGTAGTTGCATGCGAGTGGGTGCTAATTCAACATTGTACTGGTACTGCTTGTAGAAAGCATCTGCTAAGTCATTCTAGGTATGGATTTGGGTACTCTCTAGCTGATAATACCACTCCAACTGAGCTCCGGATAAACTCTCTTGGAAGAAATGGATCCACAGCTTCCTGTCATCAGTGTGAGGATGGATCTTCTGAACATAGGACTTCAAATGCAGCTTCGGACAAGATATTCCATTATACTTGGCAAAATTAGGAACCTTGAACTTACGGGGAATCACCACACCAGGAACTAGGCTTAGATAATCAAAATTTAGCCCGGACATTTTCAGATTTTCCACAGCATTCAGTCGGTCTTCAAGTTGTTTGTATTTGTCATCTTCAAAAGAATACTGCTCGTGCTCATAATCTTCTTCTTTGTTCTCAGACTCACGCTGGTCTTCTGTGTTGTTCTTGACACATCCCTCAGTTTCGACACTCTTATTTGAGAGTTTTATCCGGCTGACCACTCTAGGACCACCTTTGTGACGTCTGCCCAAGTTGAGAACACCAATGACCTTCTTCTTTCTGTTGATGAGCTTCTTCAGATCTTCTTGGCCTTGGACCAAGCTGGTAACCACTTCCTGGAACTGAGCATACTGAGCCTGAAGATCTTTGACAGTCTGTTCAAGAGCCATTTCTGCTAAAATAAATAGCGAGAAAATGCGAAAACCAATCTTCAATGTACCTGTTATGAAATGTTATGCCATGATATGGATGTTTATGAAATGCAATGCAATGTTTTCAAGGACCTTAGGAGTTTAAATTTGTTAAACAAGCACAAACAAACTTTTATTAATCTCTTTTTCCTCTTTTTTTTTTAAGTACAAAAGATGGTTCGGAAAAATAAAAGAAACAAAAAATCTTAAAGCTCTAGGTCTCCCATGGGTGCTTCCTTTTGGTGTCGAGGTAGGTGTTGATGTTTCGCTCCTCGTGAAGCAGCGTGGTCAACTCTAGTACCTTCTTCTCACTTGCATAGCACTGAGCTTCAAATGTATCCCTTTCTTCTTTTAGTTGAATCCAGGATCTCTTCAAGTCTTCAAAATCAGCAGGCATGTCGGGATGGAGAACAGTATAGGATTTGTCACCTATAGCAACAGGTTCCATAATTACTGGTAAAAGGGAGTAAATGGCATCATGAGGAGTAATTAAAATTAGATTTTCTACTAACCTTTAACTTTTTTCACTAACCTTAAACTTTTTTTCTACTAACCTTAAACTTTTTTCACTAACCTTAAAAATCATTTCCGACTCACATTATTTCTTTATTCCGATTTAATTCTTTTTTCGCTATTTTTCAATTATGTAATTGTTTTCTCCTTGTAATAACTTAGATTTATATTTTATCGCACATGTTTCATTATTATGTATCTGGTCACAGGATGTAATAACTTAACTAGAACTTACTTTACGCATTTACTTTCCGCACCTCCTATTATGTAACTACCTCAAAGCCATGTAATAGTCTTAGGCTTACTTTCCCGCACTTTTACATTGTGCACCTTTATTTTCTGTACAAATATAAACTGTTTGATGCATGGCTAATAGGATTGCATGGCAAGATTAACAATTTAATCTTAGAATAACCTAACTTCAAGATAACATATCTGAATTGAACACACTTTCACTATGCCAAATAAGGGAATAGACAACGCTTTTTTAGGGCTTTAATAGCGCTTAAAAGCGCTGCTAAGACCTCCGCTGCTAAAGGTATAGACAACGCTTATGTAATTTCAAAAGCGCTGCTATAGGTACCCCCTTTAGCAGCGGTTTTCATTAAAAAGCGCTGCTAAAGGTACTCCCCTTTAGCAGCGCTTACACTTTAGACAGCGCTTTTAATGTTGAACTTTAGACAGCACTTTTTAAAAGCGTTGTCTATTCCCCCCCTTTAGCAGCGCTTTTCCTTATCATTTTTTAATATTTTTTTCCAATCACTTTAGACAACGCTTTTAAAAAGCGCTGTCTATTCCCCCCTTTAGCAGCGCTTTTCCTTATTATTTTTTAATATATTTTTTTTCAATCACTTTAGACAGCGCTTTTCATTAAAAGCGTTGTCTATTCCCCCCTTTAGCAGCGCTTTTCCTTATTTTTGTTTAATAGAATTTTTTTTTCATTTAATATAATATCTCACCATTTTTGCAACTGAATTTATAGCTTCAACATAACATTTTAAAGAACAACATGCATCAATTTACAACAATGAAACAATACTATAACAACATCAATATACGTCAATATACATCTTCAATCCTTTTTGCACAATATACACAACAACAACATTAATTTATACAACAATGAAACAAAATCAAAATTTCTTTACAAAATAACTCTATCTTCTACATCGATTTGCACCTATATTACCTGAAACAAAATCAAAAAATCAAAATTCATACAAGTTACCAAATAACAACAAAAACAACACAACTATAACGACATATATTATATTCTCAAAACTCAAAGTTATACCTTATAATAAAACTCTCAACTCCATAACAAATTGGCACCAATCCTCCATAAGTTCATCCAATTGATTTTTTGAGTAACAAGCACACTTGAATTCATCAAAGTACTACATAATAATATAAAATAGTATGATTTAATTAAAATACTAAGTCATTTTATGAGAAATATTAAAATAATTCCTAAGTTAGAAATTCATACCGTGGATGGAATCTCTAATCGGTCCAAAAGAATAGTTTCTTTCATAAATCTCAACATAAAATAACCGCAATCTACACCATTGCGTTGACGAGGACACTACACATGGAAAGAAAATACGGATACACATTAGTATATACAACTTAACTTGTTTTATCAAGTATCATCGCTATATTATCAAAATTGGGAAAATCTATACCTCCACATTGATCCAAGAAATATTGTTGACTCTACTCCTTGCTACTTCAATACCTCTTTGTGCTCGAAAACTTTGTAGAATGCTATAATAAAATAATAACGAATATTTAGAACTATCGCACATAAATAATTAAATATACACAGGAATATTTTAGAATAATCTCACTTACGTGTCAATCGTCTTCTTCATATTTGGGTATGTTGTCCAATCATTGCCCAATGAATCCAGATAATATACAATTTCTCTCAAAGGATTAATTGCAACCAATAACCAGTGTCCACTGGAATATTAAACAAAGTTTAGATGGAAATTTTCTACACAACGTTAAAAAACGAAAAATTATAATAAAGGAAATTTAGAATGAAAATCTTACTTGTTACCAGTATTATATGGTAAAAAGAATAATTTTTCTGTATCTCTTATGGCCATAAATAAACTGAGTACATATGCTATTACTTCATCTGGTTTTGAGATGATTGACCCTGCGTGGACAACATTAGGATTTATGAAAGCGAATCTGGACTCCAATCAACGCGGGCGAATCAACTTGTCACACAGAACCCTTAAATAAAAACATCATTAACATTAATCATTCATTGAAATGAGTAAATAAATTTTGCAATTAATTAAACAAAGTTGGTTAGAGTATACCTGATGTATGTATCGATAACAGCCATGCCTAATGTCAAGTGTCCAAAAACTTGTTCCAAATCCTCCATACCAATTGCTGTCATGCCTTGAGAACCATAAATCCCTTCATCCAGGGGTACAAGAGAAGTACCACCTTGCGAAATAGTTGTGAAGCTTATATATGTCCAAAGGCACGACCTATACTGTGAAGTAGTTTTCTTTCTAGCACCGGTCCTCTTAGCAACACTCTTTATTTACGTAGGAATGTTGCTAATTGCTCTTTACCCTACTTACGCTTCAATCTCTTTGGCAGGAATAATCTAAATATCATAAAATTAGTGTGGTCAAGTATAGGATGACAAATTAACATTATCTAAGCATAAATATCATATAATTGTGTTGTACCTGTTTTTGTGATGCCACTGACTCCATTGGCCGTGTAATCCCTTTATCTTTTGGTTTGGGTTTTGTAGGAGTCTAACATTACCATGCAAAAAAATGTAAGTAAAAGAACGTAAAAAATTTGAGTACTAAAAGGTTGATAACGGTTTTAATTATACCTCATCATCTATGCGAACGAGTCTTGACGGCCATGCAACAAACGCTCCTATTGCCTCTCCCACCAATGTTGCATCCGAAACTTCATCTGGGATTGGTAATAACGCACCCTCCTCTAAAGCAATATCAATTGACACTTTCAAATATCAAGAAGGGAGTGATTTATGATGAAGTACTTCTCCCAGAGTGCTATGGACTTTTCCCTTGCCAACCATGCGATAAGTTGGTGTCTCTAAAAAGAGTTGACGAGGTGAAATGCCCTAAAATCAATAATAAATATGACATCGTTAATGTGTATATATGTCAGTTAAATAAATTACACTAATTAAATAATATATAAAATTACCTCGGGAAAACTTGGTTTAACCGCACAATTGACACTAGCTATGTCACTAGTTTCTTTAACACCCGAAGATTCCCTTTTTGATTGGTATTGTCTTGCTTTTTTCTTCCTCAATTCAAGAACTTGGAAACCCCTGATTGCTACTCACGACCTGCGAGTCTTTATGTGACTAATGCTAATTTATGAATATTGGAGATATGTTAATAAAAATAATTATTAATTATACTTAATCAAAAATTTCTTGATTTAATTAAAAACTTGCTCCGGAAGAGATGTTTGAACTATTCTCCTCTTTTAACTACACATTAACACAAAAAACAAGCTCAGTTATAACTCTTGATGAACAAGTATATCATTGCAATTTGTAAATACTTACTATTTTTTGTTCTAATCGTGCATATCCCAAACGTCCCTTTTTGTATGGATATGCCGAAGATGATGCTCTTTGACGATTTACGTCACTTACACTCTTAAATTCTGGGGTTTTCCGTTTGTCTTTAAAAACATCCCATTCTTTAATTGAAAATCACATCTGCATATTCTGTTGGACGCTCTGCATCAACAAAATTATTTTCGGCATCTATAAGATATTTTCTGTTTAAATATGTTCTAAACCCTCTTAGTATTTTGCTGGCCAATCCAAGACAATAATCTTTTTTTGTGTCATCAATGTTGAAAGACCTCTACAAAAAACATACACAAAGTGCGTTAGTATAAGTAATTTAAAGTACATAATCGTAATTTAAAGACATAATTTAAAGTACATAATCGTAATTTAAAGACATAATTTAAAGTACCTGTATCTCACTCCAGATTTTGTTTTTAGCATCATCCAGCGTATCATCTCTCCACTCATCACAAGTTATTGGTATTTCTCTCCTTACAATTGTACCAACGTAACTTGTCAATTTAGAACCGTTAGGCTCAATTAATTGGCCAGTTGGACTCCAATGCACATCGTATTTAATACCTCTATCTCTATCGCGAATGATATTCTTCATAATAGTTTTTCCTCTTTTAATTTCTTTTTTTCACTCCCTTACTGGATTTTCCTCCATCATTGTCTCCATCATTAATTGAATCATCGTGTGGGTGCTCCTCGTTACTAGCCATCTAACCTTTAATCAAGAAAAACATTAGTATCTAATGACAAATATTTAATTTCAAATATATAATTCCAAATATCTATTGAGTATATAAAATGACAAATATCAATTGAGTATATAAAATGAAAAATATATCATTTATTAGAAGTTTGCTAAGTGTTAACAAGAATGGAGGAATATATATTACCTTTTTCACTAACATCTCTTTCTTTTCTTGGTTGGATTTTGAATTACTTGTCTCTTAAGAACGCGGACGGAGGGATTGATCCAAATTCCCTCATCATGATCTTTTCTAATAAATGTTTCATCCGCTGTAGTATTTTCATCTCGATTGTTTCTAATATACGACTCATTCTCAACATCAACATCACCTTGATCTACACTTTTATCATCAATCACTTTGTTAGATAAAAGCACTATAGACCATTTCGTACTCTTCGGGTCTGTGACATAGAACACTTGTTTAGCTTGAGAGGCTAGAATAAAAGGCTCATCTTTATACCCCACCCTATTAAGATCCACTTGCAAAAACCCTGACTTATCCATTCGTATGCCACTACTATGTACCCACTTGCAATCAAAGATAGGAATCTGAAACTTCTCGTAATCAAACACCCAAATGTGATTGATAACCCCAAAATATGACAGATTTTCATATTTGGGGTTTAAGTCCTTCATACTAGAAATGTGCATTGCTTCAGCTACAACCGTAACATCACTATTTTGCATAGTACTTTTCTCATCTTGTTCTTTGGTCTAAAATGTGTATCCATTAATTGCGTATCCTCTATAAGAGAACACAATCGAACTTGGACCATATGCCAAACATCTCAACGTGTCTGATATTGAAGCGGGATCTGAATGAAACTTTGAATATATATGATCCTTAAACCACTGTATAAAACTTTGATTGTGCTCTCGTACTATCCAATTTTCATTTCTACTTTGATTCTCACCTCGGAGTATAGCCTTGTGCATTTCAACAAACGGCTCAACCTCATTGTCATTATGCAGAACATACAAATCCACTTGATCCCGTTCATCCTTGATCATCACAATTTCATTTCCAATTAATTTTTTACCTTCTTTTTTTTCGAAAAAGTGAGATTTGGGGAGTCCAATGGATTGCACATTGGACAAAAATTCAGTACAAAACTCAACCGCTTCTTCAACAACATATCGCTCAACGATACAACCCTCTGGATGACTTCGGTTTTTCACGTACCCTTTTAATATTTTCATGTAACGTTCAATAGGGTACATCCATCTCATATAAGTTGGTCCACACAATTGTGTCTCTTTCACAAGATGAACAACAAGATGTACCATAATGTCAAAAAATGATGGAGGAAAATACATTTCAAGGTCACACAAAGTAATAACTATTTCTTTTTGTAATACTGGTAAGATCTTTAGGATCAATCACCTTACTACAAATTGACCTGAAGAAAAAACACAATTTAGTTATAGCGCTTCTTACTTTTTCTGGCAAAATAGAACGTATACCTATTGGTAGAAAATGTTCCATTATGACATGGCAATCATGTGTCTTCAAACTCTTTAACTTGAGGTCTTTCATGGACACGAGTCTTCTAATGTCTAAGGAGTAACCTTCTGGAACTTTAACTTCACTCAAAAACTTACACAATATTTTCTTTTCCTTTCTAGATAGAGTATAAGCAGCAAGTGGTAGATATGTGCATCTTCCTTTCTTCACGGGTCCTAATTCAGTTCTTATTCCCATCTCTACCATGTCCTCCCTTGCTTTAAGGCCATCCTTAGACTTTCCTTTTATATTGAGTAACGTACCAATAACACTTTCAAATACATTTTTTTCAATATGCATAACATCAAGAAAATGTCTTACGTACAAAGATTTCCAATATGGCAATTCAAAAAAAATTGACCTTTTCTTCCACCCACCTGTGACAACTTTATGTGCAAAAGGTTTGCCAAACTGAATACTCACATCTTTCACCTTTTCAAAATTTGATCACTGTCAATCCAGTAGAGCTTACGTTGTTCGGTATCTCCATTGAACGCTTTTCTCCATCCACGATATTGATGTTTAGAATTTAAGAATCTACGATGACCGAGAAAGACATTCTTTTGACAAAGTTTCAATCGCATGGTATCGGTTCCATCTTCACAGACACACGCTTTTCACCTTTAATGTTATACCGGATAAATTTCCATATCTTTGGAAAATCGTTAATTGTGCCAAACAACATCGCCCTCAAATTGAAATTTTCTTTCCTATATCCATCATAAACCTCCACTTCGTTCTCCCACAAAATCTTCAAATCTTCGATTAAAGGTTTCAAGTATACATCTATGTCATTCCCTGGTTGTTTAGGCCCAGAAATTAACATAGACAACATCATGTACTTGCGCTTCATACATAGCCATGGAGGTAGGTTATAAATCATAAGAATCACGGGCCATGTGGAATGTGATATACTTTGAAGACCATGCGGGTTCATTCCATCCGTAGATAATGCCAAGCAAAGGTTTCTTGTTTCTCCTCCAAAATTAGGATAATCATTATCAATTTTCTTCCACTGGGGTGCATCTGCCGGATGTCGAAACTTTCCATCGATAATTCTTTCATCTGCATGCCAAGTCAAGTGTCTAGCATCGGTTTCACTATGGAACATGCGTCTAAATCTCGGAATAATAGGAAAATACCATAATACTTTCGCTGGAGATAATTTTTTCTTATATCGAGATAAACCGCACTTGGGGCATTCATTCAACGATGCATATTCGTTTCAAAACAAAATGCAATCATTTAGACATGCATGTATATTTTCATAGTTCATGCCAATAGAGCACAACATTTTTTAGGGCCTCGTAGGTTCGATTAGGAAGAACATTATCCTCAGGAAGCATATCTGTCAAAAGGGCTAATAACTCTGTGAAACTTTTATCTGACCATCCGTTGCGCGCTTTTAAGTTGTACAATTTTAATACCGCGGACAATCTTGTGAATTTGGGACAATCTTTGGACAATCCTGAAGATCTTCTTCAAGTGCTTCTGCAATCTCTTCGACTCGATCACAATCATATGTATCTGTGGCATTCTCGTTTGAAACATAGGTCGCATTACTTTTCACCCCCGGTTCAACATTCTCGATGCTTTTCTCACCATGAAATATCCAACACGTATAACTTCGATCAATTCCATGCATCAGTAAATGTGATTTCAATCCATCTGCGTCAACCCGACCCACATAACAACAACCCAAGCAAGGACATTTCATTATATTCGGATCTTCAGCGTGTCCAACAACAAACTTAACGAACTCTAATATCCCATTCTCGTACTCTTTTGACAATCGATCGGCACACATCTATTTTTTATCCATGGTTTTAACTATTATGTAAGTTAAACAAAAACACTAATTAGGGCACAAAACGGTATAATAATATCTAACTATGGACTCTCCATGTCTATCATATTCAAGTAAGAATGAAAAATATAGATAAACAAAGGGCACAGATCCAGCCTATTCCTCCAAATTACTTCAAGCAGGCCCGTTATAGAGGCTCTTACAGTGACTCTCTCAATTCCATTGTCTGTCCATTTTACTTCTCTTACTAAGGATACCATGTAAAATCATAAACCACCTTTGAATTTTTTATGAAACCAAACAAATAATATACTAAATTAATCTCAATTGTTTAATAGGATGAGTTACTTTGGGGTGCATCATGGATTTATAAAGCTTCTAGAATAAATTCCTACATGGAGTTCATAGCTGTCTTTTTCTTAAACTCTGTTTACTTTGACTTCATACATAGTAAATAAATTTAATTAATAGTAACTGATGGGTATTTTGATAGGATTTCTTGGAGAAAAATTCTGAACAGTTTCAGTTATACAAGTAAAAATGAAAAATATAGATAAACAAAGGGGGAAAAATAACAAATACGTACCTTATGTTTTAATGCAGGTTTCTAAAGAATTTAAGAATAATGCAACTTGATACGAACGAATTGACCCAAATGCAATTAATCTTCTGCAATAAGAAAGAGTGATGAATAAGGATCTCTTCCATCAAATTTCACTCAAGCAATGTAGAAAAGTGCAAAAGTGAATTTAAGCGCCAAGTGAATTTTAACATTATGACATAATGCCACATTTTCATACTTGACCATTCTCCTTATAACAATAGCACCATGTCATTGAAAAGAATAGTATAATTTAATACGCATCAACTTTATTCAAAAATATCTATTGAACAATAACATATCCCAAATGAATTCAATAATTCAAAGTTAAGAGCAGCCAAACTTTGTCCTAAGTCAAAATAATGTAGACCATAACAAATATGACGACGGGTATTTCTTTAGCCTCGGGTTAGATATATTTGACCACAATGTTCTGAGGGTCCATTTCTTTGAAAAAAGATATCAATCAGAAGAAGATTTTAAGTTGTACATAAGAATAACTAAAAATAATCTGCTTGAGAAATTTAATTTTGAAGATATTACAAATAATATGAATTTGATAGGTGAGAAGGAGATCGATGATATTCGGGGATATGTAGCAAAAACTACTGTTTTGTCACATTCAGATAGACAGCGGTGTTGTTATCCTAGAACAGAGGAGCATGCAGAGAGGCATGAATCCATACAATGTGATTTTTGAACACTATTATGAGATTGAAAGGGGGAAATAAAGTATTGGCAATAAACGGAGATATTTCAGTATCAAATAATGAGTTCATTCTGTCAACACTCATCATTCTGTTCAACACTCATCATTTTGTCAATAGTTCTATATATGTTGATGTTTTACAACGATTAAGGATGTACCCATATATGGTGTATACTTTTGTAATCTTATATAAAAATAACTGACCTGTTGTCATCGACGCGAAGAAATGCCTAGAGTTCAAGAAGCGATTTCAAGATGGCTGGGGTTTCGTTTCGCAGGAATTGGAGAAGAAGATGAAGAGTTGAGATATTCTAGGGTTGGACGGACAAGTTTGTGGGTGATGACGGACGGATGGAGGACGGCGAAGCAGCAATTTTGGAGAAGAAGATGAACAGTCGCTCTGGCGTAGTGTTTGCACACTCACATCCTCTAGGGTATCCTCTCTTGTTTACTTTCGAATAAAAATAGTCATGTCCCTCAAACATAGGGGTCCCATTAGCAAAAGTCCCTCGATTTAAAATTATAACAAAGATCATAGTCCCTCGATGACCCTCGATGTTACCTATGAATATATGATCTCGTCCCTCGGTTGTTGCCTATGAATAAGTGATGATCGTCCCTTCGAATTGATAAGGTATCCTTACAATGTTGCCTTTGATAACCATACGATTACCCTACGCTTGTCCCGTCACATCCAACGGATAGGGCTACCTACTAACTAATGGTATGGAGAGCTCTATCCTAAAGGAGAAGGAAAGTAACAAGGACAACCCTTTTTGAGTAAGTAATAAGACTCTTAATTGCTTGCTCCAATCCAATTAAAAAAATACTTTTCACACCTCACAATTCTTTTCAAAATTACTTTTTAAACAAACCTTTGTATACATTCCAACGATAATCATTACAAAGCTTTACCCATTCAAAGAAACATTTGCAAACACTTCGTATACATTCTTGAGGACTGATACAAGAATCATTACAAAGTCAAAGTGAAATAATTTTCAAATACTTTTCAAAATACTTTTCAAATCACACACACACAGAAAGCAAGATTTCAAAAGTGAGCTAAGCAATTAAGAGCCCGTAGATAACTATGGATGGAAAGGGTGCTAATACCTTCTATTTTCATAATTACCTCCCGTAGTCAAAATCAATAAAAGGTCTTTCCTATTCTTTTCACATTTCCTTTATTGGATAAAAGAAAAGTTGGTGGCGACTCTTGCTATCCGCAATATTTGCGATAAAATGCAAAACAAACAAGTCAGTTCTCCCACCGTGTAACAATGGGTATCCTCTTGTTAGCTGGCAATTTCGAATAAACAAATTAGCAGAAGTGAATAAAATATTTCACATCCACATTAAAAAGAAGTCAATATTAAATATTGGTGGATAAATATAAGACCTTTTTGTTATGAAAAAAAGGATTCTTCGATTGCCAGTGATAGGTGATATTTCGATTAAGAAATCCTTAGTGTTTAGGATGTGAAGAAACTCCCTTGGTGAAATATGCCAGCATTGGAACGGTCCAAACAGAGGATTAAATCGAAATTCAAGTAAATATAGAATTTGAATTTCAAATAAGACTGAGGATTCGAATTTTGAATCAGAGCGCCATTTTAGAGGACGCGTGGAAGTCAGTGGACGAAGAAGGTTTGCATGTCTCAGACGTGGCGCAATGTTAAAGTAGGACCGTTAGGGTCGATTCACTATAAATAGGTGTTTTTATGTCAGATTTTGTGTGTTCGTTTTATGTACTTAAAATTCTCAAACACTCAAACTACCGTAACTGAAGGGAAACGAGTCAAGGAGATATCATGTACGTTATGAACATCATGATCTTTTACAATTTCAATACAAGTTCGTTTATATTTATTTCCTGTTTATTGCACTTTTACTCTTAAAGCCTTTTGATTCCCTTTCATTGTCCTTATTTTATTTGCCTTTAAACACTTATTTCTTCAGAAACTGCACTTTACTTTTATCTTTTCGTTCAAAGCATTTTACTTTCCAGAAACTTTTACCTTTTAAAGAATCTTTATCCTTACATTCAATTATCAACAGTCAAGTTTAAATTCGAAGTCTTTATTTACACAGTCAGTATATTTCCATAGTCAATTTTAGAGAAGTTCTTTAAAGAATTACGTGAGATCATGGATTTGAACATAAGAATCTATTATGACACATGTGTCCTAGGATCAATCTAGTCGATCCTGCAAGTAACCAATAGTAATTAGTAAAAATTGGAAGACTAGCGGTTGTTTACTAGAAATCACTGTAAAAAAATTGGCACGCCCAGTGGGACAGTGTCATATTAGAAATTGTTTATCAAAATTGTGTAAAAATTGTAGATTCCGAATTGGTATATGAACCTTCGAAGTGGTAAAATAAAAGACAGTAATCTACATTTACCCAGAAGACAGCGTACCAAAACAATGACTAACACAACCAACCAAGACAGGGGACAAAATCCCCCACAAGGGGCTTCAACAATCGTTTCAAGTTCGATTGATGCCTCCAGTGCCATCCCTGTGGGTAGTTCGAATACGATCCCAGTTAGTACATTAGAAATACCGCCTATAATTTCATCAGGGTAAACTGTGCCACACTCGGGGAGCCAATTGTATTCAACTCCTACTAGGCCTCCAGGTTTCGAACCCTTCAGGCCCAGAAATCCCCCATATGGGATGCCAACGTCGTTCATGGCAGGATTGCACAATGCATCCACTTTGTCCCCAGTCCAAGGGTCTGTTTCAGGAATGAACCATTTGGGTACAAACTCCCAAAACTTAGGAAATTACACCCAGTTGCCTACCCTTACAACTAACAATCAAGCAGCGCTTAGGCAACAGATGGATGATAGATATGGTAGGAGTTTTAGCCCGTGAGATGAATGCCATCTTTGGTCCTTTAATTCATAACATAAATAGAACAAACCAAGAAAATGCAGTCCAGATGTCTAGGATAGCAGATTTTTTTGGTGCCCCTGATGCGTCTATGAGACGTAGGCAGAATCCAGTGGTGATTCGAAATGAAGAGCCCACAATTGAACAGATTCGACCCCCCATGCAAGTGGTCGAAGAGAGAAACGTAGGGGCAAGATTAAGAAATCAGGACGTTCAGGAAGATCATATCGAACAGCCTAGACCAGTAGTGGTTGTTAACAGAGACCAAAATGCAGACGAAATTGTCCATAGAGTTAGAAATGACAATTTGGTGGCAGAAAATAATCTAACCACTATGATAGAGAGAATAATGGCCCAGAATGGTTTAAATTCAGGATTTAGAAGGCCAAATTACACATCTCCCATTGTAGGGTACATTCTGCAAACAGAGTTACCCAAGGTCTTCAAAGTCCCTAAATTCACGAAATTTGTTGGCGATACGAGTGAGTCAACAGTAGAACACATAGCGAGATATTTAACCTAAGTAGGAGATATATCCAATAATGAAAATCTTAAGATAAAATATTTTCCAAGTTCTCTAACAAAGAACGCTTTTACTTGGTTCACTACCCTACCCCCTGAATCTGTAGATACTTGGCCCTATTTGGAAAGACTCTTTCATGAACAATTCTACATGGGTCAATCTTAGATTAGTCTGAAGGAACTAGCAAGTATTAAAAGAAAATTCACAGAACCAATAGATGACTATTTGAATAGGTTCCGATTGTTAAAGTCTAGATGTTTTACAGTAGTGCCCGAACACGAGTTGGTCGAAATGGCTGCTGGAGGTCTGGATTTTTCAATTCGAAAGAAACTGGATACACAGTACCTCGGGGACATGGCCCAATTAGCAGATAGAGTTCGACAAGTCAAAAGGCTAAAAGCTGAAAAGGCTAGGGCTAGTAAAAATCATAAAAAGGAAAGAATAGCTTATATAGAGGCAGAAGGGGAAAACATAGATGATTCACAAGATCCGTATGATTTCGACCAGTTCGAAATAGATCTTGAAGAATTAAAAGAAGAACCCCCTTACGCTTGCAAAGTGTTGCTTCCTTCTAATGGAAAAGACCATGTCGAAAATGAAAGGAATGATAAATTCCCTAAGAAAATATACACTTTCGATATAACTAAATGTGATGAAATCTTTGACCTGCTTGTTAAGGATGGCCAGTTAATAGTTCCTCCCAACCTTAAGATTATACCATTGGAACAAAGGAAGAAGAGGGGTTTCTGTAAATACCACAATTTTCTAGGCCACAAAACCTCACAATGTTTTTTTTCCAGGGATTTGATACAGAATGCAATCAAGGATGGCAGACTAAAGTTTTTAGATAAAGGGAAGAACCCCATGAAAGTGGATACGGATCCGTTACTGATGGCGGAGACCAATTGTGCTGAGCCTTTGGACATCAACATAGTTGAAGTTGCTGAGAACAAAGTCCAATCGAAGGTGGAATTCGTAGAAGATGGGGGCTTCGTGTTAGTTAAGAGCAAGAAGGAGGTTACTGATAACCTTCCAAAAGTGCTCAAAGCAAAGTTACTAAGGGAGGCAATACAGGCTACTGAAGGCCAAGGTGTTGCTGACAAGAATTTGACTAAGGCTACTGAAGGTCTTAGGGTGAAATTCGAAATGGTCAGAATTGCTGATGACCAAATGCTGGGAGTGAACATGGTGGATTTCGAGCAGCCCCACGCTGAGATGGAAGAAGTGGAGCGATGCTTGGAGAAAGAAAGAGAACAAAGAAGAGAAAGCTTGCCAGAGAAAGATGCGAGCCTGCGCGAATACCTGTTTCACTGTCACAAGAAGAACCAGGACAAGTTGTTGTGCCCAAGGTGCAGCATCATTTGTAATCCCAGAATTGCTGCTGAATTCGAGAGGGCCCAGCGTGAGCGAACATGGGTCAATTGGAGGCAAGACAATCAATTGTACAGAGTCTACCCAAGGGCTGATGAGAGTCTACTGGAGTTCATAGTTCGTTGCCACAAGATTGGTACAGAATGTTTGATTTGTCCCAGATGCGCAGCAGTTTATGATAAGGAAATGTCCGAAGCGTTCGAAAGAGTCCCATTCGCTTCAGGTTGGGGGCGCCAAGGTGGAATGCCTTCAAATCACACTAATGTTGGCAGAACCATGCAGAGAAGGCCAGATAGTCCCTATCCTAGGGGAGCGAAGAGAGTGTCTTTCAAATTACCTGTAGAGATTCCTACTGATAGGTGGCTGCAAGTAAAAGCTGACAAGGGAAAGAGTAAATGGAGAAGCTACGATCAAGGCAGAAGGACTGCAATGGCGTACCGGAGACAATTTAATTCGAATAGAAGAGAGGAAATCAGACTGGAAAATTACAAGGGGAAAAACCCAATGTCGCGCTCTCAATGGCGCAGACACCAACGAAATAAGAAGGCTGAAAAGGAGTCGAAGCCTATGGAAATTGGAGAGTCTAGCACTAACAACCCAAAGTCAGTGACTCAGCCTGGGGGCAAACCCCTAGTGTCCAGGAAGTTATTCTCACCAAAGAAGGAAATTGAAGAAAATAAAGCACAAAAGGAGATTGCAAACGAAGAAGATTTAATGATTGACGATTTCGAGTCAGAAGGGGAGTCTTTCTTTAATGCTAATTGTAATGTTGTGTCAGTATTACCTTGTGAATTCGAACATAATATAGAGGTGTGTGTTGGAGAAGAAAATGACGAAGAGGAAATGGCCAAACATAGGCCAGTGTGTTACTACGTAATGAATAACGGAGCAGTCAAAGAGCAAAATGTCTTCTTCGAAAGACCAGACGAAGGAATGAAGAATCACCTGAAACCCTTGTTCATTAGGGCTAAAGTAGAGCAACACGGGGTGAACAAAGTACTAGTTGACAGAGGAGCTGTTGTTAACCTAATGCCCAGATTCATGCTGAAAAGGATAAGGATGCAGGATTCAGACGTCCGACCTCATAACATGGTGCTCTCAAATTATGAAGGTAAAGTTGGTAAGACATTAGGGGTGATACAGGTGAATCTAACAGTTGGTTCCCTTACCAGACCAACCATGTTCATGGTTATAGCTGCAAAGGCCAACTATAATTTGCTACTTGGCAGAAAATGGATCCACGGAATTGGGGTTGTGCCTTCTTCAATGCATCAAAGATTGGTATTATGGAGAGATGATGGAATAGTTGAAAATATAGAAGCTGATCAGAGTTATTATATGATAGAGATTAATCATGTTGACAAGAGAAATTTCGACCGCAACATGGCCAACATTGGGCCATGCAACCCACCTGAGGAATACTTTGAACCAAATGAAAATGCCTATTATTCTCTAACACTTCGTCCCAATGGGTTTCAATGGGATAGGGAACTGATGTGGGATGGACAGGAAGTTGAGGAAGAGGGCGAGACTTCGACGATGCGGCCAACTGGCTGGGGGAACGAAGGTTATTATGACTGAATCCAATTACTATCAGAAGATTTCGGCCTATTTGGCTGAGAATAAGAGAAAGACGGCTCTCGAAGCCGAAATAACAAACATGGCTGTTAAAGCCATAGGTACAAAAGCAAAAAACAAAGCAGAAATAGCAAGTCCTGAGGGCAGTTATTTAACCCCACCCAATGATGGACAAACTTCCACACCAATGGATCAACGGCTAGACGTTATCTATGATCAAGAGCCCTTAGGGTTCGAAAAGGATCCAGAATCAACAAGTGCTAAAATGTTGGCTCAAGACCCTTTGGAGGAAGTCAATATTGGGGATGGAGTCGAAAAGAGAGTGACGTACATTAGTGCGAAACTCAGTCCCAGTTTGAAACACAGGGTAATCGAAATGCTTAAAGAAAATAAAGATTGTTTCGCCTGGGACTACGACGAAATGCCTGGTTTAAAAAAGGAACTGGTGGAACATAGGCTTCCGATCAAGGATGGCAAGAAGCCCATCAAGCAGACACCTAGAAGATTCGCACCAGCAATCCTTTCGAAGATAAAGGCAGAGATAGAAAGATTACTCCGTTGCAAGTTTATCAGGACCACAAGGTACGTTGAATGGCTTGCTAATATTGTACCTGTTATTAAGAAAAATGGTTCTTTACGTATTTGCATAGACTTCAGGGATTTAAATACTACCACCCCAAAAGATGAATACTCTATGCCTATAGCAGAAATGTTAATTGATTCTGCTACGGGCTATGAATACCTGAGTATGCTAGATGGTTATTCTGGATATAATCAGATTTTCATTGCTGAGGATGATGTTCCCAAAATAGCATTTCGATGCCCAGGCGCTTTAAGCACCTATGAATGGGTAGTAATGCCCTTTGGTTTAAAAAATGCGGGGGCAACATACCAAAGAGCAATGAACACTATTTTTCATGATTTCATTGAGTCATTTATGCAGATTTATATAGATGACATAGTGGTCAAATCTGTTTCTGATGAGGATCATTTAAATCACTTGAGCCAATCATCCGAGAGAATGAGGAAACATGGCTTGAAAATGAATCCTCTTAAGTGTGCTTTCTTTGTGCAGGCTGGGGATTTCCTTGGCTTCGTGGTCCACAAGAAGGGAATCGAAATCAACTTGAATAAAACGAAGGCCATTATGGAGACAAAGCCTCCTTCTACAAAGAAAGAGTTGCAATCACTCTTGGGTAAAATCAACTTTTTGAGGAGATTTATATCTAATTTGAGTGGACAAACTCAAGCTTTCTCTCCATTGCTGCGTATAAATCAAGGGAATTTCGAATGGACGGAACAACATCAAGAGGCATTTGAAAAGATCAAAACTTACCTGATGCACCCTCCGATCCTAGCACCCCCTTCTAAAGATAGGCCAATGCGACTGTATATCTCTGCCTCTAATGTAACTATAGGTAGTATGTTGGCCCAGGAAAACGAAGATGGCGTCGAAAGAGCCATCTATTATATTAGTAGGGTCTTAAATAAAGCAGAGACTAGGTACAATAGTATAGAAAAACTATGTCTTTGCCTATATTTCTCTTGTACAAAACTCAAGTATTATATTAAACCTGTTGATGTCTATGTTTCATCTCACTTTGATGTTATTAAACACATGTTGTCGAAACCAATCATGCACAGCAGGATTGGTAAGTGGGCTTTAGCGCTCACTGAATATAATTTGGCCTTCAAGCCTTTACAGGCTATGAAAGGACATGTTGTTTCAGATTTCATTGTTGACCACTCCGTGAATGAGGACTTCACATTAGATTATGTTGAGATCCAGCCATGGAAACTATATTTCGATGGATCAACACATAAAAATGGAAGTGGTGTTGGAGTATGTATTATTTCGCCTGAAGGAATTCCAACAAAGTTCAAGTACAAGTTGGAAGGCCCTCTTTGTTCGAACAATGAAGCTGAGTATGAAGCATTGATTGCTGGACTTGAAGCTTTGTTGGAATTGGGGGCAACCAGAGTCAAAATTAGAGGAGACTCGGAGTTAGTCATTAAACAAATAACTAAAGAATACAAGTGTATCAAAGAAAATTTGATCATGTATTTTGTTATTGCTAATAGATTAATCAAGAAATTTGAATATGTGGATTTAAAACATATTCCTAGAGTTGATAATCAGGAAGCAAATGACTTGGCTCAAATAGCTTCAGGATATAGGATATCAAAAGAAAAACTCCAATACCTAGTAGAAACAAGAGGTAGAATAATGGCTACTAATTTATATAGCATAGATTCACACGGATTGGAATCCCATAGTAAATTATTTGAGAGATCCTTCAGTGTATACAGAGAGAAAAGTCAAATACAGAGCATTATCTTATGTGTTAATAGGAAATGAATTGTTTAAGAAAACCCCAGAGGGACTATTACTCAAATGTTTAGGGGAAAACGAAGCATATCTAGCCTTGTCCAGTGTGCACAGTGGGGCATGTGGGACACATCAAGCAGGTCACAAAATGAAGTGGCTTTTGTTCAGATATGGAATGTATTGGCCCACTATGCTCAAAGACTACATAGAATTTGCTAAAGGTTGTGAAGAATGCCAAATTCATGCTGGTATTCAACATGCTCCAGCAAGCGAATTACATTCGATTGTTAAGCCTTGGCCTTTTAGAGGATGGGCATTAGATTTAATTGGTGAAATTCGACCAACATCATCTAAAGGACAGAAATATATTCTTGTGGGAATAGACTATTTCACAAAATGGGTCGAAGCAATTCCTTTAGTGAATGTGGACCAAGAAGTTATTATAGAATTTATCCAGAAGCAAATAGTTTACAGGTTTGGGATACCATAAAGTATCACAACAGATCAAGGTTCAGTTTTTACAGGACAAAAAATGCAACATTTTGCACAAGAAATGGGATTTAAGTTGCTTACATCAACACCTTATTATGCCCAAGCAAATGGTCAAGTAGAAGCAGCAAATAAAGTCATAATAGGTTTTATAAAGAAGCATGTAGGTCGAAAACCAAAAAATTGGCATAAAACCCTGGACCAAGCTCTATGGGCTTGTCGAACATCTCCTAAAGAGGCGACGAATACTACTCCGTTTCGACTAACATTTGGACATGACGCGGTGTTACCAGTTGACATACATCTACAATCAGTCAGAATCCAAAGACAAAACGAAATACCAGTTGACCAATATTGGGAAATGATGATGAATGAGTTAGTAGATGTAGATGAAGATAGATTACATGCGTTGGAAGTTATGAGAAGACAGAAAGAGAGAGTAGCTAGAGCATATAATAAAAGAGTTAAAAACAAGGTATTCTCAAGATCTGGTATGGAAAGTCATTTTACCTATGGATAAAAAGAACAGATTCTTAGGTAAATGGTCACCCCATTGGGAGGGACCTTTTCGTGTTTTGAGAACATTTTCGAATAATGCTTATGAAATAGAGGAATTAGCAGAAGATAGAAGAATCTTAAAAGTAAATGGGAAATACTTAAAAAGGTATAAACCATACTTGCAAGAGATTCGAATTACTTCAGAATAATTAAGATACTAAGACAAATAGAGCCAAGAGAGAGAGTATTACATAAATACCAAAAAACAGTCATGTTCGAATTACAGGAATACATAAAAAGAATCTTTAACATTTCCAAGAAGTAAAAGGAACATCTCGTCTCAACCTAGCGAGTTTGTTTTTGCATAAGTTGATTCTACATTGATTCGCATTTCTGATGCCTTCGAGCTCCTTAATCTCTTGGTCTATCCCTTCAGCCGCCTCCATTTGCTTAAGACTTTGTGTGACTAGATCTACAAGTCCTTGATCATCAACAGACTTCAAAGTTGTTTTCAAAGTGGTTTGCACATTTTTTGCATCCTCAATCTTCTGTTTGAGCTCTTCGATCTGAGATTCCCAAAACAAGATAGATCGATCCAGAATGTCATGCCTATTTTGGGCTTGGTTTTTTGCAAGCTCTAAAGCTTCTGCTTGTTCAGTAAGCTTTGAGGTCTGGTCATACGCTTTGGATAGAGATTCTTGCTTGGTTCGAATCTTAGCTTCGATACCATGTGTCGTGATATATGCAGTGTTGACTTCATCAAGCCAGAGTTGCAGATCATAAATAGTCTCAGCCACGTCAGATGGGCAAATATTGAGGTCTATTTGCGACAGCAAATTCTTCATCGAGAAATAGGCCCCAGGATTATCTTGTAAGATGGTGAAGAGATCAGCCTGAAGGATAGTCTTATTAACTTCTTGAAGAAGTTGGTCAAGAGAAGTGAGAGGGACATCCTCTTTTGATTGGCTCGAATCTCCAGATTGAGTTCTGCTCGAAGAGGGACCTCGTTGGGCTAACATCAGCTTGAGGTATTTTAAGGGA
The DNA here is from genome assembly GCA_021764765.1 of Vicia sativa. Taxonomy (NCBI): domain Eukaryota; kingdom Viridiplantae; phylum Streptophyta; class Magnoliopsida; order Fabales; family Fabaceae; genus Vicia; species Vicia sativa. The sequence continues at coordinate 124,076,531 of CM038793.1, read as the reverse complement.
TTGCTTTTCTTCATCTCCTCTTTTTGGTCTTCAGACAAAGTTGGAGGGGCTAGTTTGGTAAAAACAGTTCCAACAGGAACAAGAATTTCTACTTCTACCTGCATCCCATCATCCTCAACTTCTACTTGCACTTCCTCATTTTCATCCTCTTGCATCCCCTCATCTTCATCACCATCTGCAAAGTAGTGGCTCACAGTATTCTTGTCACTCTCTTCTTCAGATTGATCAGCGAAATGTACCTTTTTCGGAGAAGAGTCACTGGGAATGTTGATGACAGGAATTTCGATCCCTGTGTCTGGTTCATCAGCCTCAAGGTCTTTTGCTAATGGGGGAGAGGTTTCCTGTTGATCTAAGACTTCAGCCAATGGAGGCGAAGTTGCTTGTTGATCTATGGCTTCGACGGTCCCCACAGGGGTAGCCACAATAGATGAGCCTTTGTTCAAAACATTCTCGTTGGAGCCTTCTGGCTGAGGAGAAGCTGTAGGATTTTGATTTTGGATGTTAGGAGGATTAACAGGAGCAGAAGGAGTACTCTGCATCAAAAATCAGGAGTTAGCATACAAGGATATTATGTAAATTATCAAGGAAAGGCATCGAAGTAAAATTTATCTTCTGCCCATCAGAAGTTGCGTTACTACCAATATGCTCTGAAACTACATCCTTCGAAGATGAAGATTTCGAAGGGCCTGTAGATTTGGATTTTGACGCGGGAGCAGTTGCAGGAATGTCACTGCTAATAGGATTGATAGTTTGTGAAGCTCCACCAGATTGTGTGGTCTTCTTCTTCTTCTTTCTCTTGAGAGGCGAAACATCTTCGTCCTTCTCCGTTTCATCTTCTGGTTGAGCTTCATCATGTTTTCGTTTTTTGGGAGACTTGGGGGGAAAGCCACTTGCCTAGAATATAAAGAAGATGATTAGTTAATTTAAAGTAGTTTCGACAATAGTAAAGAAGTAAGTGAAGCATTACCTTTTTCTTCTTCTTCTTCAAAGTTTCATCTAGTTCAGCAGGAGGGTTTTCGGTGTTGGTAGTTGTTGCCTTCGAAGTTGAAGTTGAACCTACTTTAGGCACAACCTTTTCTTTCTTCAAGGACTTTAGATCAATAGTTGAAAAGAATTGTGAAACAGTTAAGATAAAACAACATAAAAATATATAAAGAAACTTCGATTTTTCTTCAGTTTCGCACCTTCGCCTTCTCGAGATTTAACAGACATGGCTGACAAGTCGTAGTGAAGGTGCCCTCTGAAATTGTATAAATCATGATTTGCCCACGTTACCCTCTGGGCATGTTTTTTGGCATCATTTTCGCAGTTGCGAAAAATCTCCCTAAAATACAACCACACAAGGTATGGGGGAAAAAAGGCCAAAGCCAGCTCTGAAGTAGGTAAGTTTTGAAATTTTGGTGGTTGATGTTTAAAAGCCCACCAATACCTATCTTCAGGTTTTACATAAGGAGGACATCAAATCTTTGAAAGTTGTTTTTCAAATTTTTCTTTCAAAGTTTTTGCTGCATCACAAACAGTTCGATGTATATCCATAGGATTATATACAATTTCAAAGTATTTTGGAAAAGCTCGAATTTCCTTGACGTGAGTGAGTCTACCTTTTTTGACGTTTTCCTACACAAGGGAAAAAGCTGCTGTCAATTGTTGTTGGATTTCGATGGTGCCAAACATATTATTTGAAAAATAGTTCGTCCACCAAGTGTAAAAATATTTCGTTTTGTAGAAAGAGGGAGTAAAGTAAACTAATGTAAAATCAGCAAAATCCTCATGTTGTTTTAGTATAACTTCGATCTCCTTGAAAGGGTAAGGCACCCCTGCCAAGCATATTTCTCTTTTTCTGTCGAAAAGAGGTTCAGGTAAAATTTGACATAAACCAAACTGTCGAGCCACAAAATTGGGCTGATAAGCAAGGATATGTGCCTGACTTTTGACAGGGGTAATTCTTGAAGTGATTAGCCTGGGGGTTAGAAAGGCACTCCAGATGTCCCCTATAGTTTTTTCCAAAATAGCCTGCTCAAAAGGCATGGTGAACCAAGATGGTCCACAATTTCGAATGGCAAAAGGGGCCATCGAAGAGTTAAACTGGTGCCTCTTTGAAAAAATCATCATATAATGGACAAATCTTGTTTTGAAGTTCTCTCTTTCATCATTGGGAGTTAGCTTCAGCAATCTAGTTCCCTCAATGCTGTGATTCGCAACATCAAGGTGTTCTTCATTAATTATCCCAGAAGTTGATAGAGACGGTTCGAAAGTGGCGTTCAGCCAAAGTTGCAATAACCAAAAAGGCCCAGCAAGAAGAAGATTGGTGCCAGCTTTATAGGTTTTCAGTTTCAATACAGCAGCACATATGCTCTCATACAAGCTGGACAGCAGCAATTCACTGATGCAGACTCTTCGACCATGATGTAGTTGATTCGCCAAGGTGATGAATCTGTTTTCCACTTGTAGTGATTTACTACAGAAAACGTATTTTGACAACCGTAGCGCCAAAAATGCTATATGTTCAATTTCTGACATTTCCTCTTCGGATGAGTGGTAGAAGGCAATGTATTTTGAAAAACTGGCATGTTTGACATCGAAATCGATGAGGTTTTCTGCATCCTCATTAGGGTCAAAAGTCTCTCCAATAGGGGAGAGCCCAATAATAGCAGCTATATCAAAGAAAGTAGGCGTCAACATCCCACAAGGGAGATGGAAAGTATTATAGGTACTATCCCAGAAGTACAAAGAGGCTAATAGGAAAGGGTGGCTATAGCTAAAACCTAATTTCGACATTCGAATCAGGTTAAGGATACCTAGGTTTTCCCATTCCTGGGATTTTTTGTTCTCAATCTTGGCAAGCTAATCTTGATACAACTGATTAGATGTGGGGCATGAACGAAAGGGTTTGAAGTTTACTGTAACGTAATCCATGTTAAAGGGATCTCTTTTAAGTGTTGTTGTTATACCCTCACTAGTTTCTTCTAGGGTTCTGGGTAATTTAACAGCATATTCATTGTCTTTAGGTGTTGACGGTACATATTTGTTAATGATGGGTTTTGTTTGAAAATAAGCGGGAAAGAATCCCTTGCTTTTCTCTAGACGCTCTGTAGATATCAAAGGACCCATGACCCTTAGGGTTTTATCGAGATGAGTAGGAATGATTACAGGAAGCGAGATAGCCGCTCTGGGGTAAGTTAGGAGTTGAAATAAACTCTTGGTTGTCCAGATTGATGATCTTGCTCGCCGGTTTAATGGTGGAATCAGCGATTTGTTTGGACTTCCCAGATTTCTTGGAGATGGAGGCTGGCATTGTTGAAGAAGACATAGTTGAAGATGAAAAGTTTTTCTGATAGTGAGAATCTGGTTTGTTTAAAAACTGAGAGTGTAAAATATGAGTTGTTTGAAAACTGAGAGGGTTTTGGAAAAGTTCAGAATGAAGAAGATGAAGTGTTTTTATAGCTTCTCCAACGGTTAGGAAAGTTTTTTGAACTTTGGGAGAAAGTGGGGCACGTGTAACTATTTCATTGAAAGGAGAAAAAGGTGAATTTTTCAACTTCCTAGGAAATGACGTGTTGTCACTTGGGAAGTGATGTGTTGTTACTAATTATTAGCATTAAACTGCTATGATAGCACGTTTAGGTGTGCTGATTAGACATTTGCAGAGAGTTGGATACCTACTCTGACGTCATATACAGTGAGATCATCATTAATGTATCGAAATTGCATGGGACATTCAAGAACAAATATTTCTTTATATCCATCGAAATAAATGTTCTTGAGGGGCAATTTGTTAGCTGGCAATTTCGAATAAACAAATTAGCAGAAGTGAATAAAATATTTCACATCCACATGAAAAAGAAGTCAATATTAATTATTGGTGGATAAATATAAGACCTTTTTGTTATGAAAAAAAGGATTCTTCGATTGCCAGTGATAGGTGATATTTCAATTAAGTAATCCTTAGTGTTTAGGATGTGAAGAAACTCCCTTGGTGAAATATGCCAGCATTGGAACGGTCCAAACAGAGGATTAAATCGAAATTCAAGTAAATATAGAATTTGAATTTCAAATAAGACTGAGGATTCGAATTTTGAATCAGAGCGCCATTTTAGAGGACGCGTGGAAGTCAGTGGACGAAGAAGGTTTGCATGTCTCAGACGTGGCGCAATGTTAAAGTAGGACCGTTAGGGTCGATTCACTATAAATAGGTGTTTTTATGTCAGATTTTGTGTGTTCGTTTTATGTACTTAAAATTCTCAAACACTCAAACTACCGTAACTGAAGGGAAACGAGTCAAGGAGATATCATGTACGTTATGAACATCATGATCTTTTACAATTTCAATACAAGTTCGTTTATATTTATTTCCTGTTTATTGCACTTTTACTCTTAAAGCCTTTTGATTCCCTTTCATTGTCCTTATTTTATTTGCCTTTAAACACTTATTTCTTCAGAAACTGCACTTTACTTTTATCTTTTCGTTCAAAGCATTTTACTTTCCAGAAACTTTTACCTTTTAAAGAATCTTTATCCTTACATTCAATTATCAACAGTCAAGTTTAAATTCGAAGTCTTTATTTACACAGTCAGTATATTTCCATAGTCAATTTTAGAGAAGTTCTTTAAAGAATTACGTGAGATCATGGATTTGAACATAAGAATCTATTATGACACATGTGTCCTAGGATCAATCTAGTCGATCCTGCAAGTAACCAATAGTAATTAGTAAAAATTGGAAGACTAGCGGTTGTTTACTAGAAATCACTGTAAACACCTCTCCAATATTTTAGCCATGCTTAATCTCTTTCAGAACTATTTTCATGCTTCAGGCCAGTAAATTAACGCCTCTAAATCTTTGATTTGCTGCGGTTCCATGAAGAATCACAAAGAAAATAGATTAATCAACCTTACAGGTTTCTCTAAGGGTTCTTTGCCTTTCACCTATATTGGCATTCCTATATTCAAATGAAGGGCGAAGTATTCTCACTTTCAACCATTGGTGGATTCCATGATTTCTAAATTAGCGGCGTGGAAAGGATCTACTCTTTCTTATGCTAGTCACGTCACTCTCGTTACTTCGGTGCTGCAAAGCAAAATTTATCATTCCATCTCGGTTTATTCTTGGCAAGTGTCTCTTCTCCGCGAGATTGAAACAGCCTCTCGCAATTTTATATGGAGTGGAAAGGTTTGTTCAAAAAAGTTGGTTACTGTATCTTGGAACAAAGTCTGTCGCCCCAAGCCCAATGGCGGTATTTAAATGGCGAGGAGGGTTGGGCTCGCCTACTTTGGACTAGGGTTCTTCGCCGTTTTGGAATTATCCATCATCACATATTCTCATCCATCTGGTGTGGAATTCGGCCTGAATTTCCTACAATCATGGCTAACTGCTCTTGGGTATTGGGTGATGGTTGCACGATCAGGTTTGGGAGATATGATTGGTGTGGTGTCCCGCTATTAGAAAAAACAGATTCGACAATCCTATTTTCTAACGGCATCGATGAAAACGCTTTGATAAAAGAGGTGTTGGTGAATGGGGAATGGTGCATTCCCTCATTTTGGCATAATGTTTTCCCTTTCCTCTCGCACAATATCTCTCTGTTTAATCCGCAGCCTGCTTCGTCTGATTCCATGGTTTGGAATTCAGCCTCGGATGATTAGGTTTCTTTGGAAGAAGCCTATCGCTTCAAATCGCCTCAATCTCCAAAGATTAGTCGGTCTTCTAAAATCTGGAATCCTGATACCACTCCCTCTAAGGCTTTGTTAGGTTGGAGACTCTTAAATAATAAAATCCCAACAGATGATTGTTCGCGTTAAAAAGTGACGTGCTAGCGAATCTAATATGAATTCGAATCCTCTGGCTCGAAACGATTTACTCTTTTGATTTGTTTATAAAGATGTCGCGAGCATCAAGCTTTATTATTTTCAACACAAGAAAAGATGATTTAATGATTATGAAAAAGGGGAAAGCTATTAATACCCTCAATTGATTTTGATATGCGTAACGACTAGCGCAAACTAGACGTAACGCATTGGGGAGTATTCCGGGTAAGGGGGTTTGTTATATAAAGGGAATAGCTGGAGCACCCTAAATATATATAGTTATCTATAGCTTTATATATGAATATGTTTGATATGTTTGTGTGTTTTAATTGCTATTTCTATGATTGGAAAAGTTTCTCCTTTGGGATTTTTAAGAAGGATAGATTATGTGGGATCCTAGTGTTTGTTATTATTGTGCTCGCAAAGATCTTTGGATCTTCTGTATACATATCCCCTAATGGGAATCAGAGCATTTGTAGCTCGGATCTACAGGGATCTATGGTTTGTTTGGTCTGAGAGAGAAAGAAATTTGCTCGGCAAGGATGAGACCTTGTGCCTACGTATTCTCAAAAGGATGTTGAGAAAGTCAGAGAAATCGTAGTTCCCCACTTATGCTAGTGGAAAGAAACGAGATGTTAGTAAGAGACAGACAAATGTCATCTTAATGAAAAATGTATCTAATCTATTTCATCACATACATTTTGGAAAGTTTGATTGATTGAAATCTTTCATCGTAAGTTATAGGTGTTTTGCTTGAGTGTACAAGCGTTACCACTTACATGTTTAAGAAAGATGTTTGAAAAAGATGATTGAATCTTTTAATTGTAAGCATTGGGTGTTTTTCTTGAGTGTACAAGCGTTACCACTTACAATTAAGAGATGCTTTTGTTTGAAAAGAGTTTGAAAAGTTTTTGATTGTATGTGATGTGATAGATGAGATACTTCTTCCATAGAGATGATAAACGTCTAAATCTCTAGGAGAAATTGATTGGATTAAGGGGATGCTTTTAAGAAGCCCATGGGTCCTTGTATTGTAAGCCCAAGAGGAGGCATTCCGAGGGTCATCGAGGGTCCTTGTATGAAGCTCAAGAGGAAGCTATAGGGTATGGCTGGCTTTGGCTTTAAAAGGGATTTCACCGGGAAACCATCCTTTTGGAATAAGAGCAATTTCACCGGGAAATTATACTCTTTGGGTTCTATCCTAACGCGGGTGATTCTTTGTATTGGAAGCCCAATAGGAGGCTGTTAAGAGATTTCTTGGTCTCTTTCATTGTATGATGCCCAAGAGAAGGCTAAACTCAATGAGGAGTTCTTTTGAACGAAGCCCAAGAGGAGGCTGACTCAACAGGGGAGTGCTGTCTTATATGAAGCCTAAGCGGAGGCTAAACTCAGATGAATGAGTTTTCTTATATGAAGCCTAAGAGGAGGCTAACTCTGTGGGGAGAGTTATCTTGTATAAAGCCCAAGAGGAGGCTAAACTATGGGGAACCTATTGGTTAGACTAGTTGTTATGTTATAACTAGATAGTTGTATAAACAAGTGTGTGAATGATATGTATTCACAGGAGTTTATGAAGGAAATATAAACAATGCATGATGTTTATTTACAAGAGTTTATGATTTGTGAAATATAAACAAGTGTCTGTGAAATGAACGTTTAAAACGAGCGTAACTTGGTTATTTACAGGTTTGAATTGTGTACAAGGAAGTAAATATGTACACGAACGAGTGTTTATGTACAGGAGGATGTGGATGTACATAGGAGGGTTGGGACTTACACCATAAGGGTGGCCCATTGGTTTAAAAGCAGTTTCATAGGGAATAATGCTCCTTTTAATACCAATGGTTTTCAGTGTAAAGTGAAAACAAACGAAAGAAGTTTGTCTGTATTATGTACAGATAAAAAGATGTGTACATAAAAGAAATGGATATGTACAAAGAAATATATGCACAAAAAAGAATGTTTTGGGACTTACACCGTGAGGGAGGCCCATGATCGATTAAGAAATTTGAGAGAAAACGAATCGGTTTTATCGTTTAAATCGGATCGATCATGGTAAAAATATGTAAGTTTGATGAAAAGTTTTGAAGAAATGGTTTTGAAAGTGTTTTTGAATAGTAAAGTCTACTTGTAAGAAGTTTTGAAAAGAATCGGAATTCGAAAGTTTGAAAAATTCACCTTTTAAAGTGGTTTTGAAAAGTGTTCAAAGTGTCGTTTTCGGCTCGATTAAAACATAATCAGATGAAAGTTTTTTTCTGAAAATTTTTGCACTATCATAAAATAGATGTATTTATTGACAAGTGTACAAAAAATCACCTCAAAATGAGGAGTTTTGATTGGTTAAAAAAATGTTAAAGTTTGTGAAAAATATGAAGAAAAAATGACAAGTTTTGAAAAAATTGGTCCATGGGAGGCTTGAACCCAGGACCTGATGGGTGGATACGTGGCAAAGTGACTTACGAGTGAGCTAGAAACCGCTGGGGCAACAATGCATTCGTGTATTGAATCAAAACCACGTGTTAATATTATATTGGAAATTTTGAATTTTTTAAAAAAAAAACAAGAACACGCGCGAAGCCCTGTTCTTCTTCTTCAATCCTTGTTCAAACCTAAATCCTTCGTTTCTCAATGAAAATGGATGATGTAAACATCAAACTTGCACGAATTTTGACAAGGAACATGATGGTAGTTGTTAATTTCATTTATTTTTGGTCTAACATGGTTAAATTTCTTATGAACACGAAGAACCCTAGAACTGAAAATCCTAATTGAAATCGTGTATGGTTGATGATTTTTCCAATTGATTGAGGGTTAATGATCGTGAGTGGTGCAGAAAACAAATGGCCAAGAGTTTTTTCAAAATGAATCAAAGAATTATGAGATTGAAGTTCGAGCTCTTACCTGTTGAAGTTGGAATCGAATTATGGGTTTAAGTGTTTCCAGTTGAGTTCTAATGATTGTTTGAGCACCAACGGCCTATGTGGAAGGTGTATGAGTGGTCTGCTTGCTTCGAATCACCCTGGATCAATCCAACCAAGTCCACCTGCATACAGCTCAAATGAAAACTGGAAATCGTGGTTAAAGGTGTTACAGGTTGTTGTTCATGATCTGCATCATCTCTATGATGTATATGGATGGTGTTTGGATGATCAGAACTCAATTTAATCAAGCCAAAGATGGAATTCGAATCTTAAGGCAATTTTGCAATTATAATGTCATGAGATGTGAAAACTGGTTTTTAGCTTGGCTTGTATTGATCTTATGCTTTAAACATGTTATATATTGATCATATGATATGTTAGACACCAAAAGTTTTTATGGTTTTCACAGATTTTTAAAATTGCAAGAATGCTCAATTTTCACTATGATTCTTGAATTTCAAGTAAGTGGAAGGAAAGCATGTACTTGCATGGCTTTGGTGTGTTTGAACTTGAAAATTATGCCTCTATTTATAGGCCATAATCTCTGCAATGTTAGGCACAAAGGAATGGCATTGGTAATTCAAACTTGCCTTAGAGGGCAAGAAAGACATTTTGCCTTAAAAGGAAACTTCCTTTTTTCACCATGTGTTAAAAATCCAATCTTGATCCTATCCTTCAATTATTACCTCTAGCTGATATTTATCAGTTCTATCTTCAATTTGGCAAGGTGTCATTGCTTCTAGAAGAAGAAATCCAAAAATGACCTATAATCTTGGAGTTTTGACCTTGAAATCCATGGTTATGGAGCCTTATGTTTCAATTTCAAAAGTATAGCTAGACTCTATGGATTTGAGAGTTCTTGGACATTTTGGAAAACTTGTTTCAAGGGCTACAACTTTCATGTTTTGAGTTTTTTCCAAATCAAAGTGGAACTATGTGAAACATTGCCATGAAGTTTGGAAAAAGTACAAAATTTTAACACTTGAAAATTTTTCCAAGTGTTGAAAATTTTGACTTTTTGTTGACTTTTCCAAATTCTTTGATTTTTTATGATCATGATGGATCATTTGAAGTATTTTGATGTTGGAAAAGGTTTTGTCTTGAAAAAGTTGACCAAAAGTCAAAGTTTGACTTTTCTGTGCAGATGAAATTTCATCAGATGTTTCAGAAATTGACTGATGAAATCTGTGAACTTTTGTGATGTTTTGAATTCAGAAATTAGGTCAAGATGTTGTATATAAGATATAATGACCAATCTCTAACTAAAAAAGTCATTCATTGCTCAAAAAATCAGAAAATACTCATGCTCGACCAAAACCCTAATTGGTCGATCCTCGATTGATCAATGAGAAAAGTTGGGTATCTGATGATCAGAGGTTGATGGTTTGATCAAGATAGATCAAATGAGGTGAGTAAAACTCAAACCCTAGTTGGTTGCCTCTTGAATCAGATGAAAATTTGATGAAACCCTAAATTTGACCTGTGAATGCTACACCCGATTAATCCTGTTCTGAACTGTTAGTGATGCCATGATGCAAATGTAAGGTGGTATATTAGGTCAAAAATTGGGGTATGACAATGATGCGCTTCAACTTCGGGGTTTTATCATTTTGTCAAGATGTAGTATTTGTAAAACCAATCTGGAATCTACCGAACATGTCTTTTTCACTGCTCTTTTGCGGTTTCTTTGTGGAGATGGTTATGTTGTTTTCTCAATACTCATATCTCGGTAACTTTGGTGGAGGAAGTCTGGAAGCTTTGTGTAACACCCCAATATACCCAAGGTTTTATATGCAAAATCAGAGTAATTTAAAATTTCATAAATTCAATACTGAGGCGTCACACCTTCAAAACCAAATCACTTTAAACAGTTTGCTTTAAAATATAAATCTCAGATACATAGCATCGTCGGAAATCATAAATTGATTCTTAGAAATCAAAACATCTTCTTTATTAAACTTCCTCATCAAATCATGTTTTCATAAAGTATGATTCTTATTCACAAGGAGAAAACAACAAAAGAACAACAACAATACAACACAAATATTCCCCCCGAGTGCTACGTATCAGAGCGACACCGATTCGACTAACAGCAGCTATAAACTCCGTCTTCATAACCTGCATGTTACCGGTATAAAGGTAACAGCGAAACAAGTAAAGGGTGAGATACTCCAAAACATATAATTAAAGGCATGATAACATATATATAGTTTTGGAATCATAAAAGATATAGTTTAATAAGTGCATTCCAACACATATCCAAATCTCACTCACTTTAATCGTCATAACCTCATCGACATAAATCATCACAACAACACATAAACTTTCATCACCACGAAATCATCGCAAGTCAATATGTCACTAATCAACACGGCAATCATAAATAACAACATCAAACAACAACATCAAACAATGCTAATAACATAAGCAACAAAACTTTGGAGTATAACTACCATCATAGTTGCCATCAAGGCCGTCCTGGTTGCCATAGTTTTCAGGCTAATCAAATATAACAACACAACTGTAATACGGTGGGAGAACTGACTTTGAGAATTTGATTTGCTTTTTATCGCAAATGTTCCGGATAGCAAGAGTCCCACCGACTTTTCTTTTATCCAATTAAGGGAAGGTGAAAAGAACAGAAAAAGACCTTCGTTAGATTCCGAGTAAGGGAGAAGGTTATGAAAAGGGAAGGTATTAGCACCCCTTTCCATCCGTATTTTTCTACGGGCTCTTAGTTGCTTTTAGCTCACTTTAAAAAATTTCTTTCTGTGGGTGTGTTTGAAAAAAATGTTTTTGAAAAGGCATTTCGCTTAGAGTTCGTAATGACTCACGCTGGAATGTATACGAAGTGTTTGGAAATGTTTCGTTTTGAAAAGTGTTTGAACTTTGACAAAAGTGTGAGGTGTGAAAAGTATTTTGATAGAGCAAGCAACTAAAAGTCTTATTACCTACTCAGAACGTTCGTTTCCGTGTTATTTCGCTTTCCTTTAGAATAGTGTTATCCATACCATTAGTTGGTAGGTAACCCTATTCGTTGGATGTAAGAGGGACATTTGAAGGGACATCGGATGGTCATAAAAGGCAACTTGTAGGAGTATCCTAGCACATTCGAAGGGACGATCATCACTTTTCGTAGGCAAAGCCCTAAATCAGAGCTATGAACCCTAGCCATGGCAGATTTCGATTCCTGTACTCAAAACACAATTAACCAATGCAGAAAGCTTCGAAACTCCATTTTAAACACAAACAAACAATCAAAACATGTTAAATATGCATGAATAATCAAAATCGATTTTGAAAGTTTAAGAGCAAACCGAAATCGTGATTTTATGATTCTTCACGTTTGAATGGCTTGTGAGTATCTGGAACAAATCAATGAACCTCCAGGAATGTATTGGAATGCTTAGAATTGGCTGAATCGATCTAGAACTAGGGCTGCTAATAGCTTGCAGTACAAGGTTTTCTTGAGTTTTGTTAGGGTTCTTAGAGGCAGAATTTTCGTCCTTGTGTCATGTGAATGCATTGTGTACTTATAGTGGATGGATTTAGGTCAAGAATCATCAGGAAATAATGTACCAATCAATGAGAAAATATTTGATTTGGTATAAAACCAAATATTGCCTTTTTGATCAAATTTCAATAAATTCCTTTGCCAATCAATGCAAATTTCGAATTTGCCACCTTGTGTGGCTTGCTTGGTGTAATACGGTGAACTGACTTTGAGATTTTTGTATCACAAATGTGTGGATAGCAAGAGTCGCCATCGACTTTTCTTTTATCCAATTAAGGGAAGGTGAAAAGAACAGGAAAAGACCTTCGTTAGATTCTGAGTAAGAGAGAAGGTTATGAAAAGGGAAGGTATTAGCACCCCTTTCCATCCGTAGTTATCTACGGGCTCTTAGTTGCTCTTAGATCACTTTAAAAATTGTGCTTTCTGTGTGTTTGACAAAAATGTTTTGAAAAGGCATTTCGCTTTGACTTTGTAATGATTCATGTAGGAATGTATACAAAGTGTTCGGAAATGTTTCGTTTTTGAAAAGAGTTTGAACTTTGACAAAACTGTGAGGTGTGAAAAGTATTTTGTTTGAGCAAGCAACTAAAAGTCTTATTACCTACTCGAATTTGGTCGTTTTATGTTATTTCGTTCCTTTAGAATAGTGCTATCCATACCATTAGTTGGTAGGTAACCCTATTCGTTGGATGTAAGCGGGACATTTGAAGGGACATCGTATGGTCATAGAAGGCAACTTGTAGGAAGTATCCTAGCACATTCGAAGGGACCATCATCATTTTTTGTAGGCGACAATCGAGGGTCAAGATCATGTATTCGGAGACGACATCGTGGGTCTTATGATCTTTGTATCGACGGGACTATGATGATTTGTTTTGAAGGCAACGGTGCTAGAATACCTCTACGTTCGAGGGACTTGACCATTTGTATTCGTAAGGCAACGAGAGAGAATTACCCTAAGGGGTGCATGTGTGAAAGAGTGTGTTGATTTCAGGTATTTTATCTTGGAGTTATGAGTGATCTATGCCCAATTCTATCTTTCCATACACGCCTAATTACTAGCAGTTTATAGGGTGCGGAAAGTAAATTGCGGAAATGTAAAGTGCGGAAAATAAAGTCCTACGCTATTACATGGCTTTGGGGCAGATACATAATTGAAAGTGCGGAAAATAAAAGTCCTAATTAATCTATTACATCCCATAGGCAATTACATAATTGGAAAAGAAAAGCAATAAAAATCGTCCGAAACGGTATAACCTGTGAAAAGATGCAAAATCGGAAAACGGAAGAAAATTGCATAAGAGGAAAATGTTAGTAAAAATAAGTATTTTTGAATGAGAAAAAGTTTTTGTGTTAATAATGATATTAATATGATAAAATAATTTTTTGGTAATTTTTGGAGTTGATTTAATAATTTAAAAAACAATTAAAAGCTATTTAACGATTAATTAGCAATTAAATTAAATATGCATGCAAAAATAATAATTTTAATTTTAAAAATTAAATAAGCATTTTTCTGATTAGTATGCAAAAAATTAATATTTTTGGTGTTTTTTAAATGCATGATAAAAATATTAGAAGATAAAATAAATAGTATGCAAATACTAAAAGAAAATATGAAAATAGAAAAATGTGCAAACTTGTAAAAAATCACATTGCCATGGCTGGGATTCGAACTCAGGTTCCCTGGGTGACATGCACGTTGCCTTTACCAACTGAGCTGGCTTGTACACGTGTTAGGAAAACGGAACGAATGGCTTTTAAATGGTGTCGCTCTCTGATTGCCCAGATCACGCGCCAAACCATCATCTTCTTCGTTTTGAATTTTTAAACATTTAGCGTCAGTCTTTGTTCGACGCTAAGGCCCCTGCAAAAATCAAAATCTCATACAAGTAATATAAATGAATTGTGAGTACATGGATCGACTCGTTTTCATCCACTGATCATCCTGGAATGCTTGGTTTGGTCCAATTTTTCCTAATTAGAGAAACCCTAATTCAAGCCCGAAAACCCTAACAATGGTGGTTTTTGTTCCAGGTCATTAAAATACGATTGGGCTACCCAGATAGCTTGCAAACTTGATGCTGATCATGAACAAACAATCAAAAAGTGTTAAAAATGCATGAATAATAGAAATCGATTTTGAAAATATATGAACAAACCAAAGTCGGATTTCGTGATTCTTGACGTTTTTGGATGATGTAAGGGTCTGGAATGCTTCAAGGGATGTCAAGGAATGTGTTTGGATGCTTAAAATCGATTGAAACAAGCTAGAACCAAGGCTGCTAGTGACTTGTAGTGCACGGTTTTTTTTGAGTTTAGGTTAGGGTTCTTGAGGCAATTTTTCTGTTCTTTCTTGTGTGATATGCATTGTATATTTATAATGGATGAAAATTGAGCTGATTTGAGGAACAAATAATCATCAATCAATGCAAAGATTATTTGATTTTATATAAAATCAAATCTTATCTTTTTTGATCAATTTTCATCAATTCCTTGCCAAATCAAAACCAATTTTGAAATTGCCAGCTTTTATGAGTTGCTTGGACCTCAAGGATGAGAGAAAAAATCAATTTGCATTTAATTTTGATTTTATACCTTATTTTTTAATTTAATTTGTATTTAAATGAATAAAATCCAAATTAAATAGAAAAATAAAGCTAAAATTCGTGGCATTGGGCTTGGATGTTCCAAATTGTCTAAGGACTAAGTTTGAATGAAGAAAAACTAGGCCCATTTGCAAAATTTTGGATTTTAACAAGTATCTCTCTTTATGCACTTCTTCAAAAATACCCAACTTGTGCAAGGTGTATTTTGCTCAATTTTCCACATTTTTGAGTATTCTTGGACTTTTTAGAAAGCTCTAAGTGCCCTCTAAACAACCTCTTTGGTTTCATCTCAATTGGAGTTTCCATGCTCAATAAATCTTCAAAACAAAAAGTTCACTTTTTGTTGACTTTGAAAAGGACCGGTAATGTTTTGATCCATACCTTCCAAATGAAGCATTTTTTGAACATTCTTGTGAGACATGAAGTTGTAGAGAATTGAATTTACTTCAAAATGAGAGGTGGTGGAAAAAATTTTGAGAAAGTATGAAGAAGTTATGCTCAGTCAAAGTTCAGTTGACTTTTCGAAAACCCTAATTTGGAAAGTTTGACTTTTGAGCAAATCTTGAGTTTTCTTGATAAATCATGATCAAACCTTGATCAAATGATGAATGTAACTTCAAAATGAGGATGTTGACCAAAAATCTTGAAGTTTGATTGTATGTTGACCACAGTTGACTTTTTTTCCAATACAACTGATTTTCAACCATCTCAGCAATTGTCTGAGGAAACTTGACTTGTAAGGCTTGAAACTTGACATGGAGAATCTTTGAAGCATATAAGGAGGCATGATGGCCATTGGAGATGTTGGAAGTTCATTTGGATCTGAGAATTGCCAAACCCTAGTTTGGGTTGATTGTCTAAGAGAGGGTTTGTCTGATCAACCTTTGAGGAATCCTTGAGCATGGATGTATGAAATGTCTTGAGAAGTAGGAGGGAAAATTTTGGGGTATGACAGCTGCCCCTGTTCAATCTTCTTGTACTGTAAGAGTTAGATTGGCATGGCCGCCTTTCGTAGCCTGGAGGTAGAAGATGATTGAACACTCGAGTACACCTGAAAATTTGCACTCGCTGTTGATTGATGATGCGCTGGAATGGGCTTACAGATGCCATTTGGGGGAGTTGGAGACTTCGCTGGGGAATGAGTCGTACACTAGACTTGAGATTGTTGTCTGGATAGGAGAACTGTCGGAGATGGGCTTAAGATTCCATCTGGAAAGATCGATGTTGGGGAGTGAGCCGTACGCTAGGCTCAGAGCGCTTCGAAGTGAAAGGAGCATGGAGATGGGCTTATGATGCCATCCGGAGGGAGTCGTACGTTAGACTTCGTGCTAATCTTTGAATGAAGTTATTGGTTTGTATTGGTTTTTTAACCAAATATGCAGCATTCTGCAAGTGGAGAAATGTTGACAAGTAGTCGTAGATGGGCTTAAGATGCCATCCAAGGTAACTGAGTCGTACGCTAGACTCTGTAGTTGCTGTTGATAATAAGAGAGAGTCAGAATAGATCTTTGTGTCGATTATTCTGAGGGGATAGTAGTTGGCAAAAATTGGGTAGCTTCCATGTTGTGCTTCGGGTACTGATCCAATGGCTGTTATCGGAGGATAACTTGTGATCGTTCAGATAGTTTTCCCGTTTGGCTTCGGGTATTAATCCTAGATCTGTTGTCGGAGGACAACAGGGGTGGTCGTTCAGATAGTTTTCCCGTCTGGCTTCGGGCATTAATCCTGGACCAGTTGTCGGAGGACATCTAGAGCGGTCGTTCAGATAGCTTTCCCGTCTGGCTTCGGGCATTAATCCTGGACCTGTTTGTTTCAGAAGTGGTTTTCACCTGTTTTGGAAAAAACAAGAGAAACTTTGATAGAATATCGTTATTTTTATGCAAAGTATGATGCATGACGATGTGTATAAATGACATATGCACAAATTATGACTTTTATGAGTAATGTATGAATGATAGATGTTGTGGTATTTCAAAACATATCCATCTTGAAGAAGATGTGGATGTTCTGCTTGGGGATTTCTAACTTCTGTTCGGGGATGAAACGGATGAAAACCCTGCTTTTGGGAGAGGAGAAAAATATCCTTGATTCCTCCGATGCACTATCTGACCAAGTCTTGAGCCTACGTCGACGACATGATAGCTCGATCACAGACTGAAGAAAAACATCTCAATCATTTGCGGAAACTGTTTGATAGATTGAAGAAGTACAGACTAAGACTCAATCCCAACAAGTGCACCTTTGGAGTCAGATCAGGTAAACTCCTAGGGTTTGTTGTCAGTGGTAAAGGTATTGAAGTTGACCCCGCCAAGGTTAAAGCTATTCAAGAGATGCCAGCTCCCCGCACCGAGAAAGAAGTCAGAGGTTTCTTGGGACGATTAAACTACATTGCCAGATTCATTGCACATCTCACTGCTACTTGTGAGCCAATGTTCAAGTTACTAAAGAAAGATCAAGTAGTGGAATGGAACGAGGATTGCCAGATCGCTTTTGACAAAATCAAGTACCCAGAATCCTCCTATCCTGATGCTGCCTGCTGAAGGAAGACCTCTTATCATGTACTTGACAGTGTTAGAGAACTCAATGGGGTGTGTGTTGGGTCAACATGACGAGTCTGGTCGAAAAGAGTATGCAATATACTACCTTAGCAAAAGTTTACCGATGAAACAAGATACTCACCGAGAAAACTTTCGCTTGGCTTGGGCTGTCACGACTAAGACAGTATATGTGACTCACACTACCTTGTTGATCTCCAAGATGGATCCGATAAAATACATATTCGAGAAACCAGCTCTCTCCAGAAGAATAGCAAGATGGAAAATGATCTTGACCGAGTACGACATCCAGTATACTTCTCAAAAAGCGATCAAAGGAAGTGTAGTAGCCGATCATTTGGCTCATCAAGCCATGGATGACTATCAGTCTATGCAATTCGAGTTTCTCGACGAAGATGTTTTACTAGTTACTGATTGTGAAGAACCAGGACTAGACGTAGGACCTGAACAAGGATCCCGATGGACCATGGTCTTTGAAGGAGCCTCAAACGCACTTGGCAATGGCATTGGCGCCATCATTACATCCCCTACAGGCGGACATACGCCTTTCACCGCCAGATTATGTTTCAACTGCACTAACAACATGGCCGAATACGAAGCGTGCATCATGGGTATTAAAGCTGCTATTGACTTAAGAATCAAGTTCTTGCAAGTGTATGGAGACTCAGCTCTAGTGATTAGTCAGATAAAAGGCGAGTGGGATACGAAGCATCCGAATCTCATTCCATATCGAGAGCATGTTCTAAGTTGGATCCCCTACTTTGAAGAGATTACTTTTGACCATATTCCACGATAGGAGAATCAGTTGGCAGACGCATTAGCTACTATGTCATCTATGTTCAAGGTCAGATGGGACAACGAGGCTCCCCAAATCATCATTGAGAAGTTTGACGAACCAGCATACTGTTGTGAACTTGATACAAAAGAGAAACCTTGGTTCTACGAAGTGAAGAGGTATCTTGAGGCTCAGGAATATCCCGCAGGGGCATCTGTCAATGATAAGAAGTTCTTAAGAAGATTTGCATCCAAATTCTTCCTCAGCAACGACATCTTATACAAGCGCAATCACGACTTGTGCTTACTCCGCTGTGTGGACCAGAAAATAGCAGAACGTATCATGGAAGAGTTACACGAAGGCGCATTTGGTACCCACTCCAGTGGACATACAATGGCTAAGAAGATTTTGAGAACAGGTTACTATTGGTCCACCATGGAAGCTGATTGTCACCACTATGCTCGATCTTGTCACAAATGCCAGATATACGCAGATAAAGTGCACGTACCTCCGGTACCGTTGAATGTTTTAACCGCTCCTTGGCCTTTCGCAATGTGGGGCATTGACATGATAGGAGAAATCAAGCCCACTGCTTCCAACGGGCATCGTTTCATCCTTGTGGCAATTGACTATTTCACCATGTGGGTAGAGGCAGCCTCGTTTGCATCTGTTACCAAGAATGTTGTGGCTCAATTCATCAAGCATAATCTTATTTGTCGGTATGGCACTCCCGAAAGTATCATCACAGATAATGGCTCTAATCTCAACAACAAAATGATCACTGAACTCTACACGCAGTTCAAGATCAAACATCACAATTCTTCTCCATATCGGCCTAAGATGAATGGCGCAGTGGAAGCCGCCAACAAGAATATCGAGAAGATCATACAGAAGATGACAATGACTTACAAGGATTGGCATGAGATGTTGCCATTTTCTCTCCATGGTTATCGCACTACAGTACGAACGTCTGCAGGGGCAACCCCCTTCTCTCTTGTATATGTATGGAAGCAGTCCTAACCATCGAGGTTCAGATACCCTTAACCAGAGTCCTCCAGGACGCGGAATTAGGCGAAGACGAATGGATTCAGACTTGCCTCGATCATATCAACTTGATTGACGAGAAACGACTCGCATTCATCTGCCATGGACAGATCTATCAGAAGCGGATGATCAGAGCATTCAACAAGAAAGTCAAGCACCAAGGTTACCAAGTCGGTGATCTAGTGGAGCTATGATACTTAGCACCATGGATGGCGAAGACTTCCCACACCCTGTGAACGCAGACATAGTCAAAAAATACTACGCATAAACAAGACCCGCTAGGTCGACTGGCCTAGGCAAAAATAAGGGCATCCTGGCGAACCAAAAGGGTTCGGGCAAAAGTTAAGGATATATACAAAACATGTACACCCGGCAAGTCGAAAACCTGAAAAGGCGGCTTGGGCAAAAAAGGGTATCCCGGTAGACTGAAAACCCGAAAGGGGGGTCTAGGAAAAAGTTAGGGATTTAAGCGTACACTATGTCTCGTCCAAATCACCTACTTACAGACTACTATCAGCGTTCAAGATTCAAATGGCGAAAATCAATCCACTCACTTTCTACTGACAACAAGGAGATGAGATGGTCGAAATATATGAGTACTAGCATAGTTGGAAGTCTACAAGATTGTTTCCGCATAGCTTTTTACTTTCCTTGTATACAAACTGCTTGGCCATACGCCACCTTTTCAAATTAATACAAGTTTCTTTCTTTTCACAAAGTGTTCATTTTTGTTGTTTCCGCATAAAGTCCAATGATTGCTTTGAATGATTATATGCATCTAACAATAAACATCTGTTCACATACATACGAAAACGGACAAATGAAAGTAGTTACTACAGGCTCTCGGAATTGAGATGACGACAAAAGTAACCAAAACGTTCCCCTGCAGATTACTATCCCCGCAGAGGTATCACTCACTACAAACCTTCCCCAGCGAAGTACACATTTTCTTCCACTAGTTCCAACATTCTAGGTTTCATCGCGTTAGTCCCTGAGCAGCGATCCCAGTCAACTTAACCCGATTACACCAGTCTTAGAGTAGTAATATTTCATCTCCAGCGGAGGTATTTATCCCCAGTAGAATATCTCCCGACAATTACTATTTCCCCGACAGCAGCAATATCCAGACTCGAAACTTGGTCAGATAGTGCATCGGAGGAAAACCAAATCTCTTATTCCCCAGCCAGATCCACGTACAAGATCCCCAGTGGAGTGTTTTCCAACTTTCAAAATCCTCAGTAGGGTTCACGCGCAAGGTCCCCAGTAGAACATCTCCCAGCTTTATTCCCTACAGCAATGTCCAAACTCGAAACTTGGTCAAATAGTGCATCGGAGGAATCAAAGGCGCCTATTCTTATTCCGAGTCAGGATTTCACGGTTTTATCCTCAAGCAGAAGCCAGAAATCCCCAAGCAGAGCGTCCACATCTTCTTCAAGATGGATATGTTTTGAAATACCGACATCCACATCCATACATTATTTATAAAAATCATAACATACGCATATAACATTCATACACATTGTCATGCATCATAATCTGCATAGGACTAACTATATCCTATCAAAGTTTCTTTTGTTTTTTCCAAACAGGTGAAAATCACTCCTAAAAAAGACAGGTCCAGGATTAATACCCGAAGCAAGACGGGAAAATTATCTGACCGGCCACCCCAAGTTGTCCTCCGACAACAGGCATTGGATCAACACCCGAAGCACAACAAGGAAGCTATCCACATTCTGCCAACTATTATCCCCTCAGAGTAATCAAGACGAAGATTTATTCTGACTCTATCTTATTATCAACAGTAACTACAAAGTCTAGCGTACGACTCAGTTGCCTTGGATGGCATCTTAAGCCCATCTCCGACTATTCGTTGACATCTCTCCATTTTCAGAATGCTGCATATTTGGTTAAAAACCAATACAAACCAATAACTTCATTCAAGGACGAGCGCAAAGTCTAACGTACGACTTTCTCCAGATGGCATCTTAAGCCCATCTCCGTGCTCCCTTCTACCTCCAGGAATATCTGCAGAGCCTAGTGTATGGCTCATTCCCCAGCATTCGTCTCTCCAGATGGCATCTTAAGCCCATCTCCGACGATTCTCCTATCCAGGCGACGCTCTTGAGTCTAACGTACGACTCATTCCCCAGTAAAGTCGACGACTTCTCCAAATGGCATCTGTAAGCCCATTCCATGCGTCATCAATCAACAGCGAGTGCAAATTTTCAGGTGTACTCGAGTGTTCAATCATCTTCTACCTCCAGGTCACGAAAGGCAAGCATGCCAATCTAACCCTTCCAGTACAATAAGATTGAACATGGGCAGCTGTCATACCCCAAAAGTTGCCCTCCTACTCCTCAAGACATTTCACATATCCATACTCAAGGATTTCACAAGGGTTGACCAGACAAACCCTCTCCTAGACAATCAACCCAAACTAGGGTTTGGCAATTCTCAGATCAAGGTGGTTCCCAACATCTCCAATGGTCGTCATGCCTCATCATATGCTTCAAAGAATCTCCATGTCAAGTTTCAAGCCTTACAAGTCAAGTTTCCTCAGACAATTGCTCAGATGGTTGAAAATCAGTTGTATTGGACAGAAAGTCAACTGTGGTCAACATGCAGTCAAACTTCATGATTTTTGGTCAACATCCATATTTTGAAGTGAAATTCATCATTTGATCAAGGGTTGATCATGATTCATCAATAAAACTCAAGATTTGATCAAAAGTCAAACTTTCCAAATTAGGGTTTTCTAAGGAAAAGTCAACTGAACTTTGATTGAGCATAACTTTCTCATACTTTATTAGAAATTTTTCCAAAACCTCTCATTTTGAATAAAATTAAATTCTCTACAACTTCATATCTCACAAGTATGGTCAGAAAATGCTTCATTTTGGAGATATGGATCAAAACATTACAGGTCCTTTTCAAAGTCAACAAAAAGTCAACTTTTTGTAAAGAAGTGTTATTTATCATGGAAACTCCAATTGATATGAAACCAAAGAGGTTGTTAGAGGACATCTAGATCTTTCTAAAAAGTCCAAGAACGCTCAAAAATGTTAAAAATTGAGCAAAATACACCTTGCACAAGTTGGGCATTTTTGAAGAATTGCACAAAAGAAAATATTTGACAAAATCAAATTTTTTCCAAATGGGCCTATAATTTTATGATCCAAACTTGATCATAATATTATTCAAGACCTCTTGATGCCTTGCCACGACCCTTTTCTTATTTTTTGATTTATTTTTGAATTTAAAAGCATTTAATTCAAATTTAAATTAAATAAAATATGAAAACAAGGTGTAAAACAAGTTGGGTTGGATTTCTATCAAACTTGAGGACCAAAGAAGCCCACAATACATGCCAATTTCGTGCAAGATCATACAAGGAAGAGAAAACCAAATTTTGGAAAGAATTGATTAAAATTGAAGAGAAAATTTTTTGCATTAAAAGCCACATCTTTTTTCATTATTTTTTCTCCAATCTCATGCTCTATAAATACCTAATGCATTCACAAGACCAAAGGACGAAACCCTAGCCTCTTGAAGCAACCCTAATTCTCTCAAATTTTTCACAAAGTTGGAAATTTCGAAATCTTGCTTCCAGCCACTTTCAATCATTCCATTGTGTTCTTGAGGTAAGATTGGGTAAGTACACATCATTATCCATGGCTAAACACGCATGAATCGTGCATATCATGAAGCTCCGATTTGCATTCTTTCTTGTTTTCGAATTTTTAATGCTAGCATGTTTTAATTGAAACTAACCATTCTAACATGATCATGAGGTATCATAGAGAGGATCTGGGCCATCGTTCATGAGGTTGAACATCCAAATCGTGTTACACCATTGTTAGGGCAGTTTATGTTATCTTCTTCGAAACTCAATTTACAGGCCGATTCAAGACAAACGGACACCACCATCGTGTTCTCCATGGTCGAATTAGGGGGGTAGGGTATCCCTTTGCTTTTTATTTTGGCTGTTTTGCAGGTTTGAAGATCGAGCTTGCCGGAGAAGACGACCAGAGCTAGGGCTCCGGCGTCGTTGACTGTGCTGACCTCGGCGAGGCATGCGTGGGACAATGGCTCCATCTGATTCGCTCTCACGTTACACCTGGGTCCCACGGCGTAACTGTGCTTTGAAAATTCAAAATATGACATGTTTGTCCCTTTTAAACAATTGCTTCCAGATGTTAAACACCAAGACACCTTGGCTCAGTTGGTAACGCGTGTGGGATTTCTCCAGGGGGTCCTGGGTTCGATCCTGACCTCCCCCCTTTATTTTTTTACAATCTTGAAAACTAACATGTTTTTCTATTTTCTTTTTTATAATATTTTCATTCAATTTAATTTATCTTTAAATATTTTTCTCATGCATTTAAAAGTCACCAAAAATATTTTCCTTTTGGATTTTAATCAGAAAATACTTATTTAATTTTTGACATGAAAATTAATATTTTTGCATGCATATTTTAATTAATTACTAATTAACCATTAATTTGACTTTTAATTGCTTTTTATCATCGAAAACGGTCCAGAAAATTCCCAATACATTTCTATATCATCTAATCCACATGACTAACCTAAAATCTTTTTCCTCATTCACAAACCTTATTTTTACTAACATTTTTTCTCTTATGCGAACTTCTTACATTTTCTGATTATGTATCCGCTCACAGGTTGTAATGTTTCGGACTATTTTTCTCGCTTTTCTTTTTAATATTATGTAACTGCTCATGGGATGTAATAGTTTAATTAGGACTTTTACTTTCCGCACTCCAATTATGTAGCTTCCCCAAAGCCATGTAATAGCGTAGGACTTTATTTTCCGCACTTTACTTTTCGCAATTTATTTTCTGCACCCTATAAACTGCTAGTAACTAGACGTGTATGGCAAGATAAAAACAACATAGATCACTTCTAATTCCAAGATAATATATCTGAATTCAACACACTCTTTTGACACATGCACCCCTTTGGGTAATTCTCTCTCGTTGCCTTTCGAATAAATGGTCAAGTCCCTCGAACGTAGAGGTATCCTAGTACCGTTGCCTACAAACATATCATCATAGTCCCTTCGATATAAAGATCATAGACCCACGATGTCGCCTACGAATACATGATCTCGTCCCTCGATTGTTGCCTATGAAAAGTGATGATCGTCCCTTCGAATGTGCTAAGATACTCCTACAAGTTTCCTTCTATGACCATCCGATGTTCCTTCGAATGTCCCTTCTACATCCAACAAATAGGGTTACCTACCAACTAATGGTACAGATATCACTATTCTAAAGGAACGTAAAACAACACGAAAACGACCAATTCTGAGTTGGTAATAAGACTTTTAGTTGCTTGCTCAATCAAATACTTTAACACCTCACACTTTTGTCAAAGTTCAAACTCTTTTCAAAACAAAAACATTTCCGAACACTTTGCATACATTCGTACATGAATCATTACAAATTTAAAGCGAAATGCCTTTTCAAAACATTTTTGTCAAACACACAGAAAACACCTTTAAAAATGAGCTAGAAGCAACTAAGAGCCCGTAGATAACTACGGATGGAAAGGGTGCTAATACCTTCCCTTTTCATAACCTTCTCCCTTACTCAGAATCTAACGAAGGTCTTTTCCTGTTCTTTTCACCTTCCCTTAATTGGATAAAGAAAATTCGGTGGCGACTCTTGCTATCCACAACATTTTTGCGATAAAAAGCAAAACAAATTCTCAAAGTCAGTTCACCGTATTACAGATGCCATCCAGGGCAACTAAGTCGTACGCTAGACTCTGTAGTCGCTGTTGATAATAAGAGATAATCAAAATAAACCTTCGTCCTGGCTACTCTGAGGAACAATATTTGGCAGAATGTAGATAGTTTTCCCGTCTTGCTCTAGGTGTTGATCCAATGCCTATTGTAGGAAGACAACTTTGGGTGGTCGTTCAGATAGGGTTTCCCGTCTTGCTTCGGGTGTTAATCCTGGACCTTCCATTTGGAAAAGATTCGTACGGTCTTTCGGATAGGGTTTCCCGTCTTGCTTCGGGTATTAATCCTGGACCTGTTGTCACGGTCGTTCAGATAGGTTTCCCGTCTTGTTTCGAGTATTAATCTTTGACCTTTCGTTTAGATGTAAGTTTTACCTACTGGGGAAAACCAAACAAAAAAACTTTGACAAGATATAGTTAGTCTTATGCAAATTATGATGCGTGACAATGTGTATGAATGATATATGCACATGTTATGACTTTTATGAATAATGTATGAATGATAGATGTTGTGGTATTTCAAAACATATCCATCTTGAAGAAGATGAGAATGCCCTGCTGTAGATTTCGACTTCCGATTCGGGATGGAGCTGCTGAAAACCCTGATTTGGATCTTGTGCGTAGACCTTGTTGTCTGGAGTTGATGTCCGAAGATTCCTTTGACGTGGTGAAGCTGAAGTTTGTTGAAACCTCTGGCTAGGGAACAATGGAGATGTAGGTTTCCTTTGATGCACTATCTGACCAAGTTTCGAGTCTGGATATGGCTGCTGCCAGGGGAATGATAATCGTTGAGAGATATTCTGCTGGGGATAAATACATCTGCTGGAGATGAACCATTACTGCTTGGAGACTAACATAACAAGGTTAAGCTAGTTGGAATCACTACTCAGGGACTAACGTGATGAAGCTTGGAGTGTTGGAACACCTGTGGAGGGAAATTTGCACTTCACCGGAGAAGGTTTGTAGTGAGCGATGGCTCTGTGGGGATTGTACTCTGGTGACAGTAACCGGTGGGAAATGCATTGGTGACTTTAGTCGTCATCTCAATTCCTAGGACCCGTAGTAATTACTTTTGTATGTTCACTTTTCGCATGTTTGTAAACAGATATTTATTGTCAAATGCATATAATCATTCAAAGCAATCATTGGACTTTATGCAAAAAACAACAATAGCGAACATTGTAAAAGAAAGAACTTGTATTAATTTGGAAAGGTGGCGTATGGCCAAGCAGTTTGTATACATTGAAAGCAAAAATCTATGCGGAAATAATCTCGTCGAGTTTCAACTATGCTAGTGCTCATATATTTCGACTATCTCATCTCCTTGTTGTTAATAGAAAGTGAGCGGATTGATTTTCGCCATTTGAATCTTGAATGCTGATAGTAGTACTCTGTAGGTAGGTGATCTGGACGAGTCATAGTCGTACGCTTAAATCCCTAACTTTTGCCTAGACCTCCCTTTCGGGTTTTCAGTCTATCGGGATACCCTTTTTTGCCCAAGCCTCCTTTGCAGGTTTTCGACTTGTCGGGTGTACATGTTTTGTATATATCCTTAGCTTTTGCCCAAACCTCTTTGGTTCGCCAGGATGCCCTTATTTTTGCCTAGGTCAGTCGACCTAGCAGGTCTCATTTATGCGTAGTATTTTTTGACTATGTCTGCGTTCACAGGGTGTGGGAAGTCTTCGACATCCATGGTGCTAAGTATCATAGCTCCGCCCGAAAATACTGTTTTGACTACAAATGGTCCCTCATAGGTGGGAGTCCATTTGCCCTTGGGATCACCTTGTGGAAGGATGATGGGCTTGACTACCAGATCACCAACTTGGTAGACTCGGTGTTTGACTTTGTTATTGAACGCTCTGATCATTCGCTTCTGATAGATCTGTCCATGGTAGATGGATGCAAGTCGTTTTTCGTCAATCAAGTTGATCTGATCGAGGCGGGTCTAGATCCATTCGTCTTCGCCTAACTTTGCGTCCTGGAGGACTCTAGTTGAAGGTATCTGAACCTCGATGGGTAGGACTGCTTCCATACCGTATACCAGAGATAAGGGGGTTGCCCCTGTGGATGTTCGTGCTGTAGTGGGATAACCATGGAGAGCGAATGGCAACATCTCATGCCAATCCTTGTAAGTCACTGTCATCTTCTGTATAATCTTCTTGATATTCTTGTTGGCGGCTTCCACTACGCCGTTCATCTTAGGCCGATATGGAGAAGAGTTGTGATGCTTGATCTTGAACTGCGTGCAGAGTTCGGTGATCATTTTGTTGTTGAGATTGGAGCCGTTATCTATGATAATCCTTTCGGGAGTGCCATACCGATAGATAAGATTATGCTTGATGAATTGAGCCACAACATTCTTGGTAACAGATGCGAATGCGACTGCTTCTACCCACTTGGTAAAGTAATCAATTGCCACAAGGATGAAACGATGTCCGTTCAAGGCAGTAGGTTTGATTTCTCCGATCATGTCAATGCCCCACATTGAGAAAGGCCAAGGAGCGGTCAGAACATTCAATGGTACTGGAGGTACGTGCACTTTATCTGCGTATATCTGGCATTTGTGATAAGATCGAGCATAGCGATGACAATCAACTTCCATGGTGGAACAATAGTAACTTGTTCTCAGAATCTTTTTAGCCATTGTATGTCCGCTGGAGTGGGTACCGAATGCGCCTTCGTGTAACTCTTCCATGATACGTTCTGTTGTTTTGGTCTACACAGCGGAGTAAGCACAAATCGTGATTGCGCTTGTATAAGATGTCATTGCTGAGAAAGAATTTGGATGCAAATCTTCTCAAGAACTTCTTATCATTGACAGATGCCCCTGCGGGATATTCTTGAGTCTTAAGATACCTCTTCACTTCGTAATACCAAGGTTTCTCTTCTGTATCAAGTTCACAACAGTATGCTGGTTCTCCAAACCTTTCGATGATGATTTGGGGAGCCTCGCTGTCCCATCTGACCTTGAACATAGATGACATAGTAGCTAATGCGTCTGCCAACTGATTCTCTTCTCATGGAATATGATCAAAAGTGATCTCTTTGAAACAGGGGATCAGACTTTGGACATGCTCTCAATATGGAATGAGATTCGAATGCTTCGTATCCCACTCGCCTTTTATCTGACTAATCACTAAAGTTGAGTCTCCGTACACTTGCAAGAACTTGATTCTTAAGTCAATAGCAGCTTTAATACCCATGATGCATGCTTCGTATTCGGCCATGTTGTTAGTGCAACTGAAACATAATCTGGCGGTGAAAGGCGTATGTCCGCCTGTAGGAGATGTAATGATGGCGCCAATGCCATTGCCAAGTGAGTTTGAGGCTCCATCAAAGACCATGGTCCATCGGGATCCTTGTTCAGGTCCTTCGTCTGGTCCTGGTTCTTCGTAATCAGTAACTAACAACACATCTTCGTCTGGAAACTCGAACTGCATAGACTGGTAGTCATCTACAACTTGATGAGCCAAGTGTTCGGCTATACACTTCCTTTGATCGCTTTCCGAGAAGTATAATTGATGTCGTATTCGGTCAAGATCATTTGCCATCTTGCTATTCTTCTGGAGAGAGCTGGTTTCTTAAATATGTATTTTATCGGATCCATCTTAGAGATCAACAAAGTGGTGTGAGTCAACATATACTGTCTTAGTCGGCGAGTAGCCCAAGCCAAAGCGCTACAAGTTTTCTCGAGCTGTGAGTATCTTGTTTCATAGTCGGTAAACTTTTTTCTAAGGTAGTATATTGCATACTCTTTTCGACCAGACTCGTCATGTTGCCCCAACACACACCCCATTGAGTTCTCTAGCACTGTCAAGTACACGATAAGAGGTCTTCCTTCGGCAGGTGGCATCAGGATAGGAGGATTCTGTAGGTACTCCTTGATTTTGTCGAAAGCGATTTGGCAATCGTCGTTCCATTCTACTACTTGATCTTTCTTCAGCAATTTGAAGATTGGCTCACAAGTAGCAGTTAGATGTGCAATGAATCTGGAAATGTAGTTTAATCGTCCCAAGAAACCTCTGACTTCCTTCTCGGTGCGGGGAGCTGGCATCTCTTGAATAGCTTTAACCTTGGTGGGGTCAAATTCAATACCTTTACCACTGACAACAAACCCTAAGAGTTTACCGGATCTGACTCCAAAGGTGCACTTGTTAGGATTGAGTCTTAGTTTGTACTTCTTCAGTCTATAAAACAGTTTCCGTAGATGATCAAGATATTCTTCTACAGTCTGTGACCGAGCTATCATGTCGTCGACGTAGACCTCTATCTCGTGATGGATCATGTCATGAAATAATGCCACCATAGCACGCTGATAAGTGGCGCCAGCGTTCTTCAGTCCGAACGGCATGACCTTGTAGCAGAATGTGCCCCACTGTGTAACGAAAGTAGTCTTCTCCATGTCTTCAGGAGCCATTTTGATCTGATTGTAACCGGAGAAACCATCCATGAAGGAGAAAACCTTATGCTGAGCGGTGTTGTCGACTAGAACATCAATATGAGGAAGTGGAACATCGTCTCTCGGACTCGCTCTGTTCAAATCTCTGTAATCCACACATATTCGTACTTTACCATCCTTCTTAGGTACGGGTACCAAATTCGCAACCCACTGTGGATAAGAAGTAACGGCTAGGAAACCGATTTTGAACTACTTCATAACTTCAACTTTGATTTTCTCTGACATCTCAGGACACATGCGACGAACCTTTTGCTTTATTGGGAGAAAACCTTCTTTCGTCGGTAATTGGTGTACCACAATGTCAATGTCTAGACCTGGCATGTCTTCGTATGACCAAACAAAAACCTTGATATAGTCTCATAGCATCTGAACTAATCTTTGTTTGACACTGTTCTCAAGACCTGCTCCTATCTTAATTTCTTTTCTGTCTTCATCAGTAACTAGATTTACAACCTCAACTGGCTCTTCGTGTGGCTGTATAACTCGTTCTTCTTGCCTTAGCAGTCTGACAAGTTCTCCTGGCACTTCACAATCTTCCTCACCTTCGTCTTCGGCTTGGTAGATCGGATTATCGAAGTCATATTTAGCAATAACATAGCTGTTATCAACGAGATTCGGAGTGAATCTGCAGTGTATCACGTGGGTGTGTGTAAGAACACATAGCTTTTGAAGGGGTAGTAGAGTAAAAGAAAGAAAACAGTATTTAAATGCAAAAGTCCAATGATTTTATTGAATGAAAATATGCAAATGACAGATAATAACCCTCACAAGCGAGCCATGATGCCCCGGGCAAGGCACTAGGCTTTAAAGTTTATTGTTCAAAGCGTAAAAACGAAAAGCACAACAGAAAACAAAAGAAATTACTCCTGTCTAAAGGAGATTGGTATGACGTCTTCGGTCTTCCAATTGCTGAGTCCGTTGTCGGGAGTTGGGAAGATCCAATTGTTGATGTCGAAGTCGTTGTCGCCGTCTTCTATAGCATGGACTCCATCTTTGCTGATACGGAAAGGAAGTTGGTTGACACGTTCGCGGCGTATCATCTTCTAACCTTTGGTGGTGAAGCCTAAACCAGTCTTGTCAGATTTGAAAGGAAGATCGGGGAGCTGACCCCAAATAGTACTACCTCCTTCTTCAACTGCAGCTTGAGCATCTTTCAGTGAGGCCATCCTAGGCGGAACTTGTGTAACTTCAAGAGTAACAGGAGAGTCAACAGGCATGACTCTTGGAACCATTTCGAAAGCTTGACAGAGAGTTTCAAAGAATTCACCTTCCATCTCGAGGTATCGGAATGACTGTAGATGGCTTACCGTATATTCCTCCTCACCGCATACTGTAACAACTTTCCCCTTCACTGGGTAACTTAGCTTCTAATGCAAGGTAGAGGTAACAGCGTCTGCCCTATGTATCTAGGGGCGTCCAAGAAGGCAAGAGTAAGCTGGACGAATGTCCATAACAAAGAAAGTGGAGTCGAAAGTCTGGGAACCGACTTTTACTAGTAGGATGAGCTCTCCAAGTACTGTTCGTTTAGAACCATCAAAAGCTCTCACAATTATGTCACTGGGCTTCAAGACCAATCCTTCAACGTCGAGCCGGTCAAAAGCATTCTTCGGTAGGATATTCAGAGCAGAACCAGTATCTACCAAAACATGAGACAATGTAATGCCCTTGCATTCAACAGAGTGTGCAAGGCTTTGTTGTGTTTCCTTCTGGAAGAAGTTAAATCAGCATCAGAGAAGCCTAGACCATTGTTGGCAGCCAGGCTAGCAATACAAACTTCAAACTGATCAGTAGTGGTGTCTTGCGGTATGTGAGTATTCTTCAGAAACTTCACCAAGGCTTTAGCATGAGCCTCAGAGCACAACAACAGAGCAAGCATGGATATCTTGGACGGAGTCTGTCCCAACTATTCCACAACATTGTAGTCACGCTTCTTGATAATTTTCAGAATTTCCTCCATTTCTCGTTTGGAGGTATCTTCAGCAACTTCCTTTGGTACTTCTGTCGGAGCAGGATGAGTTACTGGTTCTTTCCCTCTAGCTTCGGGAACTGGTTCAATAGCTGGAATACGAGCTGGAGTCGCAGTTTCTTTTGGAGGAGAGATCTCTGGAGAAAATACTCTTCCGGTTCTGGCCACCTTGCTTGATCTGGTGATGTTGTCAATGTCAAGAATGGTAGTTTCAACTGTAATGTCCTCAATAGTCAGAGGGTCCTTCTTGACGCCATGATAATAAACTTTGGCTCCATAGTTCCATGGTATGGCTTTGTCAGAGGAGTATGGAACTAGTCTGGGAGAAGTAATGATGAGAGGTGTCATTCTAGGCACTGGATCAGCAGAGGAAATCCTTATGGTATTAACATTAGCATAGTCTTCTTGGAAATCGTCTTCCCATCCGGTTGCGTTAACATCTTTAATAGGAATCTTGTAGCTTTCAGGAACAGTATACTTCACCATGTAATCGAACTTTCCACTTGGCTGCCCCAAGGTATCCCGACTTCAGTGCACCGCTCACATCTTCGATCTTCAGATTCTTAGACATGTCTTCACACAGATTCTCCATAGGTGATGGTTTCAAAAATAGCACTTCGCGGTTATCCATCATGCACTGAATACGTCTTCTCAACCAAGCACATCCGTCAGGTGCAGAAGGGAACCAATGACAATTCTCTGGGCATCCTGGATTGACACCGGCTTGCAGCAGATTTTTCTTAATCACATCGTGTCGTCAGGTCATCTATATTAAAAACATAAGAGTTCTTGTCAATAGCATTGGAACTTTTTCTGTGATTAGGCATTGGTGCGTTGATCACATTCGGAGTCTCAACAGGAGGATCAAACTCAATCTCTTTAGCTTCAATCATATCTTGAATCTTGTTCTTCAGAGCCTAACAATCGTCAGTGTTATGTCCTGGGCTGTTGGAGTGGTATGCACACTTAGCATTAGGATTGTATCTCAGAGAGGAAGTGTTGATGTTTTGAGGAGGATCCCTCAAGGTAATCAGCTCTCCTTTCAACATGTGTTGCAATCCTTGCGACAATGGCATGTTGATCTTCGTAAGCTGTCTTCGTGGTGTGTTCTGGTTATGCGTGTTATCTCGCTGAGGTTGCACTGATGTAGGGTTGGAGATCACAACTGCCCCCACAGATTGAGCACGGTCAGTTTTGACTCGGCTTTTCTGACCATACACAGCATTGGCTTCTTTCTTACCACCAAAAGATCTCTTCGTAGTATTTGAGGATGACTCTACCTGAATCTTTCCGCTCTTGATTCCGGCTTCAATACACTCTCCTGTTAGTATCAGCTCGGTGAACCCGGCTTAAGAATTTACAATCAGATGATTGAAAATGGGCCTGTCAGTGTTCCCATAAACATATCAACCAACTCCCTATTGGACAAGGGTGGTTGAACTCTGCCTGCTAGATCTCTCCATTTCTCAGCATATTCTTTGAATTTCTCATCACAACCCATAAACATGCTTTGTAGTTGCAGGCGAGTGGGTGCAAATTTAGCATTGTACCGGTACTGCTTGTAGAAAGCATCTGCTAAGTCATTCCAGGTACGGATGTGGGTACTCTCTAGCTGGTAATACCACTCCAACTGAGCTCCGGACAAACTCTCTTGAAAGTAATAAATCCACAGTTTTCTTTCATCAGTGTGAGGATGGATCTTCTGAACATAGGACTTCAAGTGCAGCTTCGGACAACAAATGCCATCATACTTGGCAAAAGTAGGAACCTTAAACTTGCGAGGAATCACCACACCAGGAACTAAACTCAAATCATCAAAATTCAGCCAGGACATCTTCAGATTTTCCACAGCATTCAGACGGTCTTCAAGTTGTTTGTATTTGTCATCCTCAAAAGAATACTGCTCGTTCTCATAGTCTTCTTCTTTGTTTTCAGACTCATGTCGGTCTTCTTCGTTGTTCTTGATACTTCCATCAATTTCAACACTCTTGTATGAGAGTTCCACACGGCTGACTACTCTAGGTCCACCTTTGTGACGTCTGCCCATGTTGAGGACGCCAATGACCTTCTTCTTTCTGTTGATGAGCTTCTTCAAGTCTTCCTGGCCTTGGACCAAGCTGGTGAACATTTCCTGGAACTGAGCATTCTGAGTCTGGAGATCTTTGACAGTCTGTTCAAGAGCCATTTCTGCTAAAATAAATAGCGAGAAAATGAGAGAACCGATCTTCAATGTACCTGTTATGCAATGTTATGCCATGATATGCGATGTTTATGAAATGCAATGCAATTTTTTCAAGGACCCTAGGGATTTAAATTTGTTAAATAAGCACGAACAAACTTTTATTAGCTACTTTCTTTTTCTTTTTCTTTTTCTTTTTCTTTTTAAATACAAAAGATAGTTTGGAAAATAAAAGAACAAAAAATCCTAAAGCTCTAAGTCTCCCATGGGCGCTTCCTCTTGGTGTTGAAGTAGGCGTTGATGTTCCGCTCCTCGTGAAGTAGCTTGGTCAACTCTAGTACCTTCTTCTCGCTTACATAGCACTGAGCTTCGAATTTATCCCTTTCTTCTTTCAGTTGAATCCAGGATCTCTTCAAGTCTTCAAAATCAATAGGCATGTCGGGATGGAGAACAGTATAGGGTACGTCACCTATAGCAACAGGTTCCATAATTACTGGTAACACGGGTGTAAATGGCATCATGAGGTTTTGAGCTCGAGGTAGCACCCATTTGATGTAAGGTTCCCAAGGAATGGATTTTTGGTGCCCCAAAGTCTTGGTATCAGTCTTCTTTACCATGCCCTAAGCGTGTTTGAACCTTCGTCGGTAATTTTGGAGATCGTGGTTGTAGTCGAACACAATATCTTAGAGAAGCATATCATGAGGACCATCTCCTCAAGCATAACCAAACTGACGTAGAGCGAGAGAAGGGTTGTAAGTGATACCTCCCCTTATGCCAAGGAGTGGTACATTAGGGAATTCTCCACAACGCTCAATGAATGTGAAGTCCTTTTGAGAAAAGGAACACCAACGGATATCTGAATGAGAGAGTGACATCAGCCTTTGAGACCACTTCAATCTTTGCTCGTTCTTCAATGTTGATGGAGGAAGGTGCGAAATAAACCACCTGGAAAGTAAAGGTATACAACACATGAGATTTCCTTGTCTTTTGATATTACGAGTGTGGAGAGAATGTAGGATGTCTCCAAGTAAAGTAGGCACAGGATTGCGATTAAGGAATATCTTGATAGCGTTCACATCTATGAACTGATCTGGATTAGGAAATAACACCAAACCATAGATTAGCAAGGCCAAGATGTCTTCGAATGCTTGGAAACTCATAGCTTTGGGGAATTCTCGGGCTTTCTTTATTAGGAACTTAGCAAGTAAACCCTTAACTCCACTTCTAGTTTCCCAATTGGCTTCAATGTCTGACCGCTTTAGATGTAACGCTGATGCGATGTCTTCGTAATTAGGAGCTTTTTCTGAACCGGTGAATGGCATTTAATCAAGAATATGTATCCCAAGTAGCTTAGAGAACTCTTCCAAGGTAGGAACCAACTGATAATCTGGGAATGTAAAGCAACGGTGTTTCGGATCGAAGAACTGGAATAAGACATGCATCATATCTTCTTCAAAACCGGAGATAACCAAGTCAAGTAGATAACCATGTCTTTTGATGAACTGAGCAGGATCGGGAATTTCTGAAACCAATTCTTTGAGCTGAGAAGGTACACCCATGAAGTTAATTCGGATAGTCTTTTTGGAAGCCATAATCCCTACAAAACAGAGCAAAGATAAATCCCTAGGTCCTTGAAATAGTTAATAATGATATGCAATGCGATGATGTCATGATGTCATGTTTAGCAAACACAAACAAATCACACAATAGCCATAGGTTTAAGGCTTGCGTGAGGTATAGGTGTCTACCCTACCAAAGTTTGAGTGGGTTCATCCTGTCCTATAATAATAACCGGGTTCTAAGAATCTCATATCATTGATCTTTCTCGTAGGCTTTTATTTCAATACGACTACCAAGTGGTCGACCGAAAATATCCCAAAAGTCTGATCTTAATGAGCGTAGCATCGAGTATCAACCAACCTCGGTCTACACCAAAGTCGGCCATCTCACTACCTTCTAATGGCCAAGATGTTCAATTAGGGTTCTAAAAGTTGAGTTAGTGCTGATGACACCACGAAGAAGCCAAATACTATCCTCAACTTGAAAATGAAGAGTATCAGGACATCCAAAGTGTCACACTAATGTAGCCATCATGTTGACCATTTTGGTATACGCCTAACGGTCGCGACGATCTATTGCTACTTACCTAAGGAAACCTGGATCCTGGTGTAGGATCCCCCACAAGTATAATACCCAAGCAACCCTTAAAAGTAAAGCATACAAGTCAAACAGAAAGCAGTAAAATGATCTAGAAATCCCTAAGGTATTCTCTCTTTATGGTGTCTCCCCGGCAGAGTCGCCAGTTCTGTAATACGGTGGGAGAACTGACTTTGAGAATTTGTTTTGCTTTTTATCGCAAATGTTGCGGATAGCAAGATTCGCCACCGACTTTTCTTTTATCTAATTAAGGGAAGGTGAAAAGAACAGAAAAAGACCTTCGTTAGATTCTGAGTAAGGGAGAAGGTTATGAAAAGGGAAGGTATTAGCACCCCTTTCCATCCGTAGTTTTCTACAGGCTCTTAGTTGCTTTTAGCTTACTTTAAAAATTTGCTTTCTGTGTGTGTGTTTGAAAAAAATGTTTTTGAAAAGGCATTTCGCTTTGACTTCGTAATGATTCACGCTGGAATGTATACGAAGTGTTTGGAAATGTTTCGTTTTGAAAAGTGTTTGAACTTTGACAAAAGTGTGAGGTGTGAAAAGTATTTTGATAGAGCAAGCAACTAAAAGTCTTATTACCTACTCAGAACGGTCGTTTCTGTGTTATTTCGCTTTCCTTTAGAATAGTGCTATCCATACCATTAGTTGGTAGGTAACCCTATTCGTTGGATGTAAGAGGGACATTCGAAGCGACATCGGATGGTCATAGAAGGCAACTTGTAGGAGTATCCTAGCACATTCAAAGGGACGATCATCACTTTTTGTAGGCAACAATCGAGGGGCGAGATCATGTTTTCGTAGGCCACGTCGAGGGACTCATGATCTTTGATTCGAAGGGACTATGATGATATGTTTGTAGGCAACGGTGCTAGGATACCTCTACGTTCGAGGGACTTGACTATTTATTCGAAAGGCAACGAGAGAGAATTACCCTAAGGGGTGCATGTGTGAAAAGAGTGTGTTAAATTCAGATATTTTATCATGCAATTAGAAGTGATCTATATTTGTTTTTATCTTGCCATACACGCCTAATTACTAGCAGTTTATAGGGTGCATAAAGTAAATTACGGAAAGTAAAGTGCGGAAAAGTAAATGTCCTACGCTATTACATGGCTTTGGGGCAGTTACATAATATAGGAGTGCGGAAAGTAAAGGCAGAATATGTAAATCAAAGCTATTACATGATAAAAACTTTGCGACCTATACATCCTTTCTAGAATTGTAAATGCGGAATAAGAAATAGATAATCAGAATAATAAGAAAATGTTAGCAAAATGTTTTAGAAATTAGTAGAAAAAGGTTTTTTGGTTAGTAATGATAATTAGATAATAGGATAATTTTTTGGGAATTTTCTGGATCGATTTTGATAAGGAAAAGCAATTAAAAGTCAATTTAATGGTTAATTAACAATTAATTAAAATATGCATGCAAAAATATTAATTTTTATGCCAAAAATTAAATAAACACTTTTCTGTCCTAAATGCAAAAAGATATTTTTGGTGATTTTTTAATGCATGAGAAAATTGTTTGAAAAGAAACTAAATTAAATTGAAAGAATATGAAAAGAAAATAGAAAAATGTTAGTTTTGGAAAAGTGTTAAAAAATATATTGTAATGGCAGGGATCGAACCAAGGACATCCGGGATACACACGCGCCTCCCTGACCAACTGAGCTAGCCTGCATTCGTGTGAGCAATATGGAATAAAGGTATTATAAACGAAATCAATTTCTGAAAACCTAAATCCACGCCAAGATCTTCATCTTCTTCGTTTAAATTTTTAAACCTATAGCGACGGCCTTGTTCGTTGCTAAAGCCCCTGCAAATTTTCAAAATCACATAGAAGCAATATAAATTCATTGTGAGTACATGGTTCGACTGGAAATTTTGTTCTGAGCACGATGGTGGTCTTAGTTTTGTCCAATTTTTCCTATAATGCAAAGCCCTAAATCAGAGCTATGAACCCTAGCCATGGCAGATTTCGATTCCTGTACTCAAAACACAATTAACCAATGCAGAAAGCTTCAAAACTCCATTCTAAACACAAACAAACAATCAAAACATGTTAAATATGCATCAATAATCAAAATTGATTTTGAAAGTTTAAGAGCAAACCGAAATCGTGATTTTATGATTCTGCAAGTTTGAATGGCTTGTGAGTATCTGGAACAAATCAATGAACCTCCAGGAATGTATTGGAATGCTTAGAATTGGCTGAATCGATCTGGAACTAGGGCTGCTAATAGCTTGCAGTACAAGGTTTTCTTGAGTTTTGTTAGGGTTCTTAGAGGCAGAATTTTCGTCCTTGTGTCATGTGAATGCATTGTGCACTTATAGTGGATGGATTTAGGTCAAGAATCATGAGGAAATAATGTACCAATCAATGAAAAAATATTTGATTTGGTATAAAACCAAATATTGCCTTTTTGATCAAATTTCAATCAATTCCTTTGCCAATCAATGCAAATTTCGAATTTGCCAGCTTGTGTGGCTTGCTTGGACCTCAAGTTTGAACCAAGAAAAGTTAGGCCCATTTGCAAAATTTTGGCTTTTGTCAAGTATTTCTCTTTGTGCACCTCTTCAAAAATGGCCAACTTGTGCAGGGCGTATCTTGCTCAATTTTTAACATTTTTGGGTGTTCTTGGACTTTTTAGAAATCTCTAGATTTCCTCTAAACAACCTCTTTGGTTTCATCTCAATTGAAGTTTCCATGCTCAATAACACTTCTTTACAAAAAGTTGACTTTTTGTTGACTTTGAAAATGACCTGTAATGTTTTGATCCATATCTTCCAAATGAAGCATTTTCTGACCAAGCTTGTGAGACATGAAGTTGTAGAGAATTGAATTCTCTTCTCAATGAGAGGTGGTGCAAAATTTTTTGATAAAGTATGAGAAAGTTATGCCTGGTCAAAGTTCTGTTGACTTTTGTCTGAGAAAGCCCAATTTAGAAACTTTGACTTTTGATCAATTTCTGATTTTTCTTGATGAATCATGATCAACCCTTGATCAAATGATGAATGTTACTTCAAAATATGGATGTTGACAAAAAATTATGATGTTTGACTGTATGTTGACCATAATTGACTTTTTGTCCAATACAACTGATTTTGAACCATCTGAGCAATTGTCTGAGGAAACTTGACTTGTAAGGCTTGAAACTTGACATCGAGATTCTTTGAAGCATATGATGAGGCATGATGGCCAATGGAGATGTTGGAAACCACCTTGATCTGAGGATGGCCAAACCCTAGTTTGGGTTGATTGCCTAGGAGAGGGTTTGTCTGGTCAAACCTTGTGAAATCCTTGAGTATAGATATGAGAAATGTTTTGAGAAGTAGGAGGGCAAATTTTGGGGTATGACACCTGTGGCTACCAAACCATCTCAAACTTCTTTACCGTCAAGACTTATCTTAGTCGTAATCTAATAATCCACCGCGGCCATTAGTATCCGACGAAATCCATATGTTAGTAGTGAACAAATCCTTAATAACCTTCTGAGATTAATCTCAACAAGTGTCCCAAAACAAACCTGCGACATTCTTCAAAATAATTAATCCCAAATCAGATATTCTTGGGTTATCCGCGATATCAACATACTAAACTCAACACCAGACGAAGTCTCTTTATAGATCGTACTCAAACTTGAATTGTCTTCAACAATTCCAATCTTCTCGTCGTTAACATCTGCACCTTTAAGATTTCACATAAGCACAACCGCATCAAACTCTAACTCAGGTGTCCGACAATTTTTTTTTTAATTTTTATGAAAAATCAAATTGTTCCAAGGTAGCAATACACTTTTCCAACTCTATGTCGAAATACATCTTAAGTCCAAAATGAAATATCACAATACATCGCACAAGGTTCTTCAGTACTAAACAAGACCAAAATCAAAGCATTCGCTAAACTTTTCACTGGCTCAAACAAATTCGCTTCCCATTGCGAAGTCCAAGTAGCGACTCAACCATCTCAAGTCAAAGTACCCACGATCAATACCAACTTATAAAAAGATCTTCCATCAAACTCACAAAACTAACCATCCAAAACAAAGGAACTTCTAAGCTCTGAAATAACCCCTTGAAGTCTTCTACAAGATACAAAATAAATCTTCACGGAACTGTCCAAAATATCACCGTCTAAGTCGCTTACTTAAGGCACTCACGTCCAACAGTTCAAAACTCTATCTTTAGAATACTCGACATGCACTGGTCTAACTTCACTACTGATAATGCAAAACTCTGATGCTTGCTATAATTTCCTTAACTTGATGTGAACCAAATAATATCCATGAACACGAAATAACTCTTACAGCTACTCATGAGAGTACTGTCCAAACATTCCAAAATCATACCTGACGCATTAGTCACACTAATGACATCAACAAATACTCGCTAGGACCATACACTATCTTGAAAAGCATTGTCTAAACATCTTCAGCTCTCACACTAACCCGTAGACAGCCAGACTTCGCATCGATCCCACTAAACACATAAGCTCCAAATGACTGATTTATCCAACATCAGTCCTTGGAAGTAGATACTTGTCCTCAACATCCACTTTGTTCCTTTGTTTGAAAATGACACACCAACTTAAGCGACCTTTGTTCTTCTCGAACAACACAACTGGAGCACTCCATGGCGTCCCGCTCGAAAAAACAAACTCTGCTCAAACCAATCCTCAAGTTGACTCTTCAACTCTAACTCAGAAATAAACATCCCTTAAGGATACTTCGAATCACCACTAGTTCTAGAAACTAAATCCATCAAAACTTCACTTCGCACTACGGCGGTAATTCACTCATATCTTCACAATATTCTTCGGAAGTATCACAACAAGAAGTTCGCTTGCCAAAATCTTGTTTCTCACCAAAATCCAAATTCGTCCACAACTCAAGTAACCATGCACCACCTTGTGCTAACTCATCTGCTTCATACACTATTAAGCTGGCAAGACAAGTCCATCCCATCCAACACAAATTCCGACTGCTATCAACAAGAGATTAAGGTTGATCAGTTCCTCAATTTGTCAATATATAGTCGACAATTATGATGGTGACATAAACCATCTTTACCAAACTACAACAGCGTCTTCAACTTACACTTCAAGTTACCAAAGCGTAACACTGCTTGAGGCTCCATCTTAAGCTACAAGCGCCACCAAGAAGTAAAACTTCTCCCCTACTTGCTTCACACTCATCTCTGCAGACAAACAGTTAGAAACAAGCATGTAACG
This sequence comes from Vicia sativa, assembly GCA_021764765.1. Lineage (NCBI taxonomy): Eukaryota > Viridiplantae > Streptophyta > Magnoliopsida > Fabales > Fabaceae > Vicia > Vicia sativa. Next base: position 124,035,549 of record CM038793.1, on the reverse strand, counting down.
ACAGTGTTTCACACACATGTCGCATACAATAGGGTTAAATACATTAATAACCTGGCCGATAGACCGACCTGCTCTGATACCACTAATGTAACACCCCAATATACCCAAGGTTTTATATGCAAAATCAGAGTAATTTAAAATTTTTTAAATTCAATACTAAAGAAGCCTATCGCTTCTTATCGCCTCAATCTCCAAAGATTAGTCGGTCTTCTAAAATCTGGAATCCTAAATCACTCCCTCTAAGGCTTTGTTAGTTCGGAGACTCTTAAATAATAAATTCCCAACGGACATGTCTTTTTCACTGCTCTTTTGCGGTTGATCCGCTGTCGCACGCGGATCAAAAACGAGTAGTTTCTCAAAACCGTAATATAGCGACAAATGCAACTCGGATATCGTTCTCACAAGGATTCTTGTTATCAACTAAAAGTAAATCGAAATAAAGGGGGGTTTGGTTCGATTTTAGGCAAATAAGTTGATTATGAAAAGTGATTATAAAATTAGTTATTTTGAAATGAGTGATTATAACAAACGGAGTCATTGCCTCGGTTCGTACCTATCATCGACTGCTAACATTACAATCTCGTAAGCGAAGTTTCTATCCTATTTGATTACATTATCAATTAACAAGCGCGATTGACACTATGAGATACATGTTCCTATGGCCGGATTAAGCATACGGTTAAAAGTGACGCAAATTAACAATTAAGCAAAGTCAATCGCGATTAAAATTTGGGAACATTTATCAATCAAATTAAATCAACAATGTTATATGAAAATCGAATTAAGCAAACAACAATCTCATAACATAGTTGAAAGAAATCGAAATTAAATTGCAAATGCTATAACAATCTCAAAGTTGGAACCTGAGTACAGTAAATCCGTCAGAAAGGTTTTAGTTCTCCATGAATTCTACAAGCCTCTGTATTTCTCGTGAAAAGTGAATGGGGATCCCAATTACTGTAGCATCTAGATAAAAAACTAAAAAGAAACAACCCAATTGGGTCGGATACAAAACTCAGGCCCAAAACAAATGACCCAAAACTTAAATATAAAAATGCTGCAACTTCAATGACTTTTTCAACCTTGCTACAGTACGAATCAGCTTCTGACCACAACTAGAGAGTTGTAGATCTTTCTCTTAGCTTTCCAAAGCATAGTCAAACGCCTCAATCCGATTCGTGTAGCTCAAGTTATAAATGTTTCCGCGAAAGCTACAAATGCTGAAAATAAAGCACGAAAATTAAATTAAAACAAAAATAAACTAAATTCGAAAAACATTATAAAATATGAAAATAAATAAAGAAAAGCATAGAAATGATTAAATTCAAATATGGAAGAATGTGCATTAAAATGCACTGATCAAATTCCCCCAAACTTGAACTTTTGCACTCCGAGCAAAATAAAATTAAAACTCAAAAAGAAACTCAACAACATCAACATTTACTCATTCTATGCTACAAACTCTTCTTCAGTTAATATTGCAATGATAGGTACTAATCTTGCATACTAAGGATATTGTAGGAACACTAATCTTGCCTCCTGAATATACAAACCAATTCGAATTAAATTATTATGCTAAAGTCTAACTTACTCATCCTCCTTTTTGCTCTATTTTCATTCAGGCGCAATCACATTAAGCCGGTTATCTCCACACACTCATAGCAAATAAGCCGGTTAGTGACTCTGATCCTTTTTGCACGGGGTTCTGGTACTTACGTGGCATAACCCTTTGCTTACTCAGTTGTAATTGCGGGGGATCGGACCATAATCCTCCCTACCAAGTTCAGCACCAGAAACCGTTGAACCAACTAACAATGAGTCTTATTATCAACTCTCTTTTTTGTAGGCTCTACGACTGTTGGGTTAAGTGACCGGGTGAGGGTCACCAAACTTAGAAGGCGCATTCCTTTTTCTTCCTCTTTTAAATTTTTTTCTCCGGAACACTCACTTTTATTCATCAGCTTCCTTGCGTAGAGTGTGTGTGAGATGGTGCTGACTGCTGAAATAAACTACTCAAGAGCTCTCAGAGAATGAGAATTCAAGGCTAAAACATAATAAGAATTCAAATCAATTTCCATATGCAGGAGATTTACAGTGTTAAGACGATACCGATCTTATGAACTTTTCCCAAGTCTCCACAACTAACCTCAGATTAATCTCTAACCCCAGAACTTTCAAACCAGATGCAATTTATTTTATAACTAAAAACAAAACAAAACAAGAAAATAGGGAACAAAAGCAAATAAAACAAAAGATTCTCTCCCCCACACTTAAAAGAAGTATTGTCCTCAATGAAAAGACATAACTACTAAATAGGAGTGAGTGAGAGAGAGAGAGAGAGAGAGAGAGAGAGAGAGAGAAAGGAAAGAACACACCCGAGTAGTCAAGGAGGATAAGTAATCACATAAGCATTCTTTCTTAAAGAGAGATCTTCTACATTCTCTTCTTCCAAAGTGGGGCTCTCATGGAGTAGTTTTGGGTAATGTCCATTGAACTTGAGAATTGTATCACTGCCTTCGCCTTTTATTCCAAGATCAAAGAAGAATCTTCGATAAGTAAAAGTGTCGAATGGGCACGAGATCTTCTTTTCAACAACACCGGAGATCAAAAGATTGAAGGGCTTCCTCACTACTTTTGTTTCATCTTCCCCTTAAATTGAGAACATGTGCAAAATCATGGATAGGCTAATATTGGGAATGCCGGCTAAAGTCCACCCAATCTCCTTCTTATGTTTCTTCAAAACCTGCAAAAGCTTATTTTCTTGATAAAAATTAAGGTTAAAAGAAATTATAACCAGTAGCTTTTCATTCATCTCTAAATAAGCATATTTAAGATTTTCAGGAATTTGTTTCAGCTCTTGGGAAGGTGGTTGTTCGATGGATGGTTTGTTCTGGGAAGCCGGGGTGTCGAGAGTTTCATCTACATGAACAACTTCATTTGCAACCTCATCTGCAGTAAGAATATCAACTTGCAAGGCAGCCTCAATTTCAGCACAAACAGAGCAAATTTTAGTGTCAAGACAAACATCACAAGAATAAACATCGTCAAAACCGCATAATAATGGAAAATCACTGCAAATAAATCACTAACAAGATCATCAACAATTTCGAAATAAACTCTATTTGAAAAATGTAACTCTCTTCCAAGGGTTGTTGGTTTGATCCTTGAGCTTGTTGCATGACATTCACAAAAGTGGCAAGTTGTCCAATGTGTTTGCAGTCTCAGAAGTATAATCTATTTGTTGTTGATATTGGAGATTATTTGCAGCCATTTGTTTAACAATGTCCTCTAGTGAAGGCTTGGGAGGTGCATAGCTCACAACCTAGAATTCTTTTAGATGCGTATGTGCATCCTCACCTGCAAAACCATTAGATCTAGGCAGCAAATGTATTAAACTAGATTTCAATTCAAAAGGTGCATCACTTGTAGGATAGTCAATACATAAACCATTATAGTTCATATAAGGGGAAACCAATTGCCTCAAAGTTCTTTGTTCAGACATCTTATCAACAAACACATAAATACAAACTATGTCCCAAACATGCAGAATCAAATAGAAAGAAGAAAAAAGATTAAAATAAATTCATAAAAATACAAAAACACCAAATTTAATCTAATGACGTAAAATAATAATTTTGAGTTTTTTTTTTTATTTTTTTCGACTCTATGAAAACAGTAATAAATTAATTAAAAATAGAAAAAAGATGAATTTGGCGATTTGACGTTGGAGTCCCTTACTCTTCTAGAGTAAGGGAGAATTGATCGCACGATTTATTTGCTTCCAGTAGGCAAAAATATTATACAATCGGACACAAATTTTCTAAAAACCTGTTTTTTCCGACTCTAAACGCGAATTGGCCCAAACCGTGAGGAAACTTGGGCCTAAATGCGAGAACACTAATCCTAAGACTCTAAAATTAGTTAATAACAACAAGAATCCCCGGCAGCGGCGCCAATTTGATCCGCTGTCGCTCGCGGATCAAAAACTCTCAAAACCGTAATATAGCAACAAATGCAACTCAGATATCGTTCTCACAAGGATTCTTGTTATCAACTAAAAGTAAATCGAAATAAACGGGGTTGGTTCGATTTTAGGCAAATAAGCTGATTATGAAAAATGATTATTAAATAAGCTGTTTTGAAATGAGTGATTATAACAAACAGAGTCACTGCCTCGGTTCGTACCTATCATCGACTGCTAACATTACAATCTCCTAAGCGAAGTTTCTATCCTATTTGATTACAGTATCAATTAACAAGTGTGATTGACACTATGAGATACATGTTCCTATGGCCGGATTAAGCATACGGTTAAAAGTGAAGCAAATTAACAATTAAGCAAAGTCAATCGCGATTAAAATTTGGGAACATTTATCAATCAAATTAAATCAACAATGTTATATGAAAATCGAATTAAGCAAACAAAAATCTCATAACATAGTTGAAAGGAATCGAAATTAAATTGCAAATGCTATAACAATCTCAAAGTTGGAACATGAGTTCTACAAAAACCGTAATATAGCGACAAATGCAACTCGGATATCGTCTCACAAGGATTCTTGATTATTACTAACCGAAGGTAAATCGAATTAGGGGGTTGGTTTGGTGATCGATTAAGAAAAAGCAGAAAATAAGCGCTTAAAATAAGTGATTATAAAATAAGTCAATCTACTGATTCAGTTCCTACTATCATCGATTATTATAATTTTAATACCCGAAGCATATTGTCTATTCCTATTTGGATACAAACCCAGGACAAGCGCGGTGATGTTTGTGAGATGTACGATCCTATTGTTCGAATTAAGCAAACGGGATAAATTTTCATGGATTAAGCAAACATGATTGATCAGACACAACAACGGATTAAGAAAACGTGATGAGTCTAAGTTAAGATCATACAATCAACCAAATTGAATCAATACATTTTATGCAATTGAATTAAGCATACAATAACACAAAATATTATTGAAAAGAATTAAACTGAAATTAACATTATAATAATCTCAAGTGTTGGAACCTGAATACACTAGATCGACTTTGGATGTTTAGTTCCTCATCATAATCGTCCAAAACAAAAAGTATTTTTTTTTAATAATGAAATGTAATCTCAAATTACTGTAGCGGCTGTTAGGTATAGCAAGGACAAGGATTCGGGTCATAACCCAACTGGGTCAAAACACAACTCAGGCCCAAAACAAATGACCCAAAACTTAAATATAAAAAATGTTGCAACTTCAACGACTTTTTCAACCTTTCTATAGTACGAATCAGCTTCTTGCCACAACTAGAGAGTTGTAGATCTTTCTCTTATCTTTCCAACGCATGGTCAAACGCCTCAATCTGATTCCTGTAGCTCAAGTTATAAATGTTTCCGCGAAAGCTACAAATGCTGAAAATAAAGCACGAAAATTAAATTAAAACAAAAATAAACTAAATTTGAAAAACATTATAAAATATAAAAATAAATAAAGAAAAGCATAGAAATGATTAAATTCAAATATGGAAGAATGTGCATTAAAATGCACGGATCAACGGTTTCATTGTGGAGATAATTATGTTGTTTTCTCAATACTCATATCTCGGTAACTTTGGTGGAGGAAGTCTGGAAGCTTTGTGTAACACCCCAATATACCCAAGGTTTTATATGAAAAATCAGAGTAATTTAAAATTTCATAAATTCAATACTGAGGTGTCACACCTTCAAAACCAAATCACTTTAAACAATTTGCTTTAAAGTATAAATCTCGGATATATAGCATCGTCGGAAATCATAAATTGATTCTTAGAAATCAAAACATCTTCTTTATTAAACTTCCTCATCAAATCATGTTTTCATAAAGTATGATTCTCATTCACAAGGAGATAACAACAAAAGAACAACAACAAGACAACACAAATATTCCCCCCGAGTGCTACGTATCAGAGCGACACCAACTCGACTAACAGCAGCTATAAACTCCGTCTTCATAACCTGTACGTTACCAGTATAAAGGTAACGTCGAAACAAGTAAAGGGTGAGATACTCCAAAACATATAATTAAAAGCATGATAACATATATATAGTTTTGGAATCATAAAAGATATAGGTTAATAAGTGCATTCCAACACATATCCAAATCTCACTCACTTTAATCGTCATAACCTCATCGACATAAATCATCACAACAACACATAAACTTTCATCACCACGAAATCATCGCAAGTCAATATGTCACTAATCAACACGACAATCATAAATAACAACATCAAACAATGCTAATAACATAAGCAACAAAACTTTGGAGTATAACTACCATCATGGTTGCCATCAAGGCCGTCCTGGTTGCCATAGTTTTTAGGCTAATCAAATATAACAACACAACATAAGTAAAATCATCACAAATTGGCTAAAGCTCATCGTCGCTTTTGGCATAAAAGCCCATCGTCACAAACATCATCACATCATATTTGCATTAATCATTTCATCAAAGTCAAATCATCGCAAAACTCATCAATTATATTCATCGCATAGTTATCATGAAATTATCACGTCATATTCATTTCATGTTCATCATAAAGATCATCACCAAACAAAGCATCATATATCATCACAATCCCACATAATCCATCAATTAAAACCCAACGCCAAACAACTCAATCATAAACATAACCGACTCCATGAGACACGACTATGTTATGCATGTGGTACCCGTCGCTTTGTTCATAATTAGGAACATTTGGCATAAAGCCCATCGTCGCTTGGCATAAAAACCCTCGTCGTCAATGCAATGTATGTGACTCGACAATAAAAACAACACAACAAAAAAATCATCATCGCTCATCAAAATTGACATAAAGTCCATGTCGCCATATTCATCCACATCAAGATAAACATATCATCGCATCGCATGTCATCAAGTATTCGTTAATAAATACACCATCGCAAACATCATGTTTAATCACACCACATCATTATCAATTTATTCACCAAATTCCAAATATGGAAAAATAGTCAAACACCAATAATCGCCGCGAAAGTCATTCCTAATAACCGGCATTAATCATAATCGCCAACATCGCGATCAGATTGTCCATACGTGTCTTAAATCGACTAAAACGCAATCCGATTCAATTTAACCGTAATTTGGCCTATTTCGGGTCATTTCATAAAAACTCGTAGTTTCGAAATACTAACCTCACCACTACGTTCTATACGTCGAACTTAGCTAGCACGCAAATTTTCGTTGAATTCGGAGCAACTTGCTCCGTCGCCGAAATTACCGAAATCGGGAAATCGAAACATAATCGGGTTCCAAATTTAATCGGCTAACTTATGTTCTAATTATATTTTATTAATACCAACTAGTTGTTCACAGTGATTTCTGGTGAAACAACCGCTAGTCTTCCAAACTATCAAATAAGCGTTATGATTGTTATTCAATTCCTCTGGTAACTTGCAGGATCGACTAGATTGATCCTATGGGGTATTGGTCGTTTGTGTAAACTTAAAATACGGATTCATGTTCAAGACTTGTTTTTGAATGTTTTATATATGTTCAAGTGTGTTTCGATTATGATGTTCAAGGACTTAATAATATGATCAAGTAAAGTAGTATAAAACTAATTTGAACAAGTAAAAGCATAAAGATTTCGAATTGCAGAAAATGTATAAATGCAGGAATGCTTAAATGACTTTTAAATGTAAAAGACCTTCAAAATAAAAGCATGAAATGTAAAAGACATGAATGTAAGAACAAGTGTGTAAAAGCTTTCTGGAAAATAAGAGCGTTAATGTAAAAGTTGCAGAAAAGTAAAGGATTTCGAAATGGAAGAAAAGCGTTTAAATGCAAGGAAAGTTAAATGACTTTGAAGGTAAAGAATTTAAAAGACATTGATGCAGGATAAAGATAAACTGGAAAGATAAAGATGCATTATTGGATAATAAAAATCTTGGTGCAATCATACGTACATCATTCGAGCATTCGTTTCCCTAGCCATGTGGTATTTTGAATGTTACCGAATTTTAGTACAATAGATATGACACCAAATCCTAACACTAAGACTTCTATTTATACTATTTCGACCATAACGGTCCGACTTATGAGATCTTGCCACGTTTCGTACATGCGTAACACTATGCTTCTCTAGCTTCCACGTCTTCGAACCGTTTCCAGCGCGCATATTCGAACTTCCATTTATCCCGCTCACATTTGAATTTCAAATATCTGAACTGTCTTTCGTTTCGAACTCGCTTCTTAAACACCACGCTACTACCACTTCGAAGCTCCTTTTATATGTATCATCATAATTGCTATTCGAAGCTCCAAGTTTCAGTATGTCTATTCGAAGAGCCAATTCTTTCATTCTGAATCATGACATTCCCTTTGTTCCAACGAATACTGATATTGTTTCGTTTCGAGCTTAATGATTCCTATTCGAATCATAGATATCAAAATCTTCAGCCAACACTAGTAGTATAAGGAATTAGAAAAAAGGAAGGAAACAGAAGCAAAACTATAAAATTATGCAGGTATAAATTATGCAGCAGACAAAACGTAACACAGAAAGCAGAAAATGGCAATTCCCGTTGCACCCCCTCACCTATAGGGGACGGGCACCTTAGGGGTCCTAAGGGGAAGGGGCGGGCGCCCTAGGGGATTGGGACGGTCACCCTTAGGCTGGGGTGGGCGCCTCCCAAGTCTATCTTCCTCGTTCCATCATTTTTTTTCATTGCAGACTGTTTTCATGGTTTTATAACTTTCACAGTTTTCTTCATTTTCTATTCTTACAAGTTGTTCCTACTAGCCATGGTATTAAAACACCTATATCAATACTCCTAACTCACCTCTCCTAAGGCATTCCAACAATCACACACACAACTCATAAACCCTACTATCAATTTGTCTTAAGTCCAAATATATCAACCAAAACCCTAACTATATGAGATGGAGAATCAAACCCCTTACCTCAAGTGATTGGATGATTCTTGATGATTCTACAAAACCCAATCCTCATGCTTGCTCTTGCTCTTATTCTTCTTCTTCTTCCAAAACCCTCTATGTTTCTAAGCTTCTATTTTTGACTTTTGGTGTTGGAATGGAAAGAAAATGAGGAAAAGTGTTTTATAAAGTATTCTTACTAGCCAAGGGTGTACACCCAATCCTAAGCAATTAGTCCTCACACCTCTAATTTATTTTATTAATTAACACCTTAGTAATATCTAATAATATTATTAACTCAATTAATTAACATAATTCTGGGGAATTAGATATCAGTCCGAATAATATTTTACCGAACCGAACGGAATAAAAACTGGACCGAATCGAAACGTCGCCAAATATATTAACAGATATATCGATTAACATAAATATTCTCGTCGCAAAATAAATATCGATCGGTAACTCAAAAATATTAATATAATATAATATTAATTAAAACGGGGTGTTACACTTTGCAATTTTAGTAATTCTCCCCAAGGTATTCTTACTATCTCAGCTGCCATTGTTAATGTTATCGCTCTGATTTGGTTCACCTACAATGAAGCAAATTTCTGTAATCGATCTTCGGCTCCACTTCATTCCAACATCTCTTATGTTATGGCTCAGGTGTGTACAATTGGAAACAACTCTGTTTTATGTGCCTCCTCTTCTATGTTTGATTTTCTCCTTCTGAAGTCGTTTAGAATTAATATCAACTATCTGAAAGCTCCCCAAATCATTGAAGTTCTATGGCAGCCCCCGATTCTGAATTGGATCAAATGGAATTGTGATGGTTCTTACGAGAATGACTCTAGTGGTTGTGGTGGTATTTTTCGAAATTCATTGGGAAACTTCTTGTTAGCTTTTGCGGAGCCGACCATGGTTCCTAACTCCTTACATGCGGAATTCTCTGCCATTTTTAGAGCTATTGAAATTGCTAGAGATAGAGCATGGTTGAAGCTTTGGATCGAAACAGATTCATGTGGTTCAAGCTTTTTCAAAAGACACTCTGATTCCTTGGTAACTCATAAACAAATGGTTACGTTGTAAAGATATCATAGTAGAATGTCTTTTTTTATCTCTCATATTTTTTGGGAAGGTAACTCGTGTGCTGATTTTTTTGCCAATACGGGCCGAAATTCGCATTCTCTTATTCTTTTTGACGCCATCCCTTTAGTTATTAGATGTGATTTTATAAAAAAATAGATTAGGGATGAGTTTTTTCATATTTGTTTCTGCTTGAGAGGGTCTTGGTATAGTCCTCCCTCTCCTTTTTTGTGTTCCATCTTTTATTTCTATAATATAGCCCTTCATTTTAAAAAATAAAATTGTATTGAAATAAGTTCAACCAACTATAACATTGAACTACATATATATTTTTTTAACTTTATATTAAATAAGTTTTACAGTTTTTTCTACAAAATTAATATCTCTACCAAACACATAAGTAAGAATAACATTTCTAAAAACAATAATTTTGAAAATATCATTCGAGAATATATAATTGTAAATCTTAAAAGAAACACATTCGTAATAATGAAATTCCCAAATGATGCGCTATTATTTTAAAATAGAGCTATGTTATATTGACATTTATTTTTCTAACACTGTATATTACACCATAACATTCAAATGTTATTGCACAAAATTCAAGATAATATAAATGATTAAAAAAATAAAATGTGTATGATATATGTATGAAAATACGTGTCAATATAAAACTAGTGTACACTTATCATTCAAATTTCAAATACATCTTTGACCCATTTTTTAAAATGTCTATACTAAAAGTACACCAAAATACAGACACTCCTAATTTAGCATAGAAAACCAACCACCTGCACCAGTTGGCTTGTACTGCTCATTCCTCACCTTAATATTTCACACACAACTTGTAGTCTGTCAAAGATTTCTAACATATTCACACTCTACAATTATACAATTCAACTCTCTACCAAAATTACTAACTTCAAAACAAAATATATAATACCAAAGTCCAACCGTTTTGGTGGTTCAACACTTCAACCCACCCAATTCATCTTGACCCATCCACCTCTATATATTAAAGGTTCAAACATTAACTAACTATGCCATCTCATCTACCTCATCAAAACTCCAACACCTTTCCTCCTTTATTTCACCATCTAAACTCAATATTCGAGTTTAATTGCATTTCACACACACTCTTAAAACTTCCATTATAATAACAACCTTTCCCACGTGTTAACTACCAATTCTATTGCCGACGGAAAATCTAAACCACACAAATTTGAACACATCATTCACTATAAGACTCTTGTTGAAAACATTGACAACTTTTTAAGAGAGAGAAAAATAGATAGAGAGTGAACGCCAACCAAATTAAGTAGCCAACCCAATCAAAAGGACACTTTTCATAAAACCATCATTCAAAGCCACAATAATATCACCACCAAAAAAATTACACATATAAAAGGCCACAACATAATAACAAACTCAAACTCAACATTCTACAACACAACTTTTGTTCCTTCTTTCCTTCCAAACATGAAGTGGAAAAGAGGAGATATTATAGGTCATGGCTCAACCGCCACCGTCTCTCTCGCCACCGTTAACGGAGAAGTCTTTGCGGTGAAGTCGTCGGAGCTATCGTCTTCCGAGCCTCTAAAGAGAGAGGAGAGAATTCTATCTTCTATATCTTATCACAATCCTTATTTGGTTGCTTACAAAGGGTGTGATATTTCTACGGAAAACAACAACAAGCTCATGTACAATCTTTTCATGGAGTACATGCCATTTGGCACGGTTAGTCAACACGGTGGTCTGCTCGACGAGCAAACCATCGTGTTCCATACTAGACGAATTGTTAAAGGGTTAGACCATTTGCATTCAAATGGATTGGTGCATTGTGACATCAAGGGTGCCAATATTTTGATTGGAGAACAAGGAGCCAAAATTGGAGACTTTGGATGTGCTAAAAGCTTAAACGAAGGGGCCGCGCCAATCAGCGGGACGCCTGTTTTTATGGCGCCCGAGGTGGCGCGCGGTGAAGAACAAGGATATCCCAGTGATATTTGGTCACTTGGTTGCACTATAATTGAAATGTTCACCGGTTCTTCGCCGTGGCCTAATGTAGATGACCCTATTACAGCACTTTTTCATATAGCATATTCCAATGAAGTTCCAAAAATTCCATGTTTATTATCTGATAAAGCAGAGGACTTTTTAGGGAAATGTTTAAGGAGGAATCCAAAAGAGAGGTTAACGGCTAGTCAACTTTTGAAGCATCCATTTCTTGAAGAGTTAAGTTCTAGTTCAAAGCAAGTTGTGGAATCTAATTCATATTCTCCAACAAGTATTCTTGAACAAGGCTTTTGGAGTTCAATGGAAGAATCAGAAAGCCTTAGGTTTGGTAATTTGATTCACACAAAAAGTTTGGTTGATGAAAGAATCAAAAGGTTAACAGTTGAGCCTTGTTTGGCATGGTGGCATGATAACCATGATGATGTTGATGATAATTGGGTCACAATTAGAGAGAATGAAGTTGATAGTTTTTGCAATTGTGGGTCAGAATTAGGTTCAACAAGTGATGAGTTGGTTTTGAAAGGGTTGGTAGAAAGTGATGTGAAAGATGGAATTAGTGGGCATGATTGTAGGGATGGTAGTTTTTTAGGTAGTAATTTAAATTTCCATTTAGGTATTGTAAATATGCTACTTCCATCAACATTAGATGGTTTATAATTCTAAAGTTTTGATTATTCTAAATTAGTTTTTTTCACCTCTAATTATTATTATTATATTGAGCTTACCCAACAAGTATGCATGAGTCATGCAAAATTTATACATTTTAATTAAAAATAACAGTTGATGTCATGGATCAACAAACTAATTAATAATATGTTTGAATCATTTGAAATTTGAAACTAACGCAAACAAAAAATTGTTCAACTTAATTAATTTTGATGTGTATTCAAAAATAATTTTTTTAATGGAATGTATTCTCTATGTGCAAATCTCTGGAGTAAGAGAATTACAATGAATATCAAAATTTGTTTTAAGATGGGTTCGAGTCCAAGATATCTGAATAAACTGTTTCAAAAATATCTTTCACACAAAATCTCAACTGTACATTTCAATCGAACGGTCAGAAGTTGTAATTTGATTGAGAGTAAGATCCACCATATCCCTTCATTGTACATCCGACTAAAAAATGCTACTAACCCTTCAATCTATGATAGGGTATATGCTTAGAGTCTTAAAGGACCAATAAAAGTTTTTTAGTCAAAAAAGCAAATTGTAACAAGAAGAAAACAAGGGAAACAGAACAAAGTGGGCATGGTTGGTCCCAAACCTTCTCAACCTCTCTCTCCTATTATGAGTTAGTTGATTCCAATGGACTTGAAGCATAAGGAACCAAGTGGCCATCCTTAATAGCAATGTCTTACACACTATCCTTTGTTAGTGATTTTGCTTTGTCTTTTACGGTAGGCTTATATGAATAAAACTCACAATTCCACATGTTTGTTAGAACTTAAATTATCAACTCATTAAATTCAACTTTTCTTTTGTACCAAATAACAGGCCCCGATTAAAGCATATGGAATATGCAGCAGATATTACGGTTGGTGGGTTTTTGTGGCATTCCAATAATTTGAATAGAACGAATAGAACAAGACAAATTGAAAGAAATTAGAGTTGAAGTCTTTGGTCAACCCCACTATGAGTATAATAAAAATATTTGGAGGTTAGAAACAAGTCAACTACAAATACAAATCAAATTTTCTCTATATCTCGTTGAGAAACTTTAGAATCTCTTTGTTTTAGAAAATATCTTGTTTATTATCAAAATCAATGTGGATGACTATCACGTTTGTGTTGGTGCACAAGAATCAAAGATGATTGGAATAATAGAAGAATAATGAGAGAATGACGGCTAAACAAAATGTATGAAAGAAATAAGGATTGTTGTTATAAATAACATCTACTACAAGTCTATTTATACAAGGATAAAATTGCCACATAGGCCCTAATAGTAAACTTAGTGACCAGGATAAAAGGTACATAAATAGGAAATACTAAATTACACTTTAATACCATTCCTTAATTTATATTTCTATACAAAACTAACAACACCAATTTCATCCCTTAAGAGGAGAAATTGATCCGTCTTGATTGCCTTCGTCAGAACATCTGCAAACTGCTTCTGGGTACTACAGTGCACAACTTCTAATGTTCCGTTCTGGACTTGGCTTCTCAAGAAATGATACTTAGTCTCAATATGCTTGCTTCTTCCGTGTAACACATGATTTCTGGCAAGATTTATTGCAGACTTGTTATCAATCATCAGCTTCAAAGGCTTCTTTACTTTAATCTTCAGATCTTCTAATAAGTTTTGAAGCCACACATCTTGACATGCAGCTACAACACCTGCAATATATTCAGCTTCATATATTGATAGAGAAACAATAGCTTGCTTCTTGGAACTCCAAGAAATAGGACCTCCCAGAACTTGAATAAGTATCCAGAAGTACTTCTTCTATCAACTCTATCTCCACACCAATCAGAGTCAGAGAAGCTAATTAACTCTGATTTTGCCTTTCTTCCATAAGGAAATAATACTCCAAACTTCAAAGTTCCCTTGATATACCTCAAAATTCTGATAGCAGTTTGATAATGGGACCACTTAGGTTTACTCATGAACCTACTAACCAATCCAACTGCATAGGAAATATCAGGTCTGGTATTACACAAATACCTCTGAGAACCAACCAGCTGTTTGAAGATCGTAGCATCCATATCTTCAGTCTCAGAGTCAGAATCCAATTTCTAACGGTGTAACAACAACCTTGCTATTCTCCAGCTTAAACTTCTTCAGAAGTTCTAGTTCATACTTCAGCTGATGCAAAATGATACCCTCCTTCGAGTACAAAATTTCCATCCCTAGAAAATATACCATATTTTCCAGATTCGTCATCTCAAATTCATTTATCAGCACTTTCTTGAACTTGATTATATCTTCTAGAAAGCTCCCTGTAAGCAATATGTCATAAACATAAAGACACACTAGAATCATATTGCTTCCAGAATGTTGCACGCAAACTCCATATTCCATCTCACACTTCTGAAACCCTTGCTTCTTGAAAAATGAAGCAATCTTCTGATTCCAAGCTCTGGGTGTTTGCTTCAATCTATACAGAGCTTTATGTAACTTGTACACCATCCCTCCCTGATTTTGTTTGACGAAGCCAGGAGGTTGTGACACATATATCTCTTCTTGTAATGGACTGCTCAAAAATGCTGACTTCACATCCAAATGCATTAGAGGCCAATTTCTATTTGCAGTTAAAGCAATCACTAGCCTGATTGTTTCATGTCTAGATACATGTGCAAATTGTTAGATAGTGTGGCAAGTGATCGAGAGGGGGGGTGAATAGATCACCTCTTTTATTATCACGAATTTAAAATTATTTATCAGAGTTAATAGCGTAACTACGGAAAGCGACACACGGTTCTGAATTGACTTCCGTCTATTCTGAACCGGCTACTAGAGAACCGGACATGCGATAGTTTGCTGGATTTTAATTAAGATGAATTAACACAGAATTTATATTGAATCATTACACTTATCACTATAACATATTTCCAATGAATAAAGTCAAGCTAGCACTTTTGTCAAACAGTTGAAGTATGCTTGCTCAATGATCAATGACAATGAAGTTTTGATAAAGAGTTTCTTCCAGCCTTGTATCAATTAACGTGAAAAGTTGCACACCAATTGAATCACAAACGTGTTGTAAAAGTAAAGAGAGAGAGAGAGAGAGAGAGAGAGAGAGAGAGAGAAAGACAGAGAAAGAATACGATATGCAGAGCATTTTTGGTAAGGAAGTTCCCCATTATCGTCCTCGCGTGTGGGTACGTCTCCCTCTCAATTTACAAATTGGAATTGAGAATTTTCTATATCAATATGTTGAAATGTTGTTTACAATGTTGAGATACAAAGACAGAAAACTAATCACTCAGATCTTCTTCTTCTTGTATGAACCTTCTCTTGATCTGAGTTGGTCATGAGTACACCTGCAAGATTCAAAGACAATTCACTGCTTCCACGACCTGTTTGCGAAATCGCCCCGATCTCCAAATCCTACACTACGGCTGAATCTGCCCTATGAAATCGTGACAAACAAACCCACAAGAACACGTCCGTTATTTATGGACAAACCTTCTGGTTTTTCCTTGAAACCTCTTTTAGAATCTTCAACTCAGCTAGATCACTGATCGTACCACTGAATGTCATCTCTTCGATCCCTTGATCCAATAATTATTGATGATTATGTGTCAATGTTCTTGAACCAAGGAGATTGAGAAGATGATGAAGATAGAAGTCTCTTTCAGGTTTCTAATGCTCAGTAAAATGGATGTTCACCAATTGTATTTGTGACACATGTCAAACTAAACTACCAAACTTTGTTGATATATGGAAACAGAAACATGTTAGAAGAAAAACAAACTTATGAGTCCATACAAGTTTCGTATGAGTTGACCCAAGTCAATGAATGTATTGATACAAGTGATTTTGTGTCGATGCATAGTGTACTAAAATTGCTTCCAGAGATTTAAGTAAAGTATGAGTTGATACAAGGGATTATGTATCAATTCATACTGTAATTAAACTGGTTCCAGATAACTAAATATAACATTAGTCGATGCATGGCACGGATTAGTCGATGCAAGTAAGAAATGTATCGATGCAAACACTTATGTATTGATGCAAGAGTTGAAACATGCAAGTATCCAGAACCTTAGTTCTTGTATGATTCGATCCAAAATGCGTATGCATCGATGTATACTTTATAAGATTTATTTTCCAAAATAAAAGAACTGATTTGAATCGATGCAAAAGATTTTTTATTGATGCAAACAACAAACAGAGGTGAATCCCAATTTTTGATGTTTATATGTCCATAATAATATGTGTTGATGCAAAACTTAAATTTTTGAGGCATCAAACTAACATGTATTGATACAAAACTCATATGAGTCGACTCATACTGAAGAAAAATTGTTTTTGTGAGATCAATTAGTTATGTGTATTGATTCATGTCTTTTTGGATCGACCTAAGAGGTTTGTACATGAGTAAAAACATACTTTGACCAATTTTAAATATGTTATTATGTCATGACAAGCACACATATATTTCAGACTTAATTTGATAATCAAACACACATATTTGCTATCATACACAACTATCCATAGTAAAGGGTTGCTCACAAACTCCTCCTTTTTGATGATGGAAAATTCTTGCAAGATGTGTGATGATTGATCATAGGTGAATGATGAAACACTCCCCCTGAGTTTATGCATGGCTATACTGACAGGTTTCCTTTCTAACATCTTCCTTTTCTTCCCCTTTGTCAACATCAAAAAGCGAAAAAAGACAGTATTGAAGTAGCAGTTCAAGAGGTAAATAAGATGGCATACACAACAATATTGATTAAGAAGCTGTCATTCACAAAGAGTGACATGCTTTCACTCACATAGAGTGTCAGAGGTTGGCAAAAGCAAGTAAACAAGAATAATCACTTAACTACGAAAGAGGTAAATATTACAAAAGCGGTACCAAAAGTGTACAATTGTTGGAATAGAAGTACATAGAAACTAATACAATGATTATGCAATGAGATGTAATGACATGATATGATAGTGAATTAAAGAGGGTTATGGCCACCACATGATTCTTCACCATCTGCATCCGGATTTTTGAAACTTGGTGGAGGCGGCGGAGGAGGATTCTCATCAGGATTCTGTCCCATGAAGTTGTATTGTCGAAATCTGTTCTAGACTTCAACACTGCTGAATTTTTCCATGATACCGGGATCAACGCGACAATCATCCATAAAGCCCGACATTTCATTGTAGAATACTCGATGCCATTTCACTAAGTTTGTGTGCCATAAGTGCTGATTATGATACATTCTAGTGTGCTCCTCGTGCCACTCACGACGTTCCTGATGCCATTCATTTTGCTGAATGTGCTAAGCTCGCGACTCTTCATGGCGCGCTTGATTTGAAATTTCCACTTGCTAGAACATCTGAGTCATATACTTAGGAGCAGTTGAGGTCGATCCTACACTAGAAAATGGAGGGATATGGGGTTCAGGTTGATAGTTGGTTGGAGACCATCTTTGTGGCTCCCAAGCTCCCCACCCGGTGTTTGCATCAGTAGGAATATCTTCAGGTTGATGCTCCTGGTCAATGTTTGGCATATCTGCATCAATAGGTTCTTCATCCATATAAACTTGTTCAAACGGCACGTAAAAGTTGTAAACACTTGTATTTGACCCTTTTTCTTTGAAGTAGAGGCACTGACGCTACTTGTCCCACCTATATTCCATATGAGTGAGTGTAGCCTTGTTGAATTCTTGGGCAGTATTGGGAGATAGAAGAGGCATATGAGGTAAGGTAACACCCCAGAATTTTATAATTCTCATTATTTGTGCATAATACCCAAGGGAAGTGTTTCTATGTTTGTTACGCAATTGGAACATACGAGAGATGAAGATCAGGCCAATCTAATCTAGAATGACCACCTGACCTTGGCCGCAAGATGTGAGAAACCATCAAATGAAGCATTCTTGGAATGCTTTGAATCATGCCAGAAGTAACCTGTTCGTCCGAACCAAAAGGCCTTTCCAACTTTAAATTCGATGTAAGATACTCCTATTTCTTATACGTAGGATCAAACTTTGCATCGTGCCAACTTTCCAACACAACATTACCAAAAGGGATATTTAAGACAGTGTCCCAGCCAGCAACTTCAAACACATGTGTTTTTTTCCCAATACAACACTTAAAAGATACTCCTCTAGATGATTTCAGACCTGCATAAAAGGCACAAATGAAATCCTCATGATAGTTGTCATTAATGGTTAGGAAGTTACGTAATGTTTGTGCGTCTAGAAGATCACACACATCTGTGATGTGGAGAAAAAACATCCTTTTTGTTGAAGACATGTGGCTTTATAACTAGCCGTGACTTGAATGAATCTTCAAATTCCTCTTCTACAACTAGATGAATGATGGAGAGGGCAGTATGATGGATATTTGGAGATTCAGCCCGAGAAGAGGTGCCTATAGAAGCTTTTCCTTTTCCTTTTCCTCTTGATCTTGGAAGTATTATTTTAGGAGGCATGGTTGATGAAGAAGAGTGTTGTGGGCTGAGTTGAAGAAGAAGGCGTGATAGATGAACAATAGATTAGGGTTGGTCGTAATTGATGTTATGAAATGTATGAGAGTGCTTTGAGAATGTATAAATTGCTAAGTGCGCTGATGGGCTGACCCAAAAAGAGTTATGTGTCAATGCAAAGGATTATGAGTCGATCCAAAAAGTAAAATTTATTCTGAAAGTTACATGAGTCGATACAAAATACGTATGTATCGGTACATACTGATAGAATTTTGAAAAATAGAAAATATCAGAGTTATGGATCGACTCATGCAATTTATGTATCGACCGGAGGACACTTTGCACCGATTCATGGTGTTATGCATCAACCTAAACAAAAAAAAAATCTTAACAGGTTTTTATGATCAGTGAGATAAGGGACCCATCAGTAAATGTATGTTTGTGCAGAATGAGTTACTTTAAGGATGATTGTGCAGAATGATAGGGTAATACAAATGGATAATGACAATACTCAAACAATTTATATAAAGAGAAACATATAAACGATATTTAAGGAACTTATTGCACATACACAAAATCAATGAACTTTAACGGGGTATGGAGAGGAACAATATTACCTTAGTTGAGGAACTTTTAATACGCACGTACAAAAACTAGAATACATCTCAATAACGTAGTGATATATATATATATATATATATATATATATATATATATATATATATATATATATAAATCATGTACATGCATACTTAAGACATCAAGTGAGAAAGATCCAAGATCTCTAGCTCACGACGAATGTTAAAAAAAGGCTTTGTTGCTAATGGTTTAGTGAAAATATCAGCAAGTTGATTTTTAGTATCAACATGCTCAAACACAACGTCTTCTTTTTCAACATGATCGCGAAGAAAGTGATGCCTAATCTCTATGTGTTTAGTTTGTGAATGTAAATCAGGATTCTTAGTGAGGTTGATGACACTAGTACTATCACATTTTATTGGAATACGTTTTAGTTGAATATCAAAATCTTGCAGGTGTTGATTTAGCCACAAAATCGCAATAACCACGCCGCAATGTATTCAACTCAGTTGATAATGCAAAAACCGCTTTTCGTGCCAACTCACTAAGGAGTTTGAAAATAAGTGACATGTGCCATTAGTGCTTTCCCTATCTGATTTGCATCCTACAAAATCATAATCGAAGTAACCTACTAAGCTACAATCACTTCCCTTAGAATACCAAAGCCCATACTTAGATGTTCCATAAAGGTATCTAAGTATACACTTGACAACTTTCAAGTGTGATTCCTTGGGATTCGATGGATATCGTGCACACATACAAACACTAAACATGATGTCAGGCCTAGATGTAGTGAGGCACAAAAGGGATCCAATCACACCTCTATACTTCTTGACATCTACACTCTTACCATGTTCATCTTTATCCAAGTTCCCATTAGTAGGTATGGGGGTGTTAATGGACTTTGAGTCATTCATTCCAAAGCGCTTGAGCAGCTCTCTGCAGTATTTTGTTTGACACACCGATGTGCCCTCATCGAGCTGCTTTATTTGCAGACCGAGGAAGTAATTTAGCTCCCCCATAAGACTCATTTCAAATTCCCCCTGCATAACATTAGAAAATGCTTCGACCAAGTGTATGTTAGTTGAACAAAAAATTATATCGTCTACATATACTTGAACTAAAAGAATGTGCTTTCCTTTACGTTTAATAAAGAGAGTGGTATCCACTTTACCAGTTGAATATCTATGATCAAGCAGAAATTTGCTAAGTCTTTCATACCAAACCCGAGGGGCTTGCATAAGACCGTACAAAGCTCGTTTTAGTTTGTAAACATGATCTGGATATTCATCGTTCTCAAAACCAGGAGGTTGTGAGATGTATACCTCTTCATTTATAACACCGTTTAGAAACGCACTCTTTACATCCATTTGATAAAGCTTAAAATTATTAGAACACGCATAAGCGAGCAAGAGACGTATAGCCTCAAGGAGAGCAACTAGAGTATAAGTTTCTTCATAGTCTATGCCCTCCTCTTGGTTATACCCTTGTGCCACTAAGCGAGCTTTATTTCGAGTTATGATTCCGTGTTCATCAAGTATATTTCTAAAAACCCACTTAGTGCCTATGATATGATGGTCTCGCGGACGAGGGACAAGTTCCCAAATGTCATTTCTTTTAAATTGATTAAGCTCATATTTCATGGCCATTAGCCAAAATTCATCAATCAAGGCCTCTTTGGTGTTTTTAGGTTCAACTTGTGAAACAAATGTGAAGTGATAGCAGAAATTACTTATCTTAGAACGAGTTCTCACTCCTTTTGATATGCCTCCCAATATGTTGTCAATAAGATGGTCTTTTGAGGATTTCCAGGCTGGTGGAAGACTTTTCATTTCTGTTGTCCCTTCTTCGTCATCTTGTCATGACAAGTATCTTCCTCCTCCTGTTTGTTAACTTATTTGGACTGATCAATTTCCAGAACAACTTCCTTGAGTATGTCTTCTGAAGATACACCTGCGCCATCATAAGAAATACCTTTTTCGACATTTTTCGGTTAAGACTCATCAAAAGAAACATGGACTGACTCTTCAACAGTAAGTAAACGTTTATTATACAATCTATATGCTTTTCTTGATTGTGAGTATCCAAGAAAGATAACTTCATCCTCTTTTGCATCAAACTTCCCAAGATTTTCTTTATCATTATTCAAAATAAAACATTTACAACGAATACGTGAAGATGTGACAAGTTTGGCTTTCTTTCTTTCAAAAGCTCATAAGGGGTTTTATCCAAAATAGGGCGGATTAATATCCTGTTTAAAACATAACAAGCTGTGCTAATCGCATCAACCCAAAAATATTTTGGTAATCCACCCTCATTGAGCACTGTTCTAGCCAACTTCTCTATAACGCGATTTTTGCGCTCCACAACTCCATTTTGTTGTGGAGTTCAAGAGGCTGAAAAGTTATGCTCAATGCCATGCTTACCACAGTACTTATCAAAGAGATAGTTTTGAAATTCACCTCCATGATCGCTTTGAATTGTAATTATTTTTGAATCTATTTTGTTTTGAGATAGTTTTTCAAAACTGTTTAAAGCGGAAAAGGTTTCATATTTGCTATGAAGGAATATGGTCCAAGTAAATCTAGAATAGTCGTCAATGATTACAAAACCATAGTAGTTTCCACCTAGACTCTTTGTTCTTGAAGGTCCAAAGAGGTCCATATGGAGAAGCTCAAGGGGTCGTGAAGTAGAAATTACATTTTTGGATTTGAAAGAGACCCTCGTTTGCTTTCCCATTTGACATGCATCACATATGTGGTCATTTGAAAACTTTATTTTTGGAAGACCGACTACTAAATCCTTGGATACAACCTTTAGAAAATCAAAGTTAACATGCGCTAGACGTGTATGCCAAAGCCAAGAATCATCATTCAAGGTGACTAGACATTTATTTCTTGTTAATGATACATCAAAAAGATCAAGCATATAGATGTTGTTTACTCTAATTCCCTTAAACACAATGTTTTGTTCAATATGTTCAATAATGAAACAAGTTTTTGTGAAATTAACTTTATAAGCCTTGTCGCACAATTGACTAATACTTAAAAAATTATGTTTAAGGCCCTCTACAAGATGGACATCATAAATAGTAGTGGTAGAGGGATTGCCTACACTACCTTTGTCGAGTATATATCCTTTGTTATTGTCTCCATAAGTAACATATCCCTTCTTCTTTGTTTTGAATTCAATGGAAAGCGATATGTCACCCATCATGTGCCTTGAGCACCCGCTGTCTTGAAACCATCATTATCTATGGATGCAAGACACTCAATGTGCAATGTCAAAAGAGAGAGGTAGGTACCCAATTTTCATTGGGTCTATGTGGGTAAATTGTAACATGGTTTCCTTTAGGCCTCCATTGATAAATGCCTTTAGGAACAAGGAACCTCATAAACTTGCATTTCTCGATGGTATGACCTTTATGACAACAATAATGACATAAACCATGATAATGAACTTGCTTACTTTTGCTCATTCAATCCTTTGGAAACTTTTCTACAAAAGAATATTTAGCATATGGTGGATTCAATGATTTCTTAAAAATCCTAGGATCAACGACATAAGTAAGCTTGGGCTATAAAGCTTTTTCCAATTTGGCATTAAGAGTTTTAACCTCTTGTTGCCAAATATGACAAACTCCAAAATATCTAGTTTCAACACATCCATTTACATCAATATCTTTTGAACTTTCTGCAATACTAGCTTTTAGACTTTTTAAATCGTGTTCAACTGTATACACTTTACCCTCCAAATGAGAGAATATTTGTTTGTTGAAGGATAATCGTTTAAAAGCATCTACAGCTTCGTTATGCAGTTTTTCAAAAGTTTTTTTTCAGTTCAGAGAAAGACAAAGCATCAAAATTATTGTAGTAGGCTTGTCTTATTTTATTTTCATTGTTTCTCTTCTTGTGGTGAGACTGGTTATTGATGTGAGTCATGAGACATAGATTTGCAGTCTCATCACTATCACTTGAGCTTTCATTACTTGATGACTCACTATCACTTTCCCATGCAATATAAGCTCTTCTTTGTTTGTTGAACTTCTTTGGTAGTGCCTTTTCTTAGTCCTTTTTGTTCATAGGACATTCTGTTTTATAGTGCCCATATTTACCACAATTGAAGCAAGATCCCTTCCCTCTATATTTATCATCTTTCTCCTGCTTTGATTCTATGGATTATCTTCAAAACTTTTTGAGATTCTTGTCAGAGTGCTTGATTCCATTCTTTCGAATGAATCTATTATATCTCCAAACAAATTGTCCCACTTCCTAATCATCTGAATATTCGTCACTACTTGAGTCATTATCATCTTGCTCTATTTGTGAGGACTTAGAGCTAGAAGACTTAAGAGATATTTACTTCTTCTAACACTCTTCGTCTCTATTCTTCTCCTTCTTACTATTGTTCTCATGCTTTTTAAGATTTTGCAGTTGTTACTGATGTTCTTCCAGCTTCCCAAACAGAGTTGTGATGGTAAGCGTAGTGAGGTCGTTGGCTTCCTTGGTAGCTGTTCACGTTAAAAAGTGACGAACGAGGGAATCGAATCAGAATTCGAATCTCTGGCTCGAAAGGATTTACTCTTTTAATTTGTTTTTAAAGATGTCGTGAGCATCAAGCTTTATTGTTTCCAAAATAAGAAAAATGAGATGAAAAAGGGGAAAGCTGCAATACCCTCAATAAATATGATATGCAGTACGGCTAACAAGAACTAGACGCAACGCATTGGGGAAAGATCTGGGCAAGGGGGTTTGTTATATAAAGGGAATAAATGTGGCACCCTAAATATATATAGTTATCTATAGCCTTATATATGAATATTTTGATATGTTTGTGTGTTTTAATTTGCTATTCTATTCTTGGGAAAGTTTCTCCTTTGGATTTTAAGAAGGGTAGGTTATGTGGGATCCTAGGTTTTGTTATTATTGTGCTCACAAAGATCATTGGGATCTTCTGCATACATATCCCTTAATGGGAATCAGAGCATTTGTAGCTCGGATCTAAAGGGAGCTATGGTTTTGTTTGGTTTGAGGGAGAAAGAAGTATGCTCGCCAAGGATGAGACCTTGTGCCTACGTATTCTCAAAGGGAGGTTGAGAAAGTCAGAGCAATTTTAGTTCCCACTTATGCTAGTGGAAGCAACGGGATGTTATTAAGAGACAAAGACAAATGTCATCTTAATGAAAAATGTATCTAATCTATTTCATCACACACATTTTGAAGGGTTGATTGATTGAATCTTTCATCGTAAGTATTAGGTGTTTTGCTTGAGTGTACAAGCGTTACCACTTACGAGTTTAGAAGGATGTTTGAAAGATGATTGAGTCTTTAATTGTAAGTATTAGGTGTTTTGCTCGAGTATACAAGCGTTACCACTTAGAGTTAAAAGATGTTTTTGTTTGAAAAGAGTGTGATTTGAAAAGTGTTTGATTGTATGTGATGTGATAGATGAGATACTTCTTCCATAGAGATGATAAATGTCTAAATCTCGAGGAAAAATTGATTATGGATTAGGGGGATGCTTTTAAGAAGCCTGTGGGTCCTTGTATTGTGAGCCCAAGAGGAGGCATTCCGAGGGTCATCGAGGGTCCTTGTATTGTGAGCCCAAGAGAAGGAATTTCGAGGGTCGTCGAGGATCCTTGTATGAAGCTCAAGAGGAAGCTATAGGGTATGGCTGGCTTTGGCTTTAAGAGTGGTTTCACCAGAAAACCATCCTCTTAGGATTCCAGAGTTATTTCACCGGGAAATCATACTCTCAGGGTTCTATCCTAGCGCGGGTGATTCTTTGTATTGGAAGCCTAATAGGAGGCTGTCAAGAGATTTCCAGGTCTCTTTCTAGTTTGATGCCCAAGAGAAGGCTAAACTCAACGAGGGAGTTCTTTTGAACGAAGCCCAAGATGAGGCTAACTCAGCAGGGGAATTGTCTTATATGAAGCCTAAGAGGAGGCTAAACTCAATAAATGAGTTTTCTTATATGAAGCCTAAGAGGAGGCTAACTCAAATAAATGAGTTATCTTGTACAAAGCCCAAGAGGAGGCTAAAGGGAACCTAGTTGTTAAACTAGTTGTTATGTTATAACTGATCAGTTATATGAACAAGTGTGTGATGTGTATTCACATGAGTTTATGAAGTAAATATATAAACAAGTGTATAAAATAAGCAATTAAAGCAAGTGTAACTTGAATATATACAAGGTTTTTGGGACTTACACCTTAAGGGAGGCCCATTGGTTTAAAAGCAGTTTCACCGGGAATAATGCTTCTCTTAATACCAATGGAATCGATGTATAAACAAACGGATGAAAACAAACGAACGATGTTTGTTTATGCTTGAATATTTACAAAGATGTTTGAATGTGTACAAGGAAATGAATATGTACACGGAAGAGTTGTTATGTACAAGGAAATGAATATGTACATAGGAGGGTTGGGACTTACACCGTGAGGGAGGCCCATGATCAATTTGAAAGAAATTTAAGGAGAAACCTGGTTCGGTTTATCTTTAAATTTAATCGATCATGGAAAAAGGTGTGTAAGTTTATTGAAAGGTTTTTGAAAAGGTTTTGAAAATGATTTTGAAAAGTGAAGGATATTCATAAGAAGTTTTGAAAAATATTTAAGTTTGAAAGTTGGAAAGAAAACATTTTTGAAAAGTATTAAAATACTTAAAATGCCTCATTTTATCTTAAATGACAAGTGTGCAAAAAATCATCTCAAAATGAGAAGTTTTGATTAGTTTTTGAAGATGTTGAAGTTTGCTAGAAACTTGAGAAATTAGGGATAAAAAAGAGTTTTTGGTCCTAAGGAGATTTGAACCTTGGACTTTTGGCTTTGAAGTGAAGAGTTTTTCCACTGAGCCATGTGCTTGACTTGTCATTTAATCACCTTGCTTTGAAGGAGTTTTGAAAAAAATGAAGTTTTGAAAAGGATCAGAAGTTGTATGCTTCTGGGGGAAGGGGAATCAGAAGCTAGCTACTTCTGAAGGAAGCCTATAAGCAAGTTGCTTCTGGAGCGTGTGGAGGCATGTTGTTTCTGGATGCCTTAGAAGCTGGCTGCTTCTGGATGTTAGAAGCTGGTTGCTTCTGGATGGATAAGAAGCACGCTGCTTCTGGGAGCATGAGAAGCTTGATGCTTCTGGATTTAGAAGCACTAAAAGTGCTTCGGAAGAGTGTAGAAGCTGAAAGCTTCTAGGGGCAGGAGTATCAGAAGTACTTCTGGAGGGTTGAACCTCAGAAGTGCTTCTAGAGAAGCCAGCATCAGAAGTTGTGATGCCTTTTATTTTAAAAATAGGTCCCAGGTGTCATACCCCAATTTTTGACCTAATATACCACCTCATATATGCATCACTGCATCATTGACAGTTTCAGAATAGAATAGATCGTGTGTGGCTTCTAGAAGTCAGAATCAGGGTTTCTGCAAAATTTCATCTGTTCAAGATATGATCAATTAGGGTTTGAGTTTCCACTCACCTCAATTGATCTATCTTAATCAACCATCAACATTTGATCTTCAGATTCCCAACTTTTTCTCATGATCTACCATGAATCAACCAATTAGGGTTTTTATCGAGGATACTGAATCATTGATTTTTTGCTCAATGAATGACCTATTTTCTTGGAGATTGATCTTAACATCTTCTATGCAACATCTTGACCTAATTTCTTGATTCAAAACATCACAAAGTCCATGTTTCTTCATCAGACAAATTCTGAATCGTCTAATGAAAATTCATCTGCTCTGAAAAGTCAAACTTTGACTTTTGGTCAACTTTTTCAAGACCAAACTTTTTCCATCATAAAAAAATTTCAAATAATCCATCATGATCATAAAAAATCAAGAAATTTGAAAAAGTCAACAAAAAAGTCAAATTTGAAAATTTTCTAACAGTTAGAAAATATTTCAAGTGTTAAAAAACATGGTTTTTTCCTACTTTCATGGCTATTTTTCACATAGATCCTTTTGGAATCAGAAAAAACTCAACATGAAAGTTGTAGCCCTTGTTATAAGCTTTCCAAAATGTCCGACAAAACCATTTTGTCTAGCTATACTTTCGATTTTGAAACATAGAGCTCCAAAACCATGGAATTTCAAGTACATGCTTCAAAATTACAAGTCATTTTTTGCAACTTCTCCTTCTAGAAGCCTTGTCACCATTTAGAGACAAGTTATAACTGATAAATATCAGTTGTGAATGATTGAGAAAGGATTGGATCAAGAAGAAATTTCTAACCATGGTTAGAAAAGTAACTTTTGCATTAAATGCAAAAGATTCCATCTTACCACTTAAGCCAAGTTGCAAGCTCTCTCAATGATAGCCATGCCTTGTCATTCATAATTTTTGGCCTATAAATAAAGGTCATTTCCTCAAATTCAAACCACACCAAAGCTATCCAAATCAAGCTTTCTTTCTTTCTTGCTTAAGTTTTAAGTTACAAAGTTCAAAGAGGGAATTTTTGCAATTCTCAAACCTTGCAAAATTTGAGAGAATTGAGGGTTCAAACATGTTATAAACATCAAATAGAACTTGTTTAAAACTTAAAACCATCAATAAACAAGCTAAGAGAGAGTTTTCTACACAAAACTCCATTTGTGTAAGTTTTGAGCCTAAACTTGCAAACTGGAAATCCACTCGTGCGTTTTCAATTTTTATCATTCAAACACTTTCCATACATCCCATAGAGATGATCCAATCCTTTAAACAAGTTCTGTAACATCATCATCATCATCCTCCATTCAAAAACCAGCCACCTGCAAGTTGACTTGGTTGGAGTAATTCAAAAGGTTTCAGAACAAACTAAGGATCGAAACACACTCAGGGAGGTTCAAGGAAGCTAAATCAATCGTTACTTTGCACTTGGAAGTTGTAGAACTAGAACTGGTTTTTCATACTAAGAGGTAAGTTTTTCAAACTTTGAATCCTCAATTCATGAACTTTTAGCTTTAAAATTGAAAAGCAAAATGTAGACATTCAATCACTAAAGCTATCTGGGTTGTTAATTGGAACTAAAAACAACTGAGTTTCAAGAATTAACAATTTTTTTAGTTAGGGTTCAAATTGGGATTGTTAAAATTCGTGATAATCTTTGATTAATAATAACAACAAAACACATATTCATAATCATGGCAAAAATCTAGATGAAATAGAATTTTAAACTTTTAAAATTGATCAAGATTTGAAGAAATTCGAATTTGCCATGGATATGGTGTTTTTTTCGCGGTTACAGTAAAGAGGAAGAAGATGAAGTTTTGAAATTCAATTTTTGAAGCTATGTTTAAAATATATATTTCATGTTTAACTTAAAACAACGGATGTATTATCGCCCCAGCGGTTGTCAGCACGCTTTTCATGTTTCCTTTACCTTGCCTATGGTCTAGGGTTCAAATCCCCCTGAGACCATTTTGTCAATTTTTTCACTTTCCTTCATTTTTTAAACATTTCAAAGACTTGTTTTTAAATATAATTAATTGGAAGCATGTAAATAACAAGAATAACAAGACAAGCACTTGGTTTAGTGGTAAAACTTATCAATTC
This sequence comes from Vicia sativa, assembly GCA_021764765.1. Classification (NCBI taxonomy): domain Eukaryota; kingdom Viridiplantae; phylum Streptophyta; class Magnoliopsida; order Fabales; family Fabaceae; genus Vicia; species Vicia sativa. The sequence goes on along the minus strand of CM038793.1, from coordinate 124,006,320 downwards.
AAAACCAAAGGTCATGAGTTCAAGCCTCCTTAAGACTAAAACAAATTTTTACCACTTGTTTTCTTCACTTTTTTTATCAAACTTCAACACTTTCAAAAACTAATCAAAACTTCTCATTTTGAGATGATTTTTTGCACACTTGTCAAAAAAATCCCAAAATATTTTCTTTTGATTATATTTTCATTAAGTCGAAAACAAGACATTTTAAGTATTCTTAATACTTTTCAAAGATGTTCTTTTCAAACTTTCAAAACTCAAATCTTTTCAAAACTTCTTGTGAATATATTTCACTTTTCAAAATCATTTTCAAAAACATTTTCAAAACATTTCATTAAACTTACACACCTTTTTTCCATGATCGATCTGATTTGAAGATAAAGCCGAACCATTTTTTCCTCGAATTTCTTAATTGATCATGGGCCTCCCTCACAATGTATGTCCCAATCCTTTTATGTACATATTCATTTCCTTGTACATATACAATCATCTTTGTAAATATTCAAGCATAAATAAACTTCTTTCGTTTGTTTTTATTCGCTTGTTTATACACCAATTCCATTGGTATTAAGAGAAGAATTATTCACGGTGAAACTTCTCTTAGATCAATGGGCCTCCCTCACGGTGTAAGTCCTAACCCTCCTATGTACATACTCATTTCCTTGTACATAAATACCCCTTCGTGTACATATTCATTCCCTTGTACACATTTGGACTTGTAAATATTCAAGTTACACTTGCTTTAAACGCTCGTTTTATACACTTGTTTATATTTCCTTCATAAACTCTTGTAAACACATATCACACACTTGTTTATATAACTGTTCAGTTATAACATAACAACTAGTCTAACAACTAGGTTCCCCTTTAGCCTCCGCTTAGGCTTTGTATAAGATAACTCATTTATTGAGTTAGCCTCCTCTTAGGCTTCGTATAAGAAAACTCATTTACTGAGTTTAGCCTCCGCTATGGCTTCATATAAGATAACACTCTCCTGCTGAGTCAGCCTCCTCTTGGGCTTCGTTCAAAAGAACTCCTCGTTGAGTTTAGCCTTCTCTTGGGCATCAAACAAGAAAGAGACCTGGAAATCTCTTAACATCCTCCTCTTGGTCTTCGTACCATGTCTTTTGATGAACTGGGCATGATTAGAAACTTCTGAAACCAATTCTTTGAGCTGAGAAGGTATACCCATGAAGTTGATTCGGATAGTCTTTCCAGAAGCCATAATCCCTACAAAACAGAGCAAAGATAAATCCCTAGGTCCTTGAAATAGTTAGAAATGATATGCAATGTGATTATGTCATGATGTCATGTTTAGCAAGCACAAACAATTCACACAATAGCCCTAGGTTTAAGGCTTGCATGAGGTATAGGTGATTACCCTACCAAATGTTTGAGTTGGTTCATCCTGTCCTATAATAGTAACCGGGTTCTAGGAATCTCATATCATTGATCTTTCTCGTAGGCGTTTATTTCAATACGACTACCAAGTGGTCGACCGAAAATATCCCAAAAGTCTGATCTTAATGAGCGTAGCATCGAGTATCAGCCAACCTCGGTCTACACCAAAGCCGACCATCTCACTACCTTCTAATGGCCAAGATGGGTCAATTAAGGTTCTAAAAGTTGAGTTAGTGCTGATGACACCACGCAGCCAAATACTATCCTCAACTTGGAAATGAAGAGTATCAGACATCCAAAGTGTCACACTAACGTAGCCATCATGTTGACCGTTTGGTATCGCCTAATGCAACGATCTATTGCTACTTACCTAAAGGAAACCGGATCCGTGTAGGATCCCCACAAATATAATACCCAAGCAACCCTTAAAGATAAAGCAAGCAAGTCAAAGAAAATAGTAAAAGTGATCTAGAAATCCTAAGGCATTCTCTCTTTAGGGTGTCTTCCCAAGAGTCGCTGATTACATGTCGGTGAACCGACTTTGAGATTTTTGTATCGCAAATGTGCGGATAGCAAGAGTCGCCACCGACTTTTCTTTTATCCAATTAAGGGAAGGTGAAAAGAACAGGAAAAGACCTTCGTTAGATTTTGAGTAAGGGAGAAGGTTATGAAAAGGGAAGGTATTAGCACCCCTTTCCATCCGTAGTTATCTACGGCCTCTTAGTTGCTCTTAGATCATTTTTAAAAGTGTTTTATGTATGTTTGACAAAAATGTTTTGAAAAGGCATTTCGCTTTGACTTTGTAATGATTCATGTAGGAATATATACAAAGTGTTCGGAAATGTTTTGTTTTGAAAAGAGTTTGAACTTTGACAAAAAAGTGTGTGGTGTGAAAAGTATTTTGTTTTGAGCAAGCAACTAAAAGTCTTATTACCTACTCAGAATGGTCGTTTTCATATTGTTTTACATTCCTTTAGAATAGTGCTATCCATACCATTAGTTGGTAGGTAACCCTATTCGTTGGATGTAAGAGGGACATTCGAAGGGACATCGGATGGTCATAGAAGGCAACTTGTAGGAAGTATCCTAGCACATTCGAAGGGTCTATCATCATTTTTCGTAGGCGACAATCGAGGGTCAAGATCATGTATTTGTAGGCGACATCGTGGGTCTATGATCTTTGTATCGAAGGGACTATGATGATTTGTTTTGAAGGCAATGGTGCTAGGATACCTCTACGTTCGAGGGACTTGACCATTTATTCGAAAGGCAACGAGAGAGAATACTCTAGGGGGTGCATGTGTGAAGAGAGTGTGTTAAATTCAGATATGTTATCTTGGCATTATGAGTGATCTATGTCTGATTTTTATCTTGCCATACACGCCTAATTACTAGAAGTTTATAGGGTGCAGAAAGTAAATTGTGGAAAAGTAAAGTGCGGAAAATAAAATCCTACGTTATTACATGGCTTTGGGGCAGTTACACAATAGGAGTGCGGAAAGTAATAGTCCTAATTAAACTAATAGCAGTTACATAATATGAAAAAAAGAAAAGTAAGAAAAATCGTCTGAAACGTTACAACGTGTAAACAGATACATAATCGGAAAATACGAGAAAATTGCATATGAGGAAAAATGTTAGTAAGAACGTGATTTTTGAATGAGGAAAAAAGTTTTAAGTTAGTAATGACAATAATATGATAAGATAATTTTTTGGTAATTTTCTGAATCGATTTCGATAACTAAAAACAATTAAAAGTCGATTTAATGATTAATTAGCAATTAATTAAAATATGCATGCAAAAATATTAATTTTAATGTCAAAAATTAAATAAGGATTTTTCTGATTAAAATGCAAAAGGAAAATATTTTTGGTGATTTTTTTAAATGCATGAAAAAATGTTTAAAGATTAATTAAATAACATGAAAATATTAATAAAAATAAGAAAATAGAAAAAAGTTAGTTTTTCAAAAGAGCAAAAAAGAAGTGGTCTTGCCAGGAATCGAACTAGGGACCATCTGGTGAAAACACACGCCTGTTTGCCATCTGAGCCAAGTGTACTTGGTGTTTGGAAATTGGAAACAATGCATTATAAGTGAAAACATGTCTTGATTTCGGAAATTCAAAACACAGTCAACGCGTGGGCCCAGGGTGAAAAGGTTGGACGAATCAGAATGCTCGATCGCGCCACGCAAGCCTTCGCCGGTCTCAGATGAGTCAACGACGCCGGAGCCCTAGCTCCGGTCGTCTTCTCCGGCGAACCTAAAATCAAAACTTGCAAAATACGAAAAATAAAAAGCAAAGGGATACACTACCCCCCTAAATCGACCCTTGCGAATTCAATGGTGGTGTCCGTTTGGATTGAAAACGCTTGTACAAGCCGGTTCGAAGCAAACAGTTCAAAATGCCCTAACAATGGTGATTCGTGTTTTCTACGTCTAAGCTTGCATTTAATGGTTCAAATGCACTCTAATGGATGCCCTGAGTTCAAATAAACACACGAAAACAGTTAGCAATGCATGAATTGTAAATATCGAAATTCAACAAAATACCAAATCGGAGCTTTGTGTTTCTCGCGTTCTGGGCAGTCTTAGCTTCGTGTAAAGGCTGAGAATGCTTGCTGGGATATCAAGGAACACGTTTGAGTGCTTAGAACTCCTTGAAACTTGCTGAAAAATCATAATCAAAATTGACAACGTTGAAATTTTTTTGAGGAAATAAGGATTGCTTCCAAGGGCTAGGGTTTCCTCCTCTTGTCTTTGTAAATGCTTTTGTATTTATAGAGCAAGAATTGGAAGTAAAAAGAAGGAAAAAAGATATGCCATTCAATGCAAAATAATTTCCCTTTCAAATAAAATCAAATCTTTTCAAAATTTGATTTTTCTTCCCATGCATGAGCTAGCACGAAATTGGTATGTTTTGTGGGCTATCTTGGAGCTCAAGCTTGATAAAAAACCAACCCAATTGAAATTATACCTTGTTTTCATATTTTATTTAATTTAATCTTGAATTAAATGCTTTTAAATTCAAAAATAAATCAAAAAAATAGAAAGAGGTCGTGGCAAGGCATCAAGTGGTCACAAATAATATTATGATCAAGTTTGGATCATAAAATTATAGGCCCATTTGGAAAAAATTGGATTTTGACATGTATCTCTCTTTGTGCAATTGTCCAAAAATACCCAACTTGTACAAGGTGTATCTTGCTCAATTTTCAAAATTTTTGAGTGTCCTTGGACTTTTTAGAAAGCTATATATGTCCTATAAACAACCTCTTTGGTTTCATCTCAATTGGAGTTTCCATGCTCAATAAAACTTCATTACAAAAGTTGACTTTTTGTTGACTTTGAAAAGGACCTGTAATATTTTGATCCATATCTTCAAAATGAAGCATTTTTTGATCATGCTTGTGAGACATGAAGTTGTAGAGAATTTAATTTCCTTCAAAATGAGAGGTGGTGGAAAAATTTATGATAAAGTATGGAGAAGTTATGCTTAATCAAAGTTCAGTTGACTTTTCTCTAGAAAACCCTAATTTGGAAAGTTTGACTTTTGAGCAAATCTTGAGTTTTCTTGATGAATCATGATCAACCCTTGATCAAATGATGAAAGTGACTTTAAAATGAGGATGTTGACCAAAAATCTGGAAGTTTGACTGTATGTGGACCACAGTTGACTTTTTGTCCAACAACTGATTTTCAACCATCTGAGCAATTGTTTGAGGAAACTTGACTTGTAAGGCTTGAAGCTTGTCATGGAGATTCTTTGAAGCATATGAGGAGGCATGATGATCACTGGAGATGTTGGAAATCCATCTGGATCTGAGGATAGCCAAACCCTAGTTCGGGTTGATTGTCTAGGAGAGGGTTTGTTTGATCAACCCTTGAGGAATCCTTGAGTATGGATATGTGAAATGTCTTGAGGAATAGGAGGGCAAATTTTGGGGTATGACAGAAACGAATTGGAAAGCGTTGCAGACAACGAGTCTCTCCACTCAGAAGATTGGAAAGAACATCCAAAGAATCCAGGATACATGCCACTTGAAAGCACAGATGCTGCATATTATGCTCCTCAATCTATCAATCAAGCAGAAGAAGATCGCTTCAGCAGCACAAAAGGCAAGGTCAACCGTCCAGAGTCTTCAAAGCCAGTTCGACCAACGACCAAAGTCTACACAAGAAATAAGCCAAATGGAAAACTACCAGAGTATCTAGACTTTCAAGGAGTTCGCCACTATTGAAAGCATGTTAAAGCTCAGACTAATGTTCATAGTTCTAAGTAGTTTATCTTGCTTTTGTTTTGAACTCTCGCCTCGCCCAAGGCGAAGAGATGTTTTATAGGGTTTAGCTTTTAAATAATTTCTCTTTGTCTTGCTCAAGACAAATGAGTTTGTATTTAGGGCCCTGTTTCATATTGTGAATTATAAATAAAAGTGTTGTTTTGATTCCACATTTTGTGTTTGTTTTCGTTTTTACCCTTTTTCTGGAAATAGTAATCCTAAAAAACCCAAATAAAAACAAACAATCAAAATATAATAAATGATCTGCATACACTTTCACATTAACTTTTTCTAAAAAAAAAAGATGGGTTAATAAATCAAACATAAATCGAACATGCAGATTAGCAGATGGACAAATCCATTGAACGCAATAACTCTATGCTCTCTCCCGACTTTGAATTCCCTGTGTTTGACGCCGAGGAAGAAGTTGAAGAAGAGATCCCGGATGATATTTCTCGACTACTTAAGCACGAGGAAAGAATCATTCAACCTCACAAAGAGCCTTTGGAAGCAATCAACTTGGGTTCTGAAGAAGACAAAAAAGAAGTGAAAATCGGAGCTCTACTCGACAGCAACGTCAAGAGCAAACTGATAAATCTTCTCAAACAATATGTTGATGTGTTCGCTTGGTCCTACCAAGACATGCCGGTTTTAGATACCAGCATCGTAGAGCATCACTTGCCATTAAAACCGGAGTGTCCGCCAGTTAAACAAAGACTGAGAAGAGTTCACCCTGATATGGCTGACAAAATCAAAAAGGAAGTTCAAAAGCAGCTCGACGCAAGTTTCCTCGTCACCTCTGAATATCCTCAATGGTTAGCTAACATAGTACTTGTCTCAAAGAAAGACGGAAAGGTCAGAATGTGTGTTTACTATAGGGACTTGAACAAGGCAAGTCCAAAAGACGATTTCCCACTACCACATATCGACATGCTAGTGGATAGCACTGCAAAGTTCAACGTCTTTTCCTTCATGGACGGTTTCTCTGGTTACAATCAGATCAGAATGGCTCCCGAAGACATGGAGAAGACATCCTTCATCATGCCATGGGGCACATTTTGCTACAAAGTAATGCCGTTTGGATTAAAGAATGCAGGCGCAACTTACCAAAGGGCGATGACTACTCTCTTTCATGACATGATGCACAAAGAGATCGAAGTCTACGTGGACGACATGATAGCAAAGTCTGACACAGAAGAAGAGCATATAGAATATCTCTTGAAGTTGTTTCAACGACTAAGGAAATTTTAGCTCCGCTTGAATCCTAACAAATGCACCTTTCGGGTAAGATCTGGAAAACTCCTAGGTTTCATCGTCAGTCAAAGAGGTATTGAAGTTGACCCTGACAAAGTCAAGGTTATTCAAGAAATGCCTATGCCACATACAGAAAAGCATGTAAGAGGATTTCTTGGAAGGTTGAATTACATCTCCAGATTTATCTCTCAAATGACTGCTACCTGTGGGCCGATATTCAAACTTCTCCGCAAAAATCAAGAGGTTGTGTGGACAGAAGATTGCCAAAAAGCGTTTGACAGTATCAAGGAATACCTGTCAGAACCTCCAATATTGATTCCTCCAATCGAAGGAAGACTATTAATCATGTACCTTATTGTGCTAGACGATTCCATGGGCTGTGTGCTTGGACATCAAGATGAAACTGGTAAGAAAGAGCATGCCATCTACTACTTGAGTAAACAGTTCACAGACTGTGAAACTCGTTACTCCATGCTCGAGAAAACATGTTATGCTTTGGTGTGGGCTTCGAACGTCTCCGCCAGTACATGATCAACCGCACGACTTGGTTAATCTCCAAAATAGATCCAATCAAGTACGTCGTTGAAAAGCCTTCCTTAACAGGAAGAATTGCTCGAAGCCAGATGTTATTATCTGAATATGACATCCAATACCGTGCTCAAAAAGCGGTCAAAGGAAGAATTTTTGCCGATCACTTGGCTTATCAACCGATCAATGAATACCAATCTCTCAAGTTTGACTTCCCTGACGAGGATGTTATGTACTTAAAGATGAAAGATTGTGACGAACCGTTACCTGAAGAAGGTCCTGATCCATAATCTAGATGGGGCTTAATCTTTGATGGAGCAGTTAATGTTTTTGGCAATGGAATTGGGACAGTCATCATAACTCCTGAGGGTTCTCATATCCCGTTTTCCGCCAGATTGCTATTTGATTGCACCAACAACATCGCAGAATATGAAGCTTGTATCATGGGTATCGAAGAAACCATCGACTTCAGGATCAACATCCTTGACATATATGGAGATTCAGCCCTTGTGATTAATCAAATCAAAGACAAGTATGAAACTCATCATCTTGGTTTAATTCCCTACAGAGATTATGCAAGACGTTTGTTGACTTTCTTCAGCAAAGTTGAACTGCATCATATCCCTCGAGATCAGAATCGAATGGCAGACGCCTTGGCTACTCTATCTTCCATGTTCAAAGTCAACAATTGGAATGATATGCCTAAGATCCGTATCAGACACCTTGAAAGACCTGCATATGTGTTTGCAACTGAAACACTCTTCGATGATAAACCGTGGTTCCACGACATCAAACGCTTCCTTCAAACTCAGGAGTACCCACTCTGGGCATCGCACAAAGATAGGAAAACTCTAAGGAGGCTTTCTAGAAATTTCTTCCTGAATGAAGATGTGCTATACAAAAGAAACTTCGACATGGTCCTGCTCAGATGCGTGGATAGACACGAAGCAGACATGATAATTCACGAAGTTCATGAAGGGTCCTTTGGAACCCATTCAAATGGGCATGAAATGTCCAGAAAGATCTTAAGAGCAGGATACTATTGGATAACAATGGAATATGATTGCTGTAAACACGTCAAGAGATGTCACAAGTGCCAGATCTACGTAGATAAGATCCATGTGCCACCAACTCTACTCAACGTTCTCTCTTCTCCATGGCCTTTCTCCATGTGGGGCATCGACATGATTGGGATTATCGAACCAAAAGCGTCCAACGGACATCGTTTCATTCTAGTGGCTATTGATTACTTCACCAAATGGGTCGAAGCAGCATCTTACGCCAACGTTACAAGACAAGTGGTTGTGAGGTTCATCAAGAATAATCTCATTTGCCGATATGGAGTTCCAAGTAAGATCATTTCAGATAATGGATCGAACTTGAACAACAAAATGATGAAAGAACTGTGTGAGGAATTCAAGATCGAGCATCATAACTCATCTCCTTACCAGCCAAAGATGAATGGCGTCGTTGAAGCTGCCAACAAGAACATCAAAAAGATCGTCCAGAAGATGGTCATGACTTACAAAGACTGGCACGAAATGCTGCTATTTGCTCTGCATGGGTATCGTACTTCAGTACGTACTTCAACAGGGGCAACTCCTTTTTCTCTAGTATACGGCATGGAAGCAGTAATCCCCGTAGAAGTTGAGATTTCGTCAATGAGAGTTCTCATGGAAGCTAAGTTATCTGAGGCCGAATGGTGTCAAAGTAGATACGACCAGTTGAACTTAATCGAAGAAAAGCACCTGACCGCTCTGTGTCATAGACAATTATATCAAAGAAGGATGAAGAAAGCCTTCGAAAAAAAGGTTCTACCTCATGAATTCCGAGAAGGCGACCTCGTGCTTAAAAAGATTTTGTCTTTTCAACCAGATTCTAGGGGAAAATGGACTCCTAAATACGAAGGCCCATACATCGTCAAAAGAAGCTTTTCTTGCGGTGCTATGACTCTCACAACCATGGACGGTGATGAACTCTCGCATCCTGTGAATGCTGATGTAGTCAAGAAATACTTTGTCTAAAAAACAAAAGAACAACTCGGTAAGTCGAAAACCCGAAAAGGGCGGCTTAGGCAAAAATGAGCATCTCGGTGGACTAAAAACCTGAAAAGGCGGTCCAGGAAAAAATTAGAGACAATAAACAGAAATCATCCTGATAGATTGAAAACCTGAAAAGGCAATCTAGGCAAAAATTAAGGATCAAAATGACAAAGTAACTGCATTAGTCCGTACTTCGTCAATCTAAAGAATCTTCCATCAACGGATCTTCAATCAAATCTTCTAAAGCAACAAGCACAGTTGGAATTCAAAGTTGTTAGGGATAATAGTGGTTATTTGCTTTCAATATAGCCTTTTACTAATATATTATCATTTCCAACTCTTGTAAATAGTTCATGGAATCACGCCTTTGGCTGATTACCATTCTATCAATAAATTTGAGCCTTGTGCCCATTTGTTTGCAATTCTTGCTTTATTCTGTTTTGTAAAATAACGTTTTTTTCTTGTGAAAATTACTTTTGAAAAAAAAAAGTTTTAAATGAATTTTTACTTCAAAATTTTGAAATAAAAGCGAAATTTTCCTTTGAACTATGAACACAGAAAGAACTTCAACAGTTTTCTCCATGAGTGTTTCGACCTCTGAAGGATAAAACAACTGCTAAAGAAGTCTACTTCTCCTCAGAAAGAGATCATCAAAGGACGGTATTCTTATCCAAAATGAATCCCCAACAAGGTTGCCAATGAAATGCCTTTTTCAGAAAAATTTAAAGCTTGCAACTCAGATTCATCATCAGTAAACGTCTACACCGTGATTGCAGATTTTGCTGAGTATTTGTTTGAACTGTGACATAGTCTTTTTCCCAAATACCCTTTTTGTTGTCTTGTCAAGTATCGTCAGCATGCATATGATATTCATGACATTCATCATTCATATGTAAATAGCATCATTAATGCATTCCTGTATTTCTCAAATGTTTGCTTCTATATCACTTGTTTAGGTTGCATTTATTCCTAAAAACAAGTGTAGGGGTGTCACCTCTCCAGTAGATTATCCCCAAACAGAAAATACATTTTTCTATCATGTTCCCCAGCAGAGATCATTCCTCATTGGGAACGAAGTCTTGATTGACCTTTTCTTTCCAGTTCATTCCTGGATAGAATCTCGTCTCTAATCAATTCAGGCCTAGATTTCACACAAATAGTCTACCTGCAAACAATAAGCAATAGCCTCGTCATCCGAGCTGCTTATTTTCCTTTTCATCTTGAAACTTGTCATAAAATGATTGTTCTTCTTAGCAAGTTCAATCCTGAAAATTCAAGAAAAATCTTCATAGTTGTCTTTCTGTCTAAAAGAAAACCTGTGTCTTTTCAATCAAAATGCCCGCATCTTCTCAAAAGATAGATCCCTGGCAAGATTGCAGCTGTGAAAATAGAAACTCATTTGAGATCTGTTTCCATCATTATCTGTTATTCACAAAGCTGAATACTCAGTATTTTTCTCAAGAATTACCTTGTTAATAGTTATCACTTTGCTGATAATTGGTAATATCTACAGAACTCATTACCATAGACTATCACTAGGCTGGTAATTGGTAATATTATTTCCACTTACCTTAAACATTGTCACAAGGATGACAGAAGGTAATCTCCTTGTTTCCCAAAGCGAAACAGATATTCACTTACATTGTGAATCTATTTTTCCAGTGAAGCAGATTGCTTGTTTCCCAACAAACAGGATTCTCTTTTCTTAGACAGACTGAGTCATCCTCAAAATCATTTCCCCAGCATATTATTCTTTGATATCTCCTGGGTGAACTTTTTACAATCATTTTACATTATTCGCATTTTTTTGGTATCTTAGGTCCAAATTTTGCGTATTCTGATATTTAAGTCTCTTCACACCTATCGAGATGAAGATCCTCATCTTCATATCTCAGGTTAAATAAACTTAAATAGGGGCATCTGTCATACCCCAATTTTTGACCTAATATACCACCTCACATATGCATCACTGCATCACTGACAGTTTCAGAATAGAATAGATCGTGTGTGGCTTCTAGAAGTTAGAATCAGGGTTTCTGCAAAATTTAATCTATTCAAGATGTGATCTATTAGGGTTTGAGTTTCCACTCACCTCAATTGATCTATCTTAATCAACCATCAACATTTGATATTCAGATTCCCAACTTTTTCTCATGATCTACCATGAATCGACCAATTAGGGTTTTTATCGAGGATAGTGAATCATTGATTTTATGCTCAATGAATGACCTATTTTCTTGGATATTGATCTTAACATATTCAATGCAACATCTTAACCTAATTTCTTGATTTAAAACATCACAAAGTCCATGTTTCTTCATCAGACAAATTCTGAATCGTCTGATAAAAATTCATCTACTCTGAAAAGTCAAACTTTGACTTTTGGTCAACTTTTTCAAGACCAAACTTTTTCCATCATAAAAACATTTCAAATAATCCATCATGATCATAAATAATCAAGCAATTTGAAAAAGTCAACAAAAAAGTCAAATTTGAAAAATTTCTAACACTTAAAAAATTTTCAAGTGTTAAAAAACATGGTTTTTTCCTACTTTCATGGCTATTTTTCACATAGATCCTTTTGGAATCAGAAAAAACTCAAAACATGAAAGTTTTAGCCCTTGTTACAAGCTTTCCAAAATGTCCAAGAACTTGAAAAACCATTTTGTCTAGCTATACTTTCGATTTTGAAACATAGAGCTCCAAAACCATGGAATTTCAAGTACATGCTTCAAAATTACAAGTCATTTTTTGCAACTTCTCCTTCTAGAAGCCTTGTCACCATTTAGAGACAATTTGTAACTGATAAATATAAGTTGTGAATGATTGAGAAAGGATTGGATCAAGAAGAAATTTCTAACCATGGTTAGAAAAGTAACTTTTGCATTAAATGCAAAAGATTCCATCTTACCACTTAAGCCAAGTTGCAAGCTCTCTCAATGATAGCCATGCCTTGTCATTCATAATTTTTGGCCTATAAATAGAGGTCATTTCCTCAAATTCAAACCACACCAAATCTATCCAAATCAAGCTTTCTTTCTTTCTTGCTTAAGTTTCAAGTTACAAAGTTCAAAGAGGGAATTTTTGCAATTCTCAAACCTTGCAAAATTTGAGAGAATTGAGGGTTCAAACATGTTATAAACATCAAATAGAACTTGTTTAAAACTTAAAACCATCAAGAAATAAGCTAAGAGAGAGTTTTCTACATAAAACTCCATTTGTGTAAGTTTTGAGCCTAAACTTGCAAACTGGAAATCCACTCGTGCGTTTTCAGTTTTTATCATTCAAACACTTTCCATACATCCCATAGAGATGATCCAAGCCTTTAAACAAGTTCTGTAACATCATCATCATTATCCTCCATTCAAAAACCAGCCACCTGCAAGTTGACTTGGTTGGAGTAATTCAAAAGGTTTCAGAACAAACTAAGGATCGAAACACACTCAGGGAGGTTCAAGGAAGCTAAATCAATCGTTACTTTGCACCTGGAAGTTGTAGAACTCGAACTGGTTTTTCATACTAAGAGGTAAGTTTTTCAAACTTTGAATCCTCAATTCATGCACTTTTAGCTTTAAAATTGAAAAGCAAAATGTAGACATTCAATCACTAAAGCTATATGGGTTGTTAATTGGAACTAAAAACAATTGAGTTTCAAGAATTAACAATTTTTTTAGTTAGGGTTCAAATTGGGATTGTTAAAGTTCGTGATAATATTTGATTAATAATAACAACAAAACACATATTCATAACCGTGGAAAAAATCTAGATGAAATAGCATTTTTAAACTTTTAAAATTGATCAAGATTTGAAGAAATTCGAAATTGCCATGGATATGGTGTTTTTTTCGCGGTTACAGTAAAGAGGAAGAAGATGAAGTTTTGAAATTCAATTTTTGAAGCTATGTTTAAAATATATATTTCATGTTTAACTTAAAACAACGGATGTATTACGGCCCCAGTGGTTGCCAGCATGCTTTTCATGTTTCCTTTGCGTTGCATATGGTCCAGGGTTTAAATCCCCCTGAGACCATTTTGTCAATTTTTTCACTTTCCTTCATTTTCTAAACTTTTCAAAGACTTATTTTTAAATATAATTAATTAGAAGAGTGTAAATAACAAGACAAGCACTTGGTTCAGTGGTAAAACTTTTCAATTCAAAACCAAAGGTCATGAGTTCAAGCCTCCTTAAGACCAAAACAAATTTTTACCACTTGTTTTCTTCACTTTTTTTATCAAACTTCAACACTTTCAAAAACCAATCAAAACTTCTCATTTTGAGATGATTTTTTGCACACTTGTCATTTAATACACCTATTTTATGATTATGTCAAAAAAATCCCAAAATATTCTCTTTTGATTATATTTTCATTAAGTCGAAAACAAGACATTTTAAGTATTCTTAATACTTTTCAAAGATGTTCTTTTCAAACTTTCAAAACTCAAATCTTTTCAAAACTTCTTGTGAATATATTTCACTTTTCAAAATAATTTTCAAAAACCATTTCAAAACATTTCATTAAACTTACACACCTTTTTTCCATGATCGATCTGATTTGAAGATAAAGCCGAACCATTTTTTCCTCGAATTTCTTAATTGATCATGGGCCTCCCTCACAATGTATGTCCCAATCCTTTTATGTACATATTCATTTCCTTGTACATATACAATCATCTTTGTAAATATTCAAGCATAAATAAACTTCTTTCGTTTGTTTTTATTCGCTTGTTTATACACCAATTCCATTGGTATTAAGAGAAGAATTATTCACGGTGAAACTTCTCTTAGATCAATGGGCCTCCCTCACGGTGTAAGTCCTAACCCTCCTATGTACATACTCATTTCCTTGTACATAAATACCCCTTCGTGTACATATTCATTCCCTTGTACACATTTAGACTTGTAAATATTCAAGTTACACTTGCTTTAAACGCTCGTTTTATACACTTGTTTATATTTCCTTCATAAACTCTTGTGAACACATATCACACACTTGTTTATATAACTGTTCAAGTATAACATAACAACTTGTCTCACAACTAGGTTCCCCTTTAGCCTCATCTTAGGCTTTGTATAAGATAACTCATTTATTGAGTTAGCCTCCTCTTAGGCTTCGTATAAGAAAACTCATTTAATGAGTTTAGCCTCCGCTTAGGCTTCATATAAGACAACACTCTCCTGCTGAGTCAGCCTCCTCTTGGGCTTCGTTCAAAAGAACTCCTCATTGAGTTTAGCCTTCTCTTGGACATCAAACAAGAAAGAGACCTGGAAATCTCTTAACAGCCTCCTATTGGGCTTCAAATACAAAGAATCACCCGCGCTAGGATAAAACCCTGAGAGGATGATTTCCCGGTGAAATCACTCTTAAAATCCTAAGAGGATGGTTTCCCGGTGAAACCACTCTTAAAGCCAAACCCAGCCATACCATATAGCTTCCTCTTGAGCTTCATACAAGGACCCTCGATGACCCTCGGAATACCTCCTCTTAGGCTTACGATACAAGGACCCCCAGGCTTCTTAAAAGCATCCCCCTAATCCACAATCAGTTTCTCCTAGAGATTTAGAAATTTATCATCTCTATGGAAGAAGTATCTCATCTATCACATCACATACAATCAAAAACTTTTCAAACACTTTTTTTCAAACAAAAACAACTCTTAATCGTAAGTGGTAACGCTTGTACACTCAAGCAAA
The DNA here is from genome assembly GCA_021764765.1 of Vicia sativa. Lineage (NCBI taxonomy): Eukaryota > Viridiplantae > Streptophyta > Magnoliopsida > Fabales > Fabaceae > Vicia > Vicia sativa. The sequence continues at coordinate 123,991,128 of CM038793.1, read as the reverse complement.
ACACCCAATGCTTACAATTAAAAGATTCAATCATTTTTCAAACATCTTTCTTAACTCGTAAGTGGTAACACTTGTACACTCAAGCAAAACACCTATAACTTACGACGAAAGATTCAATTAATAACACCTTTCAAAATGTATGTGATGAAATAGATTAGATAAATTTTTCATTAAGATGACATTTGTCTTTGTATCTTAATAACATCCTGTTGCTTCCACTAGCATAAGTGAGAACTACGATTGCTCTGACTTTCTCAACATCCTTTTGAGAATACGTAGGCACAAGGTCTCATCCTTGGCGAGCAAAATTTCTTTCTCCCTCAAACCAAACAAAACCATAGATCCCTTTAGATCCGAGCTAAAGATGCTCTGATTCCCATTAAGGGATATGTATGCAGAAGATCCCAATGATCTTTGCGAGCACAATAATAACAAAACCTAGGATCCCACATAATCTTCCCTTCTTAAAATCCAAAGGAAAAACTTTCCCATCAATAGAAATACCAATTTAAAACACACAAACATATCAAACTATTCATATATAAAGCTATAGATAACTATATATATTTAGGGTGCCACATCTATTCCCTTTATATAACAAACCCCCTTGCCCGGAATCTCCCCAATGTGTTGCGTCTAGTTCGTGCTAGTCGTAATGCATATCATATCAATTGAGGGTATTGCAGCTTTCCCCTTTTTCATAATCATTTTTCTTGTGTTGAAAATAATAAAGCTTGATGCTCGCGGCATCTTTATAAACAAATCAAAAGAGTAAATCGTTTCGAGCCAGAGAATCTGAATTCCGATTCGATTCCCTCGCGCGTCACTTTTTAACGCGAACACCAGGGGGATTCGAACCTTGGACCTTGAGGCGAGGAAAGGATTAAGAGCGTGCTGGCAACTGCTGGGGCGGCAATCCATTCGTTCATTTAATCATGCCCAATTAAATATATTATGAATCAAGTTTTAAATTTCTGTTTTCCCACTTCATCTTCTTCGTGGAACTGCGCGCAAGCATCCATGGCTCAATATTTGAGATCCTTCGTTTCTCAAACAATTCAAAAACTTCAAACATCAAACATGATCAGAACTTCAAAACGAACTTAACCATGTAAATAATTAAAACTGTAAGTTAGAAATGAGCTTTAATTTTGGATATTCCCAAACTTGACCTAACTGAAAAAATCCACATATCTCATGACATGGTTGATTTTAATTGCAATTAAGGGTTTAGTTAGCTTCAGAATCATCAAATACACGTTTCTCTTTTCAAAGTTTATGCTAAAGATACATGTATCATGATATCCAAAAACTCATAAAACTCACCTTGGCTGGAATTTACAGAATCCAGGTATGGACTTCCAGATGCGTTTTGATGATCCCAGTAGCTTCCTTGAGTGTTACTGAGTGTGTTCCATCACTTACCTTGCTTTGAAGGTCTCTGGTTCTTCCTACCCAAGTCCAGTTGCAGGTGGCTGGTTTTGAAATGGAAAATGATGATGGAGCTTTTCCAGAACTTGTTTAAGTGTTTGGACAGTCTCTATATGTTGTATAGAGTGTGTTTGAAGTGAAAAATCATAATAAGCACGAGTGAATTGAGAGTTTGGAAGTTTTGGCTCAAACTTACACAAATGAAGTTTTCTGGAGCAAACTGACTCTTGGCTTGTTTTTGGATGATTTAAAGTTTCAAACAACTTCTAAATGATGTTTAGAAGATGTTTCAATGACATCTTTGGTCAGAACTTGCAGAATTTTGCAATTTGAAATTCTAACCTCTTTGAAACTTAGAAACTTGCAAAATAAGAAATGAGTGAGGAAGCAAGTTTTGATTATTTTAGGTGTCGTTTTTGAATGGAGTAAGAACCTCTATTGATAGGCAAAGGATTATGAAATGGCAAGGCAAGATAAGCTTAGAGCTTGCAACTTGGAAGCTTAAGGCTTAAGAAAAGAATATTCCTTCATTAAATGCACATGGAATCTTTTTAATCATTGCTTAAAAAAACTCAAGTGTTTTTATCCTTTCCTAACCATTTCCATCAGATTTTTTCTCTAAAATCCTATCTTATTTAGTGACAAGGCTTCTAGAAGGGAGAAAGTTGCAAAATAACTTGTAATTTTGATGCATGATTTTGGAAATCCATGGCTTTGGAGCTCTATGTTTCAAAATCAAAACCCTAGCTACACAAAGTATTTTTGTAAATTCTTGACTTTTTGTTGACTTTTTCACATTTCTTGATTTTTTATGACCATGATGGATTATTTGAAATGATTTTATGATTGAAAAAGTTTGATCTAGAAAAAGTTGACCAAAAGTCAAAGTTTGACTTTTTTGAACAGATGAATTTTCATGAGATGATTCAGAATTTGTCTGATGAAGAAACATGGATTTTGCAACATTTTGAACCAAGAAATTAGGTTAAGATGTTGCATTGAAGATTTTAAGATCAATCTTCAAGAAAATAGGTCATCCATTGAGCAGAAAGTCAATGATTCACTATCTTCGATCAAAGCCCTAATTAGTCGATTTAAGGTAGATCATGAGAAAAAGTTGGGAATTTGAAGATCAAATGTTGATGATTGATTAAGATAGATCAATTGAGGTGAGTGAAGACTCAAACCCTAATTGATCATATCTTGAACAGATGAAATTTTGATAAAACCCTAACTTTGACTTTAGGAGCACACGCACGATTTATCCTGTTCTGAAATTGTTAGTGATGCAGTGATGCATATGTGAATAATGTAAGGTGGTATCTTAGGTCAAAATTTGGGGTATAACAGTAGCTGTAATTTTAGGTTGCCATTCCCTGCTATGATATCTAAGAATTTTATTAGTAGCATTTTCATTGGAAACAGGTTTTCCAAGTGCATTCAAACGACAAGTGAGATAGACGAATCTCTTTTGAATGTCAGAGATAGATTCTCCCTATTTCATGCGAAAGAGCATGACCTCTTGGCTAAGTGTGTTAATTCGGGATTGTTTAACTTCAGTAGTACCCTCATGGGAAAATTCTAAAGCATCTCACATTTCTTTAGCTATGGTGCAATGAGATACCCGATAATATTCATCAACACCAAGTGCTGGAATTATCAAATTTCGGCCTCTCCAATCGCTTGACCACTTTTTCTCATCTTTTTCATCCCAATCAGCCTCTGGTTTAGGATCAACGGTGTTAGTGTTTTAAGTTAGCATTACTTTTTGGTAAAACTAGGCTATGGCAATGTCTTGATAGATGTCATGACATTCAGAGATTGAAGATAAATCCTACTTGACAAGGATGTTTAAAGTACAGCTCAGAACTGGAAGATAAAAGCTGTGCTGGAATTCTGCAGAAAATAGTCTGATGTCATAACAGATGTTATGACATTCAGTGTGACATTCTGTTCTGCAGAATCTGTTTTTCCTGAGACTTTTCAGGAAGTTTGTTGAGCTGTTGTATTATATTTTTCTGTTATTAAATTGCATGCTCACGTGGCTGTTAGGATAATCTTAGTTAGACCTAAATTGGTTGATTGATAAGACCAAGTTTTTAGGATTAATTAAGTGAACCCTAGCTATCTTTATGGAAGCCCAAAACTGAAGTTTCAGGACTGCTTCTATAAAAGGAATTCAACCCTTACACTGCTGCTGCGCCTCTGGAATTTATTGAAGATATAGCAGGTTGTTATTTGTGTAATTCTAGTTTCTCTTGTGAGCCAAGCAACTATCAATTGATAAGTGCCTTGGACTAGGATTTGTTTGTAAGGGTAGTTTATCACTCAAAGCTTTGAAGCACGAGTGTTTGTCTCTTGATTAAAGCTGTGAAGCAAAATCAAGATAGTTTATTGAAGTGTGTCTTCACAATTCAATTATTCAATAGGTTGATATCACTGCTGTGATTGAGGGGGAGTGAGTAGGAACTCAGGTCTAAGTAGGACTTAGATTGAAGTTGCATTGGGTAGGTTTTAAGTGAAGGAGATAAACTGGTTGGTTTATTCCTGAATTAATTCTACTAATAGTGAATTTCCTCCCTGGCTTGGTAGCCCCCAGATGTAGGTGTAGTTAGACACTGAACTGGGTAAACAACTTATTGTGTTCTTTACTACTGTTTAAATTTATTGTGTGAGTTGTTAACAGAGTGTTAGATAGTGTGTCATAACATTATCTGTGACATCACATATCTGCTGCCAGGAATTTCAATTGGCATCAGAGCAGGCACCCTGCCTGTTATTTCTGGGTGAGATCTAGGGATAATAGTTTCTGGCATAATGGATAAGGAAGGAGGTTTTGGAGGTAGACCACCTATACTGGATGGGTCTAATTATGATTACTGGAAACCTCGTATGGTTGCTTTTTTAAGATCAGTGGATATTAAAGCTTGGAGAGCTGCTGACAAAGGATGGAAACATCCCACCAAGCTTGAGAAAGATGGGACTACTGTCTTGAAACTTGAGGTGGAATGGAGCAAAGAGGAAGAGGAGCTAGCACTGGGTAACTCTAAAGCATTGAATGCCTTATTCAATGGTATTGACAGAAATATCTTCAGACTAGTTCATAAATGTGAGCTGGCCAAGGATGTTTGGGACACTCTCAAAACTACTCATGAGGGGACATCCAAGGTGAAGATGTCAATACTTCATATGCTCACTACCAAATTTGAGAATTTGAAGATGAAAGAAGATGAGACTATTCATGAGTTTCACATGAATATCTTGGAGATTGCCAACACCTCATGAGCACTTGGTGAAAAGATGTCATAAGAAAAGCTGGTGAGAAAGATTCTCAGATCCTTGCCTAAAAGCTTTGCAATGAAAGTAACTACAATAGAGGAGGCTCAGGACATCAGCACCTTGAAGGTTGAAGAACTTATTGGATCTCTTATGACTTTTGAGATGGGAATCAGTGAAACTGTTGACAAGAAGAGCAAGAGCATAGCACTTGTATCCAATACTGAAGAGGGATGCAAGGTGGATAATGATGAGAAGATATTTGAAGCTATAGTTATGCTTGGAAGACAGTTCAACAGACTCATCAAGAGGGTTTATCCAAAGTCAAGGTCCAATGTCAAGGACACTTCATCTGACATTGGCAGATCTTATGACTCCAGCAGAAGATCCAAGTCAGAAGAAAAAGGAAGTCAAAGCAGAGAAATCCAGTGTCATGGTTGTGAAGGATATGGGCATATTAGGGCTGAATGTCCCACCTTTTTAAAGAAACAAAGGAAAGGGATAACGGTCACTTCATCTGATGGTGATTCAGGAAGTGAATCTGAGGAAGAAGCAGCCTAACTTGTCACTGCTCTTTCTGGAGTGTGCAACTCTGATATGGACTCTAGTGATGAGGAAGTGACATTTGAAGAACTTTCTGAGACCTACAAGAAGTTGTGTGTAAGGAGTGGTGAAGTATGTCAGCAAAATGAAAAACAGAAAAAGCTGATTGAGAAGTTGGAAGCTGAGAATGTGAAGTTGGAGGTTGAGAAAAAGGAAAACACAGCCACTATAAATCACCTCAACAAGGATATTATCATGTTGAACTCCAAACTTGATCAGATGTCTAAATCTGTCAAAATGATGACATCTGGTACTGATAAGTTGGAAGAAATTCTTCAGCTTGGACAAAATGCAGGAAATAAGCATGGTCTAGGATATGTGGCTGAAAAGAAACCTGTTGGTGACATGAAGAAGAGACATGGGAAACCAATGTCAAAACAATTGTCACAATATAAAACAGGAAATGTGTCTGGCTCAGGGTATGTGGCTGCAAAGAGATTTGCTAATAACAAGGAGAAGAACAAACACAGCAAGTCAATGGCAAAGAAGATGTCACACCACAAGACAGAAATAGGTGCGCCTCGATATGTGGAGACTAAGAAATTTTTGACAACAAAAGAAGAAGACCTAATAAACCAATGTCAAAACAGATGTCACAACATTGGGTTCAACATCAAGATCAAAGAAACATGAACAAAAGGTTTCAAAGATGGAGATGCCATTATTGTGGAAGGTTTGGTCACATAAAATCTTTTTGCTTTAGGCTACATGGATATCCTAACCAAGGTTCCTTTGTGAAACCTAAGACCAACAGGGTATCATACACTCAACAATGGAAGAAGAAGACTGTAGCTCTGGTAGCTCACACTTCTCTTAGAGTGTCTGCCAAGGAAGATTGGTACTTTGACAGTGGGTGTTCTAAGCATATGACTGGAGACAAAAATCTTCTTAATAATGTTAAACCTCATTCTACCAGCCTTGTTACTTTTGGAGATGGAGCTAAAGGAGAAATCAAAGGTGTTGGAAACTCAAAGTGCAGAGTTCCAAACCTAAATGGAGTGTTCTTGGTAAAGGTTTGTTGCTAATCTCATTAGCATAAGTCACTATGTGATATGGGATTCACAACAACTTCACTAAATCTGAATGTCTTGTAATCAATGATGAACAAGAAGTGATTATGAGAGAGTCGATCAAAGGACAAGCGCTACATGTGGAATCGAGAACACCACTGCATCTACATGTGTTCTAGACAAAGATGAAGAGCAAGTAAAGTTGTGGCACCAAGAACTTGGTCATTTACACCTCAGAGGAATGAAAAGGATCAGTTCCATAGAGGGAGTCAGAAGGATACCAAGATTTCACATTGATAAAGAGAGAATCTATGGTAAATATAAGGCTGAACAGGAAACCAGAATGTCACAATCAATGTCTAGACATCTGATCACTTCTAAAGCCCTGAAGAAAGTTACTAGGACTGGGATGAAAGGCTAACCAAGTTCCTTACTGTCAAAGGATATAGGAGAGGAGCCTTGGCTAAAACCCCTTTTGTCAAGAAATTTGGAATGAAGAATGGCTGCCATAATAGGAATCCTGCTCCTACACATTTAAAGTTGTCCAAGAAAACAAGTGGAGAAAGTGTTGATCAAAGCTTGTGTAAAAGCTTTTTGGAAGAATGTTTCTTCTTGAGAAACAATCTTATTTCTTGGTTCAGCAAGAAGCAAAACTGTGTGTCCCTATACAATGTTGAAGCTGAATACATAGCAGCTGGTAGCAATTACTCTCAGATGATCTGGATGAAGCAGATGCTGACTGAGTACAATGTCATACAGGATGTCATGACATTGTACTGTGACATTCTTACCAAAACTCTTGAGACTAGTCAGTTTAAGTCTTTAAGGGGCAAATTGGGTATTTGTCAATATGAGGAGTTGTAGCAATTAACTGTGCCTACAACAAGGGATGGAAGGGACCTTTTACTTCAATTATTTATAAGTGGGTTATTTAATTATTTTCATCTTATTTTTAAAAGGTCCAAGAATAGGAAGAGACTCCCACATATAATAGTTTCCTCATTTGAAAGTAGTATCACATTTTCTTCATCCAAAAGAAACCTTGAAACCCTCTTCCATTCGCGCTCTCATTCTCTCAAAAGCCATCAACAAAATATGTCTTCATCATCTTCATCATCTCAAGAATCAGGCTCTTCATCTCCCTCCATGACTGAAGTTAGGGCAAATGCTGAAGCCATGCAAGTTGAAGCCCTGAGGATTACTCCGCTGCGTGCATTGGCTACTGACCCAGAAAAAGTCAAGAAATTGCGCACAAGGAATGCAAGAAGGTCACAAGCATCACCTTCTAGTAAGACTTCTGTACCAACCTCTTCAGTTCCCCTAGAAATAGTGAACAGAGAGGGGTCTAGGTCTGTGCATATTGCCATTGCTAGATTAGTAACCAGGATCCTAAACGAAGAACAATGCACTGGGTTTCATCCTCTAAACTATAAGTCGCTAGCCCTAGTTTAGCAGTTGATCCAGATGTCCCTGAGAATGTCAAGACATCTGGTGATCATGATGTTTCCCCTGCGAATAATGTTGTTGATCCTTCAGTTAAAGATTCTGAAGTAAGTATTGATGATGTTTGTAATGAAACCCCTGCTGATAAGGAAGTTGTGATTTCTGATAGCATTCTTGAGGAATCTGACAAAGTGTGCTTGATAAAGCCCCTCGACTACATTTCTGATAGTATCTTAGAAGAGACTCGAGAAAAACCAAGTGGTGATAATCTTGAAAAGTCTCAAGTTCAAGAGTCTGATCATTTAACTGAACCTCCAGTCATTGACTTGGATGAAGTGTTCTAAGAAAATGACCTCATTGCGGTGTCAATCCAAGCATTGCAAAGAGGATGATGAAAAGGAAGGAAAGCAGTGTCTCGAGGCCAAAGAAAAGGGTGTTGAAGATGGGCCGAGAAGTATCCTAAGGTTGGATCCTCTACAAAGAGATGTAGAGTAAAGACTGTTGGTGGTGGCTCTAGACCAAAGAGAACACCAATTGTGAAAAAGAGGAAGGAACCTGAACCCTCAGAGTCGATCAAGACTCGATTTTGATGTTGAGGAGAATGTCACGACATTCATCCGAGAAAAAAGCAAACTCTTGGGAAGCGCCAGGTGCTGAAGTGGCCATTGATAACATTTCATTCCATCATCCTGAGAATGCTAGAAGATGGAAGTATGTTTGCTTAAAGAGGGTGGCTCTGGAAAGAGAGTTGAATAAAAGTCCACTTGAGTGCAAGGAAATTGTTGATTTGATTAAAGAGGTGATTCGATGAAAGCAGTTGTGAGTTTCTCAAAGCTGTTATGAAGTTTTGGTGAAGGAGTTTATAGTCAATCATCAAGTGGGTGGGGATGGGAGGTCTGCGACTACAAGATCAGATATGTGAGGGGAGGAAAGTCGTTCTCTCCAAGTGTGATCAGATTCTGAGTAGATCGATGATGCTCGGTAGGGGCTGGAGGCCGACAACAAGATCTGTCAAACCATCAACGCCAAACAAGTAAGGCAATGGCCTCAAGGAAAACTCTCGGAAGCAAGTTGAGTGTCAAATTTGCCATCCTACATAAGATTGGTCTTTCGGGTCCCAACCAATCACAAATCCACCATCTCTATTATGGAAGATTCATATATGCGTAGGCACTCGGGCTAAATTTGACTATGGATCCTATATATTTGAAAGACCCTCAGCGTCTGAAAGTTATTCTATCAAAGGACCTATAGCTTTTCCCTCCCTACGTGTGGAATTATCACCGACCAATTTCCGATATTCTAGCGAAAGAGATGCGATCGCAAAGAGCCCGCTCTTGGATTCCACTACAAACTTTTCAAGGGACATGTTCAGACATTGTCATGACATCGATGAGACATCCAATGTCAAGGCAACTTCTCAAAAAGATCCTAGCTGTGCTAAAAGCTACAAGAGCTTGAAGCAAGGAAGCAAAGCCTTGAAGAGCGATCTCTCAACTAGAACAGGACAGAGGTTGAGGATGAAGGATGGCGATGAAATTGTTGGTGATCTTGAAAATGAGGATGTTCGATTCTTTGGAGCTGAAGGGAGTTCAGAAGATGCTTGCTTTCATAGTGTTCCTTCTGGAGAAGAAAGCACTTGAGATGGAAGCCTGTCCATTGTTGTCTATTACCTTGTTGTTGTTATTTTCCCCATTATTTTCCATTTTTTTATGACTGTAATTTTTGTTGATAGCATTGTAATCTTTTGACTGAGATGTAACTGTAAACATTGTGTTGGTACTTCTCTTAATATATATGATTGAATGCTTGGGGCACCTGTATTGATTCCTTTGGCCCCTTTGTGGCTAAAAAGGGGGAGAACTACTGTGTGACAGTGGCTTTGGAAATTTTTTTGGGAATTGTGGGATTTTGTATGGGTAGAATTTATCTTATCTCTAGGTTCTAGTTTCTTTAAGCTTAGGATAACTTAGAACTAGTTTTTCTTCTGCGGCATAGGTACTCTGATGATTTAAGTAGTTTTAGCCAAAAATGTGCCAAAGGGGGAGTTTGTTAGTGTTTTAAGTTGGCATTACTTTTTGGTAAAACTAGGCTATGGCAATGTCTTGATAGATGTCATGACATTCAGAGATTGAAGATAAATCCTACTTGACAAGGATGTTTAAAGTACAACTCAGAACTGGAAGATAAAAGTTGTGCTGGAATTCTGCAGAAAATAGTCTGATGTCATAACAGATGTTATGACATTCAGTGTGATATTCTGTTCTGCAGAATCTGTTTTTCCTGAGACTTTTCAGGAAGTTTGTTGAGCTGTTGTATTATATTTTTCTGTTATTAAATTGCATGCTCACGTGGCTGTTAGGATAATCTTAGTTAGACCTAAATTGGTTGATTGATAAGACCAAGTTTTTAGGATTAATTAAGTGAACCCTAGCTATCTTTATGGAAGCCCAAAACTGAAGTTTCAGGACTGCTTCTATAAAAGGAATTCAACCCTTACACTGTTGCTGCGCCTCTGGAACTTATTGAAGATATAGCAGGTTGTTATTTGTGTAATTCTAGTTTCTCTTGTGAGCCAAGCAACTATCAATTGATAAGTGCCTTGGACTAGGATTTGTTTGTAAGGGTAGTTTATCACTCAAAGCTTTGAAGCACGAGTGTTTGTCTCTTGATTAAAGCTGTGAAGCAAAATCAAGATAGTTTATTGAAGTGTGTCTTCACAATTCAATTATTCAATAGGTTGATATCACTGCTGTGATTGAGGGGGAGTGAGTAGGAACTCAGGTCTAAGTAGGACTTAGATTGAAGTTGCATTGGGTAGGTTTTAAGTGAAGGAGATAAACTGGTTGGTTTATTCCTGAATTAATTCTACTAATAGTGAATTTCCTCCCTGGCTTGGTAGCCCCCAGATGTAGGTGTAGTTAGACACTGAACTGGGTAAACAACTTATTGTGTTCTTTACTGCTGTTTAAATTTATTGTGTGAATTGTTAACAGAGTGTCAGATAGTGTGTCATAACATTCTCTGTGACATCACATATCTGCTGCCAGGAATTTCAAACGGCACCTGCTGCATTCGTCATGGTAATTTGAAAAGGTCCATTTTGAATGGCAATCCATACATTTCGATCAATGGAATTTATGTGAACTCGCATACAGTCTTTCCAATAGCCATAGTTTTCACCTTTAAAAACAGGAGCTCTATTGTACGCCCCCTTTGGTCCAGAAGCCATATCGTTAGAAGTAGTCACAAAGCACCAGCAAACCGATGCTCTGATAACACTTGTTAGATGGTGTGGCAAGTGATCGAGAGGGGGGGTGAATAGATCACCTCTTTTATTATCACAAATTTAAAATTATTTATCAGAGTTAATAGCAAAACTACGGAAAGTGACACACGATCCCAAATTGACTTCTGTCTATTCTGAACCGGCTACTAGAAAACTGGACATGAAATAGGTTGCTAGATTTTAATTGAGATGAATAACATTAATTAACACAGAATTTATATTGAATCAATTCACCTATCACTATAACACAATTTCCAATAAATAAAGTCAAGCTAGCACTTTTGTCAAACAATTGGAGTATGCTTGTTCAATGATCAATGGAAATGGAGTTTTGATAAAGAGTTCCTTCCAGCCTTGTATCAATTAACGTGAAAAGTTGCACACCAATTGAATCACAAATGTGTTGTAAAAGTAAAGAGAGAGAGAGAGAGTGTGTGAGAGAGAGAGAGAGAGAGAAAGAATATGATATGCAGAGAAGTTTGTTAAGGAAGTTCCCCACTACCGTCCTCGCATGTGGGTACGTCTCCCTCTCAATTTCCAAATTGGAATTGAGAATTTTCTATATTAATATGCTAAAATATTGTTTACAAGGTTGCGATACAAAGACAAAAAACTAATCACTCAGATCTTCTTTTTCTTCTTATATGAACCTTCTCTTGATCTGAGCTGATCAAGAATACACCTGCAAGATTCACAGATAATTCACCGCTTCCACGACCTGTTTGCAAAATCACCCCGATCTCCAAACCCTACGCTACGACTGAATCTGCCATGTGCAATCGTGACTAACAAACCCACAAGAACACTACCGTTCTTGCTGGACAAACCTTCTGGTTTTTCCTCGAAACCCACTTCTTGAGAAGATTATGAAGATAGAAGTCTCTTTTAGTTTTCTATTGCTTAGTAAAATGGATGCTCACCAATTTTATTTGTGACTCCTATCAAACTAAACCGCCAAACTTTGCTTATATATGGAAACAGAAACATGTTAGAAGAAAAATAGACTTATGATTCGATACAAGTTTTGTATGAGTCAACCCATGTCAATGAATTTATTGATATAAGTGAGTTAAGTAAAGTATGAGTCGATACAAGGTATTATGTATCAATGCATACTGTAATTAAACTACTTCCAGAGAACTAAATATAACATGATTCGATGCATGGCATGGATGAGTCAATGCAAGTAAGAAATGTATCAATGCAGACACTTATGTATTGATGTAAGAGTTGAAACATGCAAGTATCCAAAACCTCAGTTCTTGTATGAGTCGATCCAAAACGTGTATGCGTCGATGCATATTGTATGAGATTTATTTTCCAAAATAAAAGAACTGATTTGAATCGATGCAAAAGATTTTGTATTAATGCAAACAAAAAACAAAGGTGAATCCCAATTTTTGATGTTTATATGGATCGATCCATAATAATATGTGTCGATGCAAAACTTAAATTTTTGAGGCATCAAACTAACATGTATCGATACGAAACTTGTATGAGTCGACTCGTACTCAAGGAAAATAGTTTTTGTGAGATCAGTTAGTTCTATTTATCAGTTCTTGTCTTTTTGGATCGACCTAAGAGGTTTGTACATGAGGAAAAACATACTCTGATCAATTTTAAACATGTTATTATGTCATGACAAGCACACATATATTTCAAACTTAATTAGAAAATCAAACACACATATTTGCTATCATACAAAACTATGCATAGTAAAGGGTTGCACACACAAATACCTCAAAGTAATCTAGTCCAGGTTTTTGAAGAAAATCTCTTGCCACTAGCCTTGCTTTGTGCTTACCAACTGATCCATCTAGCTTAAGCTTCACCTTGAAAACCCATCTGGCACTGATGGCTTTCTTCTTCTTCAGAAGCTTAGTCAACTCCCAAGTTTTGTTTCTTTCTATAGCCTCAAGTTCTTCTTTCATGGCATTAAGCCAGACTTTCTTCTTGAGTGCTTCTTCAATACCCAAAGGTTCAGAATCTACTAACATGGCACACTTAATGACTTCTTCCTCTATGTCAACTTCGATGTCTTGCAACATGTCAATATCTACAAACCTTTTAGGTATAGTTCTGATTCTTTGTGGCCTCTGAACTTAATATGAATTATCTTCAGAACTTGGAACAACATTGACTTCTGGACCTTGTCCAGAAACCCTATCTTTGGAATTTCCACCTTTAAAAACATGATCATCTCCAGAAGCTTGTCCTCCAAAACGTATCTCTTCAGATTTTTCCCTTCCAAAAGCATGATCACCACCAGATTCTAGATCATTATCAGAATTTGGATTAGAATTAGATTTATCATCTTCATCTTCAGAATCATCTTCTGACTCTGACTCATCTTCAGAACTTTCAACTTCTGACTCGTCTCCAGAAGTTATCTCTACATCAGAAGTTCGTTGAGACTTACTCCAATCCCAAGCTTCTAACTCTTTTAGAATAACATCTCTGCTGACTTCAACTTTGTTAGTTTCTTGACAATAGAGCTTGTATGCACCTGTACTGTGGTACCCCACAATAACATCACTTTGCTTCTATCATCCAGCTTCTTTCTTCTAGCTTCTGGAAGGTGTTTGTAACACACAGAACCAAAAACCATCAGATGACTAACACTTTTCTTCTGTCTAGTCCACTTCTCTAAAGGAACAATTCCCTTCAGCTTTTGTCTTGGACACTTATTGAGCACATATGTTACAGTAGCAACAACTTCTCCCTATAAGTTGTGAGGAAGCTTCTTCTCTTTTAGCATACTTCTCGTCATATCAAGAAAAGTATGATTTCTTCGTTCAGCAAGACCATTGTGTTAAGGAGTATAAGGAGCAGGAATCTCATGCTCAATTCCATTCTCATCACAGAACTTCTAGAATTTTGTAGAGTTATACTCACCTCCACCATCCATTATGAGAATATTTAACTTTTGACCACTTTTATTCTCATCCTTCACCTTGAACTTCTGGAATTCTGTAAACACCTAATTCTTAAACTTGATGAGTGTTACCCGCGTCATTCTTGTGAACTCATCCACAAAAGACACAAAATACTTATTTTCTCCAAGTGAAGGTTTTGGAAATACTACTCCCAGAGCCTGTTTTACTCTTTGGGCTACTCCTGATACAAATGGAAATATGGGTTGCTTGCCTTTCATACAATCTTCGAAATTCCACGTATGAGCTTCTTAGAACTTAGATTCCTTAAGCTTCTATAGTTCAAATGCCCCAATCTCTTGTGCCACTGCTTACTATCTCCTTCAGAGCCTTCTGCACTAAGACACTCTATTTCAGCTGTTTCTACATTCCCCTTGAATGTTCTGTTGCTTCCCTGTTCCGATTGCATAATCAACTTTTGATTGGAATCATACAACTTCAAGAGATTGTTCTTCATAATAAATGAGAAACCTTTCTCAATGAGATGACCCACACTCATCAAATTGCTTTTGATTCCAGGAACATACCAAACATCCTTGATCAGAACATTCTTTCCATTCTTCATCTTGACTTTGACATTTCCCATACCTTCTGCACTAAGGTACTTATCATCACCACATTTGATCTTCGTCCTCCTTTTGGAGTCAAAATCTGTCAACCATTGTTTGTTTCTAGTCAAGTGATTTGAACAACCAGTGTCCATATACCACTAATCTGTCAAACATCTTCCATCAGACTCAGAAGCCATCAATAACACAGGTTCATAATCTGAATCTCCTCTGACTATGTTTACTTCTTCTGATTTCCTTCCTTTGTTTGACCAGCAATCTCTAGAAAAATGGCCAAACTGCTTACAACAGTAAGATTGAACTTGCTTCTTCTCCTTTCCCTTTTGATGTTTCTTCTCATCAGAAGTTAAGGTTTCTGACTTCTGGAATCTATCACCATGTCTATTCTTGACCTCTGACCAAGAATGCTACTAGTCCTTCTTGACAAAAGAAGCTTTCAGAGCCTGCTCAACTTCCCTCTCAGAAGTTCTTTTAGACAGACGCAACTGATGCACTTCTCGACTACTTTGCAGCTCTTCTATTCTCATGGTTTTCAGATCTTTAGAATGTTCAATTGCTACAACAATGTAATCAAATTGAGGAGTAAGTGACCTCAATACCTTCTCTATGATTTCTTGTTCAAAAAGGGTTTCTCCACAAGCCTTCATCTCATTATTGATCAGAATCACTCTAGAGATATACTCTGAAACCTTCTCATTGTTCTTCATGTTGAGATTCTCATATTGTTTTCTAAAGGACTGAAGCTTTACCTTCTTCACTGATGCGACACCACCGTAACACCTGACTAGTGTGCCTCACGCTTCCTTTAACGTCATCGAATCTGCAATCTTTTCAAACACGTTCACATCCACACACCGATGGATGAAGAACAACGCCTTCTAATCTTTCTTCCTCTTTCTTCTTCGCGCCTCTCTCTCTATCTCTCTCTCTCTCTCTTCTTCAGTTGCCTCTTCTGCAACTGAATATACCCATCAGTAACAAGCTCCAGAACATCTTGAGCCCCAAATAACACCCGCATCTGAATCATCCATATGTTCTAGTTCTTGCCATAAAAAACTGGAAGTTTGGTACTCGTGTTGTCGTTTTCGTTCATCTTCAACCTTGTACAATACACTCGGATCTTGACTCACGCTTTTTCCAACCCAATCGAAAAATGTGATTCTTGTTCAAGATTCAACGTGAACCTGTATAAAATCAATCACACACTCAAACTCACATTCACTCGTGTTTCCTTGTGTTTCTAACCGGAGCTCTAGATACCAATTTGTTGGTGCACAAGAATCAAAGATGATTTGAATAATTGGAGAATAATGAGAGAATGATGGCTACAAAAAGGTATGAAATAAATAAGAATTATCGTTAAAATGACATATATTACTAGTCTATTTATACAAGAATAAAATTGTCACATAAGCTTTAATAAAATAAATTTAGTGACCAAGATAAAAGATACATAAATAGGAAATACTAAATTATCCTTTAATACTTTATCAATAGGGTGGTTTAGCAATCTAATCGTAGCTTTGTGAAAAGTTTATGGTTGCTATTGGTGTTTTCATGACTTGTGTTTAGAAAGTTGTGTCATGTCATAAATATTGGTGTTTTCATGACTTGTGTTTAGAAAGTTGTGTCATGTCATAAACCTTTTGGAATCATTTTCAAATAAAGTGTAAATTCTCAGAATTTGATATGTCGTTAATGCATTTTGTGAGTTATATAGGTCATTACTTCCCTAAATTATTTTTCTCTTGAATCCATCTCTGTCTCATTGTGCACTAATGTAGGATCATGTAGTAAATGTGATTGTAGAAAATCCAGATCCGTAACATCTCATACTTCTCATTCTTTAGTTAATAGGAGTACTAGGAGATATAATTAATTATCAACTTAATTTTTATATAGATTAAAAGTGTTTTAAGTATGACAAGAGAATATGAAGAATTATAAAATATGAAGAAAGGAAATAGGGGAATCTTACAAGATTAATGAGGGGTATAATAGTCTTTAAATGTCAAACGTATTTAGGCCAAATTGGTAGAAACTCGTAAATTTGTGGTCTCCTACTTTTCCTTCCACAGGTTGGAGTGGAGAGAAAATTAGAGATTTTGAAACATGGGTGTGAGTTGCTTTTACTTGCAAGTAAGATTCCATCCGCACCAACACTAATGATTTTAGAATGAAGATTTTTGGTTCTGGCATAGATATTTAGTACATGTACATTT
The DNA here is from genome assembly GCA_021764765.1 of Vicia sativa. Classification (NCBI taxonomy): domain Eukaryota; kingdom Viridiplantae; phylum Streptophyta; class Magnoliopsida; order Fabales; family Fabaceae; genus Vicia; species Vicia sativa. Next base: position 123,974,352 of record CM038793.1, on the reverse strand, counting down.
TAATTTAATAAATAAGATAGCATGCAAAAATCTTGTAGTCTGTCCGTCTAATATAAAGTTTTCAAAAGATAAATTTTGCAAAATTTGTCAAATAGGAAAGCAAATTAGAGTGTTTTTTAAATTGAAAAATATTGTTTCAATTTTAAAATCTCTTGAGTTTCTCCATCTATATTTTTTCGGCCCTTTGAAGACAAAGAAGTCTAGGCAGTTACTAATATGTGTTTGTTATAGTAGAAGACTAGTCTAAATTTACTTGGACACTCTTCTTCGCTCATAAGGAATAGATCTTAAGAGCTTTTGTTAAGTTTTTTATGTTTGTCCAATTTATTTTTTCAATTTTAAAATTATCACTCTGCATAGCGATCATGGCGGTTAGTTTGTAAGCCTTCAATTTAAAAACTTTTGTGACGAAAACGCAATTACTCATAACTTCTCATATTTGAGAACTCCATAACAAAATAGTGTTGTTAAATGCAAAAACTATATTTTAAAAGAATTGTCTCGGATAATGCTAAGTGAAATGAGTTTGCTTAAATAATTTTGGGCGAATGCGATTAATACCGCATGTCATATCTTAAATAGGGTGGTCATTCAATCTATCTCAGAGAAGACACCTTATGACTTACTTAAAGGCATGAAACATGATATTTCTATTTTCTCATTATTGGTTGCAAATGATTTATTTTAAATAATTGAATAGAAAATTTGTCATATTTGATGCAAAGTCTGATAAAGGTGTTTTTTTAGGGTACTCATTATCTTGTAAAGCATATAGGATATACAATCATAGAACATCATTTGAAGAGTCTGTTCATGTAGTTTTTGATGAGATCAAATCCTAAAAGTCGGGGTAAGATGACTCTTTTTATGTTTCAGGTGTAATAATGAATTTTTTTGTCAACGACGACACTTCTAAAGAGGATCCTCCTCTAATCGAAGAGGACATTATTAAAGATAAAAAGGAAATAATACAAGAGGAAAATAAACAAGAGACCTCCACTAAGCTACCTCTAGATTTGATTATCGTGAAAAATCATCTATTAGATCATATATTTAGGGATATTAGGCAAGTTATAAGTACAATATCTCAAGTTAAAATTTTTTGTAGTTATCCTGCTTTCAATTCTCAAATTTTTTTATATAACTATTTATGATGGTTTAATTGACAAGTTATTAATTTTTTCAATGCAAAAATAGCTCATGCAATTTGAATGAAATGACTTTTGGGACCTAGTTTGACGACCTAAATATAAAATAGTCACGCTAGATGGGTATTAGGAACAAATTGGATGAAAATAGAATAATTACTAGAAATAAAGCTAGGCAAGTGGAAAAGGTTTATAGTGAGGCTAAAGAAATTGACTATGACGAAACTTATGCTCATGAACCTCGTCTTAAAGCGACATGACTTCTTTTTCCATTTGCCAGCTGCCTAGAATTAAAGTTGTATCAGATGGATGTAAAATCAGCTTTTCTTAATGACTCTATAAATGAAGAAGTTTATGCCTCTCAACCTCCTAGTTTTTGTTGGAAATCAACCAAAATTTATGATAAATTTCTATCAATATTGATGAACAAGATTGATATCACCACACAATAACAATGAAAATGAAAGAAAATTAAAGAAAATAAACAATTATTTTCTGTAGAGTTTTTCTCTGCCTACAAATTATGGAAAACTTTATTATTCACTTTGCAACTGCAAAATTATGTGAATGACTTGATTATAAAATTAGGGGTTACTCCCTCTATTTATAGATTTAGGTTAGCTAATGCCCAAAACTATAAAAGCCAAAAATACTTATTTTGAGCTAAATCAATATATTCTATTTTAGATTTAAATCAAATCTATCTAAATCTAAAATCAAATATGTGTGTAACAAACTGTTTCCACACTCGTAAATTAAGTCAAATCTTTTCGACACAAGGAATTACTTTCAACATACCACCTAATTCATTCTGTCTAAGCTATCTATATTCATCATAGCTCTTAGTCTTAGAAATAATTTGACATGTACACCCCTCGTCATGATATCAACAATCTGATTCTCAATTCAATAGTGTTCCAAGTTCATCTTCTCATCAGCTACCTGCTCTCGAATATAGTGGAACCACATTTCGATGTGCTTGCTTCGATCCTCGTGGTTATTTCTTCATGATCTTTACATGTAATCTCTTTGACCAAGTTCCCCATCCAAGTTGCTTCACATTAAGTTCGATCTTAAAGGTTCTATTATGGGACATAGGGGCCTTCAAGATTAATATTCCATTCGCGTTGATAACTCACATCATCTTGTCTTCAACCGTCACTTATTCTTTTCGACCAACCACCCTATGCTAATGAAGTTGCTCTTCATACCTAGAATGTATAACACATTTGAAATTACTAACCTTTTTCCATCTTTCCTGATGATCATAACATCTCCAATACCTTCAACTGCTAGAGTATTGTCATTTGCAAATTTCACCATGTTCTTCATTGAGGGCTTTAGATTAACAAACCAATCTTTCCTTCCAGACATGTGTGATGAACATCCTGAAATTTCTCTTCATCTGTTGTTGTGACCATAAGCAACATCTCTTCTTCTTCATACTTAGCGAACATTGCATCATTTTCTTGATTCTTTTGATTCTTTGGACAATCACTCGAATCATGACCATATTTCTGACGATTGCAACATTGAATGTGACTCTTGTCAGGATTTCGACCAGCACCACTTCCTCTATTTGCAACACCACCTCTTTGGTTGCCTTGGTATTGTCTTCTCTGAGTCGAAATGTTTCCTTCGTTCTAGTTTCCTCTACCAGTCGAATTTTTGTAGCCTCCTCTACCTCTGTTGAACCACTTTCCTTTTCCTTTGGTTTCTTTTGCTGAATGTGCCTGCAAATCCACATCACTCTTTGACTTGCTTGCAACTCTTTGATTAATCCTTTGTTCATGAGATTCAAGTGTCCCTTGAAGCATTTCCTTTGTCAATTTTGAAAAATATTTCCCTTCTTCAATAGCCACCACCACGTGGTCGAACTTAGGAGCCAAAGATCTCAAAATCTTTGAAACTGTAACTCTTGTTGTTAATGTTTCTCCACATGTCTTGATTTGATTCACTAGTTTGTAACCCTTGTGAAGAAATAAGATATGCTTTGGCTATCTTCCATCTGAAGCAGTTCATAGGTTCTTTTGTGATTTTGTAACCTCTCCTCTTTCACCTTCTCAGCGCCTCTAAACGATTTCTTGAGAATCTCCCAAGCTTCTTTTGTAGATTCTACATCACTAACCTTTTTGAATTTGTCTGGGTTGACACATTGATGAATTATAAAGCACTATAGAGCTTTATAATTCTTTTTGTTCAATTATTTGTATTCCGCTTCTTCAGCTTTTGAAGCTTTTTCATCAAGTGGTTCTACTCCATATTTTACAAGATCCCAAATATCTTGAAAACCGAATATAACCTTCATTTGTTTTCATCAATTCTCATAATTATCTCCTTTAAGAATTGGAAGACTTGTTGGAAAATTTCAGTTGGCGCAATTCATCACCATTAATTTTCTTCTTCTTCCCCTTGATCGCTTAACTAAAGCTCTTTGTTTGTTTTGTAGTTTGGCAGCAATTTTGGTAAAACATTATGCTCAAGAAATGCCATGAAGAATAACTTAACTTGTGGAGAAAAATGTATCAGCAAGTTTTATGAATATTACAAAGTAGATGTCCTGACATGTGTTATAGAACTTAATTGGTTTTTTAGTCCATAAACATTAAGAGTCAGTTTGTTTTAATTGTATACTCGAAGTAAGCAAAGCCTTGTAACACTCTACTGCGACATTATTGGAGAACTATTATCATTCTTTCATGGAGAAAGTAAAGGACACGTAAAAGAATGCATGTGAATCAATTCATGGGCCAACCCTAGTTTTGTTGTTCGTATAAAAAGGAAAGCTAACCCTACTTCCAGAGTTAGCCACACTAAAGAAAGTTGATCGTACTGAGTTTAAGTTTTAGGTTTTAATTCTTTGTTAATTGTTCCTTGTGAGCCACTCTAGTATTGTTTAATTCTTGAGGTGGACATTAGTTGAGTTGTAAGTTTTTAATCATCTATAGGCTTTGAAGCAATGATGGTTATGTGTCTGTGAAGTGTGTCTTCAAGTTTTTTGTTATTGTTATTATCATCGTGTGTGATTGAGGGGAGTGAGAGGGGTTTCTCATATCTAAGAGGTTCTTAGGTAGAAGGGTCATTGGGTAGTGATTAAGTGAGGGGTGTAAACGGGGAAGTTTAACTCTAAATTAATACTGCTAATAGTGGACTTCATCCCTGGGTTGGTAGCCTCCAAACATAGTTGTGATTGCACTGAACTGGGTGAACAATTTACTAGTGTCATTTTAATTTACTTCAATTAATTTTCTGTTATTACTTGTTCAACAAACATATATTAGTATCGTGACATCACCTTAGACATCTCATATCTGATACCAGAATTTCCATTGGTATCAGAGCAGGCATCCTGCTCTATCTCTGGGTGAGATCTAGGAAGATAATTTCCGTACTATGGATGTGGAATGAGGATTTATGAAGACCACCCATTCGGAAGATATTAACTATGATCTATGAAAGCGTCAGATGGTTGTATTTTAAAGACCTTGGACAATGTGGCTTAGAAAGTTGTTCCTAAAGGTTGACACATCCTCGTTATCCTCGAAATCGCTTAACCTCTGGTATGTTGAAACCTGAGGAGAACTGGTATAAGGATGAAGATGAATTAGCTCTTGGAAACTCTAAAGCTTTGATTGCTATTTTTAATGGAATTGATAGTAATATCTTCAGATTGGTGAACACGTGTGAAGTTGCTAAAGATTCTTGGGAAATTCTCAGGACTGCTCTTGAAGTTACTTCCAAGGTAAAGATGTCAAGACTGTAGCTGCTAACCACCAATTTTGAGAACTTGAGGATGAAGGAAGAGGAAAGCATTAAAGACTTCCACATGAACATCCTTGAGATATCCAATGCATGAAGTGCCTTAGGAGAGAAGATACCGGAGGAGCAGATGGTTAGAAAGATTCTCAGGTCTCTTCCCAATAGGTTAGACATGAAAGTGACCTATATAGAGGAAGCTCAAGAAATCAACATCATGAGAGTAGATGAACTTGTTGGATCTCTCTAAACATTTGAGTCGGGCATTAATGACGGGTTTGAGAAGAAGAACAAAAGTATAGCTTTTGTGTTAAACACTAAAGGAAGAGAAGAGGAATATGATCTGGACACTGAGGAAGGGCTATCAGATACAATATTCTTTCTTGGAAGATAATTCAATAAAGTACTGAAAAAGATGGAGGGAAATTCAAGACCAAATGTCAGGAACATCCCATATGACATCAGTAGGACAAATGACTCTGGAAGAAAAGCACGAGCTGATGAAAGATTTACTCAAGGAAGAGGAATAAAGTGCTATGAATGTGAAGGATTTGTTCACATTAAAACTGAGTGTCCAACATTCCATAAGAGACAAAACAAAGGGCTGACTGTATCCTGGTCCGATAAGGACTCTAAAAGTGATGTGGAAGAAGAATCTACCAAATATATAATAGCTCTGACTGGTAAATACATTTCTGATGGAGATTCAAGTGATCAGGAGTTAACATTTGAAGAGCTGGTTGCTTCGTACAAGGAGCTGTGTATAAGAAGTTCTGAAGTGTGTCAAGATAGGGAGAAACAGAAGAAGCTCATAACTCAAATAAAAGCTGAGTAGAAAGAGCATCTAGAAACTAACTCCAAGATGGAAAATGAAGTAACTGTATTGAAATATGATCTTGACAAAATGTCCAAATCTTTAAGCATGAAGAGTAGCAGGGGATATTAGTGGTCTAGGATTCAATGAAACAAAGGAACCATCTTTATAACTTATTCAAATCCATGCCAAGCCGAAAATGTAAAATCAAATGTTTCAACATCATGGAAGAGGAAGTTTCAGACAATCCAATAGAAGGTTTTAACGCTGGAGATGTCATTACTGTGGGCGCTATGGTCACATAAAACCTTCCTGATTCTAGTTGTATGGTTATCCTAACCCTAGACCTCAATCAAATGTGACTCAGGATAATACTAATGAAAAAGAAACAATAAATATCCAAAGCTGTTGTTTCTTGTTTCTTAGCACACACATCAACTACAGTAAGAGTCAAAGAGGATTGGTATTTTGATAGTGGATGCTCAAGGCATATGACAGGGTTTAAGAATCTATCGGTGAATATTCAAGCACATCCAACTGGCTGTGTTACCTTTGGAGATGGAATTGAAGGTGAAATCAAGGGAGTAGGAAAGACAAAAGACAAATTTCCCTGGGATTCCTAATATTGAAGATGTGTTACTTGTTAAAGGATTAACAACCAATTTAATTAGCATAAGCCAACTGTGTGATCAAGGATTTAAAGTAAATTTCACAAAGTCTGAATGCATTATCACAAATAAGAAATGTGAAGCTATTATGCAAGGTATGAGGACTAAGGACAACTGCTATCTGTGGGTACCCCAAGACACAAGTTAATCCATATGTGCTGAACGCATAAATGATGAAGGAAAATATCCTCAGGAGAATTGGTTGAATAGTGGTGGTCGAATGCAATGTTGCATGTAATCTCATGACATCATATAACATTGCTAACAACACTAATGATCAGAGTGTTGAAAACAAAAGTGTTTCCCTGGAACATAAAATCAATGAACACTTACTCAGAGAGATAAAATGTCAATTAAGATGGAATTTCAAGAAGCGAACAAGGGATCTCCATGCTAGAGAAATTATAGCAATTAAAAGCGCGTGGGAATGTCATTAAAGGGGTTATGTTTTCAAAACATCACTTAACACTGATTGAACATGTCATTCAACATATAAAGAGCCCATACCAAGTGAAATTATTTCAAGTCCCCCCACGCTACACAAAATCCGTGCCCTACAGTGCTCTCATCTTCTATCTCCGAAAAGACAACTTTCATCTTTCCACTTTTAGAAACTCCAACATGTCTCAACATGATGAATCTGCTCCAAGCAAGATTAATCTGTCTTCTTCCAACTCTTAATCCCACCATGAGAACATATCCATTGATGAAGCTCTATATGTGGATTCCTTGGCCATGATTCCATGTCCGGAGGTATGAACTAAGAAGCTCCGCACCTTCCATGCAAGACGTTCAAGAGGAACTCCAGTCAATGTTATAGGTAATCTCCTTAATCCTACTAATGATGAGGTAGAACAAGATATTTTAGATCTTGATAGGACTATTAGGAGAATAGTCACTAGGATTTTGAATGAAGGCTTACCTGTACGTGGTGTTTCGATTCCTCTCTCACACATACCTGTTGAGGTTGCGCCTAAAGGTCCTGTTGAACCATCTGTAATTGATGGAGAAAAATTGAGGAAAAAATTGGAAAGGATACTCAATCTGATCTTGGAACCTGGGATTGCTAAGAGGTTGGAGACAAGAAAGGGTAAGGCTGAATTTACAAATACTCCCACCAAGAGTGTCAACAAGAAGGTATTATATGGACCTCCAAAAGCCTGGAGCAAAGTTGTTCCCTTATCTAGCAAGAGGGAGATTAGGTTTGAATCAGACTCACACTATGATGTTGAGGATGATGTCCTGGACACCACTCCTATGAAGAAAGTTGTAATTAAGAGGCCATCTGACAATGTGCCTGATGTGTAACGCCCGATTATTTAATTAATTATTTAATTAAATATTCTCGGTTAATTGCGAATTATCAGTGGAAGTTGTGTTGTGTCGTGATATGTTGCATGACGATATAAGTTAATTATTTGGTTGATTAATATTAAAAATAATATTAATTGATTATCGATAATTATAATAATATTGGAATAGTTATAATATCAATTGGGGCTTAATGTTGTGTTGGTTGTAGCAAAAGTGGGGTGCTATTTGATAGGCCCATTAAGACATTGTGGTAAAGTAAATATTATATTATTAGGTTTTTGGATTAAAAAGAGGAAATAGAAGTAGCAGTAGAGGAATTGAGAATTTTGGAAGAACAAGGGCTTGAAGAGCAAATACGTAGAGTGCAATTGGAGACCAAAAAGTGAGATCGAACCGGAAATCGTCAAAACAACCTTCAATCCAAGGTAAGGGTAGGGTTCAATCTCTATAACTGGGTATATTGTAAATTGTATGTAGGGTTAGGGTGTATGAATTATTCCATGGATTAATTGTTATGGTTGTGTTGTGTTGATTTGAGGAAACTAGTTGTTTCTATGTTGTTGGTGGTTGTTGTGTTGATTGTTATTGTATTGGTTGTGGATATAAATAATGATTGAATCGATTAATAATGTTATTTCTATAAAAAAAGAGTATGATGTTCAGGTGTGAAAAATCTGGATCGAAGCTAATAATATAGGCACTGGGAATTAAAATAATGTGTCAAAGGAAACAAGTTGTTTCCCCTCGGGAAGCCCTGCTGAACGGTAGGGAGTAGGTGAAAGGCTGTGTCGATCGACACATGATGATGATGGCGGCAAAAAGGAAGCCTTCCGAACGACATGGGTATGGAGACAGCGGGTTCTGTTCGGCACCCCTTTAGTGCACTAGCACTATTTTGTTTTTCTTCAGTAACAACAATATATAATACATGTTAGTGTTAGGAGAAATATGCATAATAGCATGATATAACAATTTTTGTAATTTTAGCAGAAGAATCATGTAAAGTAGCAGTAAGAATAACGATGCAGTGTATTTAATAACAGAGACATAATTTAGTAGTATTTCATGATTAGTATCATTGAACTAAATAAATGGAAAATAGAGGGAGAGTTAACAGTGATATTACAGGTCAATGAAAATAGTACCGAAAAGTAATATTAGTGGTTTTAACCATTGTATTTGTGTAACCAAAATTAGTTGAAATTTTAATAATTCGCAAATGGTTGTAGTTATTTTTGGTTGGTTGATGTATCGAAACTGTGTCAAATATGTTGAAATTGTATGTGATGTTGAATTGCGTTGAATTGTTCCGATTTATGAACAAATTGAGTTGTAGGTCTTATGACAATTGTTGATGATTTGTTTTGTAGTTGATGAAATATTATGTTTTAGGCCTATGGCCAATGTTGAATTGCGGTTTGTCATACCCCAATTTTTGACGTAAGATACCACTTTACATTATGCACATGTGCATCACTGCATCACTAACAGTTTCAGAACATAATAGATCGTGCGTGGCTTCTAAAAGTCAAAGTTAGGGTTTTATCAAAATTTCATCTATGAAAGATATGATCAATTAAGGTTTGAGTCTCCAATCACCTCAATTGATCTATCTTCATCAATCATCAACATTTGATCTTCAAATTCCCAACTTTTTCTCATGATCTACCTTGAATCGACCAATTAGGGTTTTGATTGAAGATAATGAATCATTGACTTCCTACTCAATGAATGACCTATTTGCTTGAAGGTTGATCTTAACATCTTCAATGCAACATCTTGACCTAATTTCTTGATTCAAAACATTTCAAAACTCCATGTTTCTGCATCAGACAAATTCTGAACCATCTGATGAAAATTCATCTGCTCAAAAAAGTCAAACTTTGACTTTTGGTCAACTTTTTCAAAATCAAACTTTTTCAATCATAAAAACATTTCAAATAATCCATCATGATCATAAAAAATCAAGAAATGTGAAAAAGTCAACAAAAAGTCAAGATTTGAAAAATTTCTAACACTTAGAAAAAATTTCAAGTGTTAAGAAACATGGTTTTTTCCCACTTTCTAGGCCATTTTTCACCTAGATCCATTGGGATTCAGAAAAAACTCATAACATGAAAGTTGTAGCCCTTGTTATAATCTTTCTAAAATGTCCAAGAACTTGAAAAAACACTTGGTGTAGCTAAGTGTTGAAAATTAAACTTAGAGCCATAAGCATGAATTACAAGTCATTTTTCAAGAACTTTAAGTCATTTTTTCACAAATCTTCCTTCTAGAAGCCTTGTCACAAGCTAGAGGTAGATTATAACTGATAAATATCAGTTTTGAATGATTGAGGAAAGGATTGAATCAAAGAGAAAAACTTAACCATGGTTAAGAAAGTAACTTTTGCATTAAATGCAAAAGATTCTTTCTTACCTCTTAACCAAGTTGCAAGTTTCCCTCAATGATGACCATGCCATATCATTCAGATTTCTAAGCCTATAAATAGAGGTCATTTCCATATTTTCAAACCACACCAAAGTTATCATAATCAAGCTTTCTTGAAATCCGTGTTTCTAAGTTATAAGAGGGAAATTTTGCAATCTCCAAACCTTGCAAAATCTGAGTAAATTTAAGTTTCTAACATGTTCTAAACATCATTTAGAAGTAGTTTAAAACTTAAAACCATTAAGAAACAAGCCAAGAAACAGTTTTCTACACAAAACTCCAATTGTGCAAGCTTTGAGCCAAAACTACCAAACTAGAAAACTACTCGTGCTAACCTTGATTTCTCACTTCAAACACATCCTACACAACATATAGAGACTGTCCATACACTTAAACAAGTTCTGGAACAGCTCCATCACCATCTTCAATTTTCAAATTAAGCCTACTTGCAACTTGACTTGGTCAGAGAGTTCCAGTCACTCTCAGAACAAACTAAGGGTAGGAACACACTCAGGGAGTTTCAAGGAAGCTAAAGCAATCCTTACTTTGCACCTGGAAGTTGTTTAACTCGAACTGGTATTTCATACCAAGAGGTGAGTTTCTCAAACTTTGAATCCTCCAATCATGCACTTTTAGCTTTAAAATTGAAAAGGAAAATGTAGACATTCAATCACTAAAACTATCTGATTCCTTAAATTGAACTAAAATCAACTGAGTTTAGAGAATTAATCTTTTTTTCAGTTAGGGTTCAAATTGGGATTATTCAAATTCACATTGATCTTTGATTAATAATGTTAATAAAATACATGGTCAAAATCGTGGCAAAAATCTAGACATAATTGTATTTTAAACTTTTAAAATTGATCAAGAAACGATGAACTTCAAATTCCAACCACGGCCATGTTCGCGCTCTGTCTCAGCGAAGAAGATGAAGTAATTTCCAATATTTATAACGTGGTTTAAAATATATATTTGTGGTTTGAATTAAATAAACGGATGTATTACCGCCCCAGCGGTTGCCAACACGCTTCTCATGTCACTTGCCTTGCAAAAGGTCCAAGGTTCGAATCCCCCTGGAACCTTTTTTTATTAAAAGGAAACACAAGGTTTCTGGAACTTGTTCTTCCAGAAGTCCTTCTGGGGCTCAGCCTCCAGAAGTGTTCTGAAGTTTCCATCCCAGAAGCAAGCCTTCTCAAGCAGCCAGAAGCAGAAACTGCTAGCAAAAGCCCTTTCTCACGCTCCAGAAGCCAGCTAGCTTCTGATCCTCCAGAAACAAGCAACTTCTGAACCCTTCAGAAGTTCAACTTCTGGACATTTTCAAAACTCATTTCTTTAAAAATTCCTTCTAAACAAGGTGATTAAATGACAAGTTTAACACATGGCTAAGTGGAAAAAACTCTTTATTTCTGAGCCAGAAGTCCAAGGTTCAAACCTCCTTAGGACAAAAAAAAAAACACTTTTTTTAATTTCTCAAGTTTCTATCAAACTTAAAACAGTTTCAAAAACCATTCAAAACTTCTCATTTTGAGATGATTTTTTGCACACTAGTCATTTAATATACCTATTTTATGATTATGTCAAAAAAATCTAAAAATATTTTCTGTTGATTATATTTTTATTAAGTCAAAAAATGAAACATTTTAAGTATTTCTAATACTTTTCAAAGATGTTTTCTTTCCAACTTTCAAACTCAAATCATTTTCAAAACTTCTTGTGAATATACTTCACTTCTCAAAATCATTTTCAAAACCTTTTTCAAAACATTTCAACAAACTTACACACCTTTTTCCATGATCAATTAGATTTAAAGATAAATCAAACGTGTTTCTCCTTGAGTTTTCTTAATTGATCATGGGCCTCCCTTACGGTGTAAGTCCCAATCTTTTTATGTACATATTCAAAATCCTTGTACATATTCAATCATATTTGTAAATATCCAAGAATAAACAAACTTCATTCGTTTGTTTTCATTTGCTTGTTTATACACCGAATCCATTGGTATTAAGAGAAGAATTATTCCCAATGAAACTCCTCTTAAACCAATGGGCCTCCCTTACGGTGTAAGTCCCAACCTTCTTATATACATATTCATTTCCTTGTACATAAACACCCCTTCGTGTACATATTCATTTCCTTTTACACATTCAACCTTCAAATAATCAAGTTACACTTGCTTTAAACGCACGTTTTATACACTTGTTTATATTTCCTTCATAAAATCCTGTGAATACATATCACACACTTGTTCATATAACTGTTCAGTTATAACATAACAACTAGCCTAAAAACTAGGTCCCCTTTAGCCTCCTTTTGGGCTTTGTACAAGATAACTCATTTATTGAGTTAGCCTCCTCTTAGGCTTCATATAAGAAAACTCATTTACTGAGTTTAGCCTCCGCTAGGCTTCATATAAGACAACACTCCCCTGTTGATTCAGCCTCCTCTTGGGCTTCGTTCAAAAGAACTCCTCGTTGAGTTTAGCCTTCTCTTGGGCATCAAACAAGAAAGAGACCAAGAAATCTCTTAATAGTCTCCTATTGGGCTTCCAATACAAAGAATCACCCGCGCTAGGATAGAACCCTGAGAGGATGATTTCCCGGTGAATTCACTCTTGAATCCTAAGAGGATGGTTTCCCGGTGAAACCACTCTTAAAGTTAAAGCCAACCATACCCTATAGCTTCCTCTTGAGCTTCATACAAGGACCCTCAATGACCCTCGGGATGCCTTCTCTTGGGCTAACAATATAAGGACCCTCGATGACCCTCGAATACCTTCTCTTGGGCTTACAATACAAGGACCCACAGGCTTCTTAAAAGCATCCCCCTAATCCAATCAATTTCTCCTCGAGATTTAGACATTTATCATCTCTATGGAAGAAGTATCTCATCTATCACATCACATACAATCAAAATATTTTTTCAAACACTTTTCAAACAAAAACATCTTTTAATCTGTAAGTGGTAATGCTTGTACACTCAAGCAAAACACCTAATTCTTACAATTAAAAGATTCAATCATTTTTTCAAACATCTTTCTAAACTCGTAAGTGGTAACGCTTATACACTCAAGCAAAACACCTATAACTTACGATGAAAGATTCAATCAAGCAACCTTTCAAAATGTATGTGATGAAATAGATTAGATACATTTTTCATTAAGATGACATTCGTCTTTGTCTCTTAATAACATCCCGTTGCTTCCACTAGCATAAGTGGGAACTACGATTGCTCTGACTTTCTCAACATCCCTTTGAGAATACGTAGGCACAAGGTCTCATCCTTGGCGAGCAAAACTTCTTTCTCCCTCAAACCAAACAAACCATAGATCCCTTTAGATCCGAGCTACAAATGCTCTGATTCCCATTAAGGGATACGTATGCTGAAGATCCCAATGATCTTTGAGAGCACAATAATAACAAAACCTAGGATCCTACATAAACTACCTTTCTTAAAATCCAAAGGAAAAACTTTCCCAACAATAGAAATAGCAATTTAAAACACACAAACATATCAAACTATTCATATATAAAGCTATAGATAACTATATATATTTAGGGTGCCACATCTATTCCTTTATATAACAAACCCCTTGCCGAATCTCCCAATGCTATGCCTAGTTCGCTAGTCGTAATGCATATCATATCAATTGAGGATATTGCAGCTTTCCCCTTTTTCATAATCATTTTTCTTGTGTTGAAAAAAATAAAGCTTGATGCTCGTGGCATCTTTATAAACAAATCAAAAGAGTAAATCGTTTGAGCGAGAGAATTCGAATTCAGATTTGATTCCCTCGCACGTCACTTTTTAACCCGAACAGAAAAAATGGCGACTCTGCTGGGGAGTACGCTAAACTTTTATTTTCAAAAATTTTTTGACTCTGCCAAAGAGCACCAAGCTTTTTTGTTTTCAAAAAGAAAAAAAAGGGTTTAAGCTTTCATATGTGCATATGTTTGTTTTTTTTCTTTATTTTGTGTTTCGCGATGTCATTTGATGGAAAGAAATCCTAACCCAGGATTTAAGAAACATTTTAAGATCTAGGTGGGGGTATAGTCCTATTAACTTGTGGGATGTTTCATTACTTATTGAGTTAATTTGAGATCCCACTCTCAGTGGAGGTTGTCTTTGGAGTATTTGTGTTTAGCAAGTATTTGCGAAGACATTTTGCTTTCTAGAGAACTTACGAAAAGCTGAGTGGCTGTAGAACACATAACCCATCCTGGCCATTTAGGATGTAGTGCAGAAACTATTCAGGTGTAAGCTTAGAATAGTTGTCATGCGAGACTACGATCAGGCGAGTTTTTCTTGAAAAGTATTATTGGACTTCGAGTATTCAACAAATTCGATAATATTTCAAAGAGAAGCGTTGAACCTGTATTATCAGTAGAAACCATTTCACAGATGAATAAGCCCTTAGAACTTACCCATGTTTGGTTCTTATCGTTGGCCTCATGCTCGTGACTTCAAACGCTTGAACATGTGTATAACCACTAACCATGTTTGAATCTTTGTGGCATTCATTCATGCATTCATTCAAAAACTTCATTTCTCTTCCCATTTCCAAAGAATTTAGAGATTTTTCTTTGTAAATATTTTAGGTTAGAGTGATGGACGTCAAAGGAAGATTCACCAAGAAATACAATTTTAGAATTCCTGATGTAGGAAAGTTAAAAGAGTTAGCATCCTTGGTAGAAGATCCCTCGGATTTCAGAAAACGCTATGGAACTCTTTTAACTGTCCTGAACACTAACGTTGATGAAGGACTTCTCAAAACTTTCGTTCAGTTTTATGATCCAGTTTATCGTTGTTTCACTTTCCCTGATTATCAGTTGATGCCTACTTTGGAAGAGTACGCACACATCCTAGGTATCTCAGTATCAGATAAAGTGCCTTTCAATGGTTTGGAAGCCATTCCTAAGTCACCAGTCATTGCAACAATGACTCACTTAAAGAAATCTGAGATAGACAAAAACCTAACTACCAAAGGAAAACTCTTAGGACTGACTTCAAAGTTCCTAATGGAGAAGGCTCTTAAATTCTCTGAAGCCGGTAGTATGGTAGCCTTTGAAGTTGTTTTAGCTTTGCTCATCTATGGATTGGTGTTGTTTCCCAATGTCCCAAGTTTCGTTGATATCAACGCCATAAGGATCTTTCTGATTGGAAATCCCGTTCCCACTTTGCTTGGTGACACGTATTTCTCCATTCATCATAGGAATCGTCAAGGAGATGGAACTATCGTGTGTTGTGTACCTCTGTTATTCAAATGGATTGTCTCACACTTGCTTAAATCTCCTATCTTCTGCGAAAACAAATACGGTTGGCATTGGTCTCGAAGGCTCATGTCTCTTACAAACGACGATATCCATTGGTATACCTTGGCAAACAATGAGATTGAAATCATTGAAAGCTGTGGAGAATTTGCCAACGTGCCTCTCATTGGTACGAAAGGAGGAATCAACTACAACACATTGTTGGCAAGACGTCAAATCAGGTATGCAAACTCTAGTAAACCCCTTGGTTTTACAGTAGAAAGCTACTTTTATCAAGAAGGGGAAGATTCCCAAGGTTTGAAAGCCAGAATGATAAGAGCTTGGCATCACATCCGAAGGAAAGAAAAGGGTAATGCAAGGAATTGCGTAGCCATGGAAATCTACACTTCTTGGGTGAAGAAAAGAGAAAAGGAATTCCGAACGCCTTATGCTTATGAAGAACCCATGTTCTCAACATTGTCTAAATCGACCACCTTTCCCGTCGAGACTATGGGAGAATACCAAGAAGCTTTGGCCAAGATGAGGCTAGAGAAAGAGGCTTTGGAAGACAAGTTTCTTAAGATTGACTTTGAAAACGAGAAGCTTAAGAAGGTGTCAAAGATCATGAGAAAACGCCTACTTCCAAGATGAATGGCTCATGGAGAAAGATGAGAAGATTCGCCGAAAGATAATGCGATCAAAAGATACATCAAGGAAAGAAAAAGAAAGCTTGAAGAAATGACAACCAGCAATCCTGCTCCTGACGAGTGCAAGAAAGTCATCAACAAGCTTAAAGCCGAGAAAGTCGAATCGAAAGCTTACTATGGGAAAGAAACTCAAGTTGAAGCTACATCAAGCCTTTGGTTCTTCATTCGACGAGGACGATTAATTAGTTTAGCTTTAGCTTTATCATTTATTTTATCATTGTAAGAGCTATGCTCCAAAAAATTGTTGTAATCTTCTTTCAATAATTAATAAAATAAGTGTTTTCCATCCAAATATTTACTAGAAATTTCTCTTTAGCGTAAATTTTTGGAAATTCTTTTCTCTTTGCATTCATAATCATGCATCATACTTTGCATATCGAGTTTTTGTTTAAAATCTTATCTTTGGAATTTTTTCCAGAGAGAGAAAGATCGCTGTCGGCCTTAGAGTTTCTCGACTACGTTCATAGTCAACTCGCAGATACAATACTTGTGCAAATAGGAGAAAAGCAATGGAAGATTTTGAGCAAGAAAATGTTAAGCTTCGTAGCACAGTGACAACACTCTAGGAAGAGGTAGATAGACTCACTTCTTTAGTAAGTTCGTTGGCAACTACGCAAAGTCAGTAAGCAACATTAAACAGTCAAAATCAAGCGACGATTTCAGAGATCATTACTACTCCAATTTCAGCTGTTGCAGTTAGTAATCCTCTCTTCAGTATGCCAGAAGGTTATCCATGGGGCATGCTGTCATACCCCAAAATTTTCCCTCCATCTTCTCAAGATATTTCATACATCCATACTCAAGGATTCCTCAAGGGTTGATCAGACAAACCCTCTCCTAGACAATGAACCCAAACTAGGGTTTGATAATTCTTAGATCCAGATGGACTTCCAACATCTCCAATGGTCTTCATGCCTCCTCAGACAATTGCTTAGATGGTTGAAAATCAGTTGTATTGGACAAAACGTCAACTGTGGTCAACATACAGTCAAACTTCATGATTTTTGGTCAACATCCTCATTTTGAAGTTACATTCATCATTTTATCAAGGGTTGATCATGATTCATCAAGAAAACTCAAGATTTGCTCAAAAGTCAAACTTTCTAAATTAGGGTTTTCTAGTGAAAAGTCAACTGAACTTTGACTGAGCATAACTTCTTCATACTTTCTCAGAAATTTTTCCACCACCTCTAGTTTTGAAGAAAATTCAATTTTCTACAAATTCATGTCTCACAAGAATGTTCTAAAAATGCTTCATTTGGAAAGTATCGATCAAAACATTACAGGTTCTTTTCAAAGTCAACAAAAAGTCAACATTTTGTTTTAAAGATATATTGAGCATGGAAACTCCAATTGAGATGCAACCAAAGATGTTGGTTAGAGGACTCTTAGAGCTTTCCAAAAAGTCTAAGAACACTCAAAAATATGGAAAATTGAGCAAGAAACACCATTCACAAGTTGGGCATTTTTGAGCAAGTGCACAAAGAGAGATACTTGTAAAAATCAAAATTTTTGCAAATGGGCCTAGTTTTTCTTCATTCAAACTTGTTCCTTATACAATTTGGAACATCCAAGCCCAATGCCACGAATTTTTACTTTATTTTTCTATTTAATTTGGATTTTATTCATTTAAATACAAATTAAATTAAAAAATAAGGTATAAAATCAAAATTAATTGCAAAATTGATTTTTCTCTCATCCTTGAGACCAAGCAACCCAAGAAAGCTCGCAAATTTCAAAATTTGATTTGATTTGGCAAGAAATTGGATCAAATAAGGAAGATTTGATTTTGTACAAAATCAAATATTTTTCACATTGATTAACCATTATTTGTTCCCCAAATCAGCTCAAATTCCATCCAATATAAATATACAAGGCATATCACATGAATTAGAACAGAAAAATTGCTTGGAGGAACCCTAACCTAACTCAAAAAAACCGTGCCTTTCAAGTAACTAGCATCCCTTGTTCCAGCTTGTTTCAATTGGTTTTGAGGATCCAAACACGTTCCTTGACATCCCTTGAAGCATCCCAGACCTTTACATTGTCCAAAAACATCAAGAATTGCAAGAACGCGATTTCGGTTTGTCAAACTTTTTCCAAAATCGATTTCCATTATTCATGCATTTTTAACATGTTTTGTTGTTGTTTTTGTGATTAGAACGAAGCTTGAAAGCTTTCTGGGTGGTTTGATTAAATTTCCATGGCCTAGAACACGAATCACCATTGCTAGGGTTTTCGGTCTCAAATTAGGGCTTCTTTAAAACGGATAAATTGGACCATAAGACCACCACCATCGTGTTTAGAATTCAATTTGCAATCGATTCATGTACTCACAATTAATTTATATTACGTATATGAGATTTTGAGAATTGCAGGGACTATAGCGTCGCACTGAGGCCGACGCTACCTTTTCAAAAATTCAAAACGAAGAAGATGAAGCTTGGCGCGTGATTCGGCAATCGAGATGACACTCGCTTACAAATCATTCGCCCATTTCCATAACACGTGTGCACTGTTCGGTTGGTAAAGGCGTGGGGTTGTGAAGGCAAGGTCCTGAGTTCGATTCCCAGCCATGGCAAAGTAATTTTTACATGTTTTGCAATTTTTTCTATTTTCTTATTTTCTTTAATATTTTCATGTTAATTTAATTTATCTTTCATAATTTTTATCATGCATTTAAAAAACACCAAAAATATTTATTTTTTGCATTCATGTCAGAAAAATGTTTACTTAATTTTTAAAATTAAAAATATTATTTTTGCATGCATATTTAATTTAATTTCAATTTTATCATTTAAATCACTTTTAATTGGTTTTTAATTATTAAATTAACTCCAAAAAATCCCAAAAAATTATTTTAGCATATTAATATTATTTCCAGCATGAAAACTTTTTCTCATTCAAAAATTATTATTTTTACTAACATTTTCCTCTTATTCAATTTTCTCGTATTTCCCGATTTTTCATCTGTTCACAGGTTATCTCGTTTCGGACAATTTTTTTATCGTTTTCTTTTCATATTATGTAATTGCCTATGGGATGTAATAGTTTAATTAGGACTTTTATTTTCCGCATTTTAAATTATGTATCTGCCCCAAAGCCATGTAATAGCGTAGGATTTATTTTCTGCACTTTATGTTTCCGCAATTTAATTTGCGCACCCTATAAACTGCTAGTAATTAGGCGTGTATGGCAAGATAAAACGAACGTAGATCACTCATAATTTTCAAGATAACATATCTGAAATCAACAAACTCTTTTCACACATGCACCCCTTAGGGAAATTTTCTCTCGTTGCCTTTACGAATCCAAATGGTCATGCCCCTCGAACGTAGAGGTATTCTAGCACCGTTGCCTTCAAAACAAATCATCATAGTCCCTTCGATACAAAGATCATAAGACCCACGATGTCGCCTCCGAATACATGATCTTGACCCTCGATTGTCGCCTACGAAAAATGATGATAGTCCCTTCGAATGTGCTAGGATACTTCCTACAAGTTGCCTTCTATGACCATCCGATGTCCCTTCGAATGTCCCGCTTACATCCAACGAATGGAGTTACCTACCAATTAATGGTATCGATAACACTATTCTAAAGGAACGTAAAATAACACGAAAATGACCAATTCTGAGTAGGTAATAAGACTTTTAGTTGCTTGCTCAATCAAATATTTTTCACACCACACACTTTTGTCAAAGTTCAAACTCTTTTCAAAACGAAACATTTCCGAACACTTTGTATACATTCCTACATGAATCATTACAAAGTCAAAGCGAAATGCCTTTTCAAAACATTTTTGTCAAACACACAGAAAGCACAATTTTTTAAAATGATCTAAGAGCAACTAAGAGCCCGTAGATAAATACGGATGGAAAGGGGTGCTAATACCTTCCCTTTTCATAACCTTCTCCTTACTTTAATCTAACGAAGGTCTTTCTGTACTTTTTACCTTCCCTTAATTGGATAAAAGAAAAGTCGGTGGCGACTCTTGCTATTCTCACATTTGCGATACAAAAACCTACAAAGTCAGTTCACCGTATTACAGAACTGGCGACTCTGCTGGGGAATACACCCTAAAGAGAGAATGCCTTAGGGATTTCTAGATCATTTTTACTGCTTTTTGTTTGACTTGTATGCTTTATCTTTAAGGGTTGCTTGGGTATTATACTTGTGGGGGATCCTACACCCGGATCCGGGTTTCCTTTTAGGTAAGTAGCAATAAATCATCGCGACCGTTAGACGTATATCGAAATGGTCGACATGATGGCTACGTTAGTGTGACACTTTGGATGTCCTGATACTCTTCGTTTCCAAGTTGAGGATAGTATTTGGCTTCTACGTGGTGTCATCAAGCACTAACTAAACTTTTAGAACCTTAATTGATCATCTTGGCCATTAGAAGGTAGTGCGATGGCCGGCTTTGGTGTAGACCGAGGTTGGCTGATACTCGATACTACGCTCATTGAGATCAGACTTTTGGGATATTTTCGGTCGACGACTTGGTAGTCGTATTGAAATAAACGCCTACGAGAAAGATCAATGATATGAGATTCCTAGAACCCGGTTACTATTATAGAACAGGATGAACCAACTCAAACTTTTGGTGGGGTAATCACCTATACCTCATGCAAGCCTTAACCTAGGCTCATTCTGTGAATTGTTTGTGTGTGCTAAACATGACATCATTCGCAATGCATATCATTTCTAACTATTTCAAGGACCTAGGGATTTATCTTTGCTCTGTTTTGTAGGGATTATGGCTTCTAGAAAGACTATCCGAATCAACTTCATGGGTATAGCTTCTCAGCTCAAAGAATTGGTTTCAGAAATTCCCGACCATGCTCAGTTCATCAAAAGACATGGTTATCTACTTGACTTGGTTATCTCCGGTTTTGAAGAAGATATGATGCATTTCCTATTCCAGTTCTTCGATCCGAAACACCATTGCTTTACATTCCCAGATTATCAGTTGGTTCCTACCTTGGAAGAGTTCTCTAAACTACTTGGGATACCTATTCTTGACCAAATGCCATTCACCGGTCTAGAAAAAGTTCCTAGGTACGAAGGCATTGCATCAGCCTTACATCTTAAGCGCTCAAGACATTGAAGCCAATTGGGAAACCAGAAGCGGAGTTAAGGGTTTACTTGCCAAGTTCCTAATTAAGAAAGCCCGAGAATTCCTCAAAGTTATGAGTTTCCATGCATTCGAAGACATTGTGGCCTTGCTAATCTATGGTTTGGTTCTATTTCCTAACTCGGATCAATTCATAGATGTCAACGCCATCAAGTTGTTTCTTACCCGCAATCCTGTGCCTACTTTGCTTGGAGACTTCCTACATTCTCTCCACACTCGTACTACTAAAAGACAGGGAACTCTCATGTGTTGCATACCGTTACTTTCCAGGTGGTTTATTTCGCACCTTCCTCCATCAGTTTTAAAGAATGAACAAAGGTTGAAGTGGTCTCAAAGACTAATGTCACTCTCTCATTCAGATATCCGTTGGAATCTTTTCTCTCAAAAGGACTTCACATTCATTGAGCGTTGTGGAGAATTCCCTAATGTACCACTACTTGGTATAAGGGGAGGTATTACTTACAACCCTTCTCTAGCTCTACGTCAGTTTGGTTTTGCTCGAAGAGATGGTCCACATGATATTCTTCTCCAAGATATTGTGTTCGACTACAACCACGTTCTCCAGAATTACCGACGAAGGTTCATACACGCTTGGGGCATGGTAAAGAAGACTGATACCAAGACTTTGGGGCACCAAAACTCCATTCCTTGGGAACCTTACCTCAAATGGGTACGAGCTCAAGCTCAAAACCTCATGATGCCATTCACGCCTGTTTTACCGATAATTATGGAAGCTATTGCTATAGGTGACGTACCCTATACCGTTCTCCATCCTGACATGCCTACTGATTTTGAAGACTTGAAGAGATCCTGGATTTAGCTTAAAGAAGAGAGGGATACCTTTGAAGCTCAGTGCTATGCAAGTGAGAAGGAAGTGCTAGAGTTGACCAAGCTACTTCACGAGGAGCGAAACATCAACGCCTACCTCGGCACCAAGAGGAAGCTCCCATGGGAGACTTAGAGCTTTAGAATTTTTATGTTTTCTTTTATTTGTTTTGAACTATCTTTTGTACTTAAAAAGAAAAAGAATAATAAAAAGAAAACTAATAAATGTTTGTTCATTGCTTGTTTAACAAATTTAAATCTCTAAGGTCCTTGAAAACATTGCATTGCATTCGCATAAACGTCGCATATCATAGCAAAACATTGCATCACAGGTACATGGAAGATTGGTTTTCTCATTCTCTCGCTATTTATTTTAGCGGAAATGGCTCTTGAACAGTCTGTCAAAGATCTCCAGGCTCAGAATGCTCAGTTTCAGCAGATGTTCACTAGCTTGGTCCAAGGCCAAGACGATTTGAAGAAGCTCATCAACAGAAAGAAGAAGGTTGTTGGTCTTCTCAACATGGGCAAACGCTACAAAGGTGGTCCTAAGAGGGTTAGCCAGATAGAACTCTCAGAAGGAAGTGTCAAGAATGAGGGGAGTGTCAAGGGTAATGAAGATGACCAGCGTGAGCCTGAGAAAGAGAGAGAGGATCGCTCTGACTATAGCCAGTACTCTGATGAAGATGACAAGTACAAGCAACTTGAAGACCATTTGAATGCTGTGGAAAACCTGAAGATGTCAGGGCTGAACTTTGATGATCTGAGTCTTGTTCCTGGTGTTGTGATTCCTCCCAAGTTCAAAGTTCCAACTTTTGCCAAGTATGATGGCATGTCTTGTCCTAAGCTGCATTCGAAGTCCTATGTTCAGAAGATCAACCCCCACACTGATGACAGAAAGTTGTGGATGCACTATTTTCAAGAGAGTTTGTCCGGAACTCAGTTGGAGTGGTATTATCAGCTAGAGAATGACCGTATCCGTACTTGGAGTGACTTAGCAGATGCTTTCTATAGACAGTATGAGTACAATGCTGAATTGACACCCACTCGCATGCAACTATAGAGCATGTCTATGGGTCGTGATGAGAAGTTCAAAGAGTATGCTCAAAAATGGAGAGATCTAGCAGGCAGAGTTCAGCTACCCTTGTCCAATAGGGAGTTGGTTGATATGTTTATGGGGACACTGACAGGCCCATTCTTCAATCATCTGATTGGAAACTATTCAGCTGGATTCGCCGAGCTGATATTGACAGGCGATCGCATCGAATCTGGTATCAAAAGTGGGAAGATTCATGTAGAGTCATCTTCAAATGCTGCGAAAAGATCTTTTGGTAGTAAGAAAGAAGTCAATGCTGTGAATGGTCAGAAAAGCCGAGCCAAGACCGACCGTGCTCAATCTGTGGGAGCAGTTGTGATCTCCAATCCTGCATCAGCACAACCTCAACGAGACAACGCGCGTAGCCAGAACGCGCCGCGAAGACAGTTTACGAAGATCAACATGCCATTGTCGTAATCCTTGCAACACATGTTGAAAGCAGAGCTAATAACCTTGAGGGATCCTCCTCAAAATATCAACACTTCCTCTCCAAGATACAACCCTAATGCTAAGTGTGCTTACCATTCCAATAGTCTTGGACATAACACTCATGACTGTTGGGCTCTGAAGAACAAGATTCAAGATATGATTGAAGCTAAGCAGATTGAGTTTGATCCTCCTGTTGAGACTCCAAATGTGATCAACGCGCCCATGCCTAACCATGACAAGAGTTCCAATGATGTTGGGGAGGATACTTATGTTTTCAACATAGATGACTTAACCATTCCTTTGATGACTGTTAAGAAGAATTTGCTGCAAGCCGGTGTCAATCTAGGATGCCCAGAAAATTGTCGTTGGTGCCCATCTGCACCTGATAGTTGTGCTTGGTTGAGAAGACGTGTTTAGTGCATGATGGATAACCGTGAAATACTATTCCTGAAACCACCTGTGGAGAGTCTGTGTGAGGACATGTCTAAGAAACTGAAGATCGAAGATGTGAATGAAGCTGTACCGTCTGCGTGGGGGATACCTTGGGGCAGCCAAGTGGAAAGTACGATTACATGGTGAAGTACACTTTTCCTGAGAGCTACAAGATTCCTATAGAAGATGTTAAGGTGACCGAATGGGGTGACAATTTCCCGGAAGACTATGCTGATGTTAACACCATAAGGATTTCCTCTACTGATCCTGTGCCTAGAGTGGCACCTCTCATTATCACTTCTCCAAGGTCAGTTCCATATTCCTCTGACAAAGCTATTCCTTGGAATTATGGAGCTGATGTTTACTATCATGGCGTCAAGCAAGACCCTCTGACCATTGAAGATCTTACAGTTGAAGCTACCATTCCTGGCATGGACAACATCACCGGATCAAGTAAGGTGACAAGGACCGGAAGGGTTTTCTCTCCAGATATCTCTCCTCCAAAAGACACTGCGACTCCAGCTCGCATTCCAGCTACTCAATCTATTCCCTAAGCTAGAGGGAAAGAACCAGTGACTCATCCTGCTCAGCCAGAAGTACCAAAGGAAGTTACTGAAGACGCCTCCAAACGAGAAATGGAGGAAATTCTGAAGATTATCAAGAAGAGTGTCTACAATGTTGTGGAACAGTTGGGACAGACTCCGTCCAAGATCTCCATGCTTGCTCTGCTCTTGTGCTCTGAGGCCCATGCTAACGCCTTGGTGAAGTTTCTGAAGAATGCTCACGTGCCGCAAGACACTACTACTGACCAATTTGAAGTTTGTATTGCTAGCCTGGCTGCCAACAACGGCCTAGGTTTCTCTGATGCTGATTTGACTCCTGCCGAAAAGAAACACAACAAAGCCTTGCACATCTCTATTGAGTGCAAGGGCACTACATTGTCTCATGTTTTGGTGGATACCGGTTCTGCTCTGAATATACTACCAAAGACTGCTTTTGATCGACTTGATGTCGAAGGATTGGTTCTGAAACCCAGTGACATAATTGTGAGAGCTTTTGATGGTTCTAAGCGAACAGTACTTGGAGAGCTCATTTTGCCTGTCAAAGTCGGTTCCCAGACTTTTGACTCCACTTTCTTTGTCATGGACATCCGTCCAGCTTACTCTTGCCTACTTGGACGCACTTGGATACATGAGGCATGCGCTGTTACTTCTACCTTGCATCAGAAATTGAAGTACCCGGTGAAAGGGAAGGTTGTTACAGTATGTGGTGAAGAAGAATATATGGTCAGTCATCTACAGTCGTTCCGATATCTCGAGATGGAAGGTGAATTCTTCGAGACTCCCTGTCAAGCTTTTGAAACAATACCCAGAGTCATGCCTGTTGACTCTCCTGTCACTCCTGAAGTTACACAAGTTCCACCTAGGATGGCATCACTGAAGGATGCTCAAGCTGCTGTTGAAGGAGGAGGTAGTTCTATTTGGGGTCAGCTCCCCGATCTTCTTTTCAAATCTGACAAGACTGGTTTAGGCTTCACCATCAGAGGTCAGAGGATGATACGCCGCGAGCGTGCCGGCCAACTTCCTTTCCGCATCAGCCAGAGTGGAATCCATGCTATAGAAGACGATGACAACGACTTCGACTTCAGCAAGTGGATCTTCCCAACTCCCGACAACGGACTCAGCAATTGGAAGACTGAAGACGTCATACCAATCTCCTTTAGTCAGGAGTAATTGCTCTTGTTTTTGTTTTGCTTTTCGTATTTTCCATGTTTTGAACAATAAACTCTAAAGCCTAGTGCCTTGCCCGGGGCATCATGGTTCGTTTGTGAGGGTTATTATCTGTCATTTGCATATTTTCATTCAATAAAATCGTCGGACTTTTGCATTCAATTGTTGTTTGTTTTTCTTTTACTTTATCACCCCTTCAAAAAGCTATGTGTTTCTTACACACACCCACGTGATACACTGCAGAATCACTCCGAATCTCATTGATAACAGCTATGCTATTGCTAAATATGACTTTGATAATCCGATCTACTAAGCCGAAGACGAAGGTGAGGAAGATTATGAAGTGCCAGGAGAACTTGTCAGATTGCTACAGCAAGCAAAAAGAACGAGTTATACAGCCACACGAAGAGCAAGTTGAGGTTGTGAATTTGGGTACTGATGAAGACAGAAAAGAGATCAAGATAGGAGCGGGTCTTGAGAACAGTGTTAAAGAAAGGTTGGTACAGATGCTACGAGACTACATTGAGGTTTTTGCTTGGTCATACGAAGACATGCCGGGTTTAGACATTGATATTGTGGTACACCGATTGCCGACAAAATAGGGTTTTCTCCCAGTGAAACAGAAGGTTCGTCGCATGCGTCCTGAGATGTCCGAGAAAATCAAAGCCGAAGTTATGAAGCAGTTCAACGCCGGTTTCTTAGTTGTCACTTCTTACCCACAATGGGTTGCAAATGTGGTGCCTGTACCTAAGAAGGATGGTAAAGTACGAATGTGTGTGGATTACAGAGATCTGAACAAAGCAAGTCCGAAAGATGATTTCCCACTTCCTCATATTGACGTTCTGGTTGACAACACCGCTCAACATAAGGTTTTCTCCTTCATGGATGGTTTCTCCGGTTACAATCAGATTAAGATGGCTCCAGAAGACATGGAGAAGACTACTTTCGTTACACAGTGTGGCACTTTTTATTACAAGGTTATGCCGTTCGGACTAAAGAACGCGGGCGCCACTTATCAGCGTGCCATGGTGACATTATTTCATGACATGATTCATCACTAGATAGAGGTCTACGTCGACGAAATGATAGCTAGATCGCAGACTGAAGAAGAACACCTTGATCATTTGCAGAAGCTATTTGACAGATTGAAGAAGTATAGACTGAGACTTAATCCCAACAAGTGCACCTTTGGAGTCAGATCCGGAAAAATCTTAGGGTTTGTTGTCAGGGGTAAAGGTATTGAAGTTGACCCCGACAAGGTTAAAGCTATTCAAGAAGTGCCAGCTCCCCGCACCGAGAAGGAAGTAAGAGGTTTCTTGGGCCGATTGAACTACATTTCCAGATTCATTGCACACCTAACTGCTACTTGTGAGCCAATCTTTAAGTTACTGAAGAAAGATCAAGTAGTGGAGTGGAACGACGATTTCCAGATCGCTTTTGACAAAATCAAGGAGTACCTACAGAATCCACCCATTCTGATATCGCCCGCCGAAGGTAGACCTCTCATCATGTACTTGACAGTGTTAGAGAACTCAATGGGGTGTATGTTGGGGCAACATGACGAGTCTGGTCGAAAAGAACATGCAATATACTACCTTAGCAAAAAGTTTACCGACTGTGAAACAAGATACTCCACTTGAGAAAACTTGCAACGCTTTGGCTTGGGCTGTCACGACTAAGACAAGATATGTTGACTCACACTACTTTGTTGATTTCAAGATGGATCCGATAAAATACATATTTGAGAAACCTCTCTCGGAAGAATAGCAAGATGGCGATGATCTTGATGATCGACATCCAATACACTTCTCGAAAGCGGTCAAAGGAAGTGTAGTAGCGATCATTTGGCTCATCGCCGTAGATGACTATCGTCTATGCAGTTCAATTTCCACGAAGATGTTTTACTAGTCATCGATTGTGAAGAACAGGCCCATTTAAGGACCGAACAAGGATCCCGATGGACCATGGTCTTTGGTGGAGCCTCAAACGCACTTGGCAATGGCATTGGCGCCATCATTATGTTCGCGTTAAAAAGTGTCGTGCTAGAGAATTGAATCAGAATTCAGATTCTCTGGCTCGAAACGATTTACTCTTTTGATTTGATTATAAAGATTCCGCGAGCATCAAGCTTTATTATTTTCAACACAAGAAAAGATGATTTAA
Source organism: Vicia sativa (assembly GCA_021764765.1). NCBI lineage: Eukaryota > Viridiplantae > Streptophyta > Magnoliopsida > Fabales > Fabaceae > Vicia > Vicia sativa. The sequence continues at coordinate 123,946,457 of CM038793.1, read as the reverse complement.
TGATTATGAAAAAGGGGAAAGCTGTTAATACCCTCAATTGATTTTGATATGGGTAACGACTAGCGCAAACTAGACGTAACGCATTGGGGAGATTCTGAGTAAGGGGGTTTGTTATATAAAGGGAATAGATGGAGCAACCTAAATATATATAGTTATCTATAGCTTTATATATGAATATGTTTGATATGTTTGTGTGTTTTAATTGTTATTTCTATGATTGGGAAAGTTTCTCCTTTGGATTTTAAGAAGGATAGATTATGTGGGATCCTAGGTTTTGTTATTATTGTGCTCACAAAGATCTTTGGATCTTCTGCATACATATCCCTTAGTGGGAATCAGAGCATTTGTAGCTCAGGTCTACAGGGATCTATGGTTTGTTTGGTTTGAGGGAGAAAGAAATTTGCTCGGCAAGGATGAGACCTTGTGCCTACGTATTCTCAAAAGGATGTTGAGAAAGTCAGAGCAATCGTAGTTCCCACTTATGCTAGTGGGAAGCAACGGGATGTTAGTAAGAGACACAGACAAATGTCATCTTAATGAAAAAATGTATCTAATCTATTTCATCACATACATTTTGAAAATTTGACTGATTAAAATCTTTCATCGTAAGTTATAGGTGTTTTGCTTGAGTATACAAGCGTTACCACTTACATGTTTAAGAAAGATGTTTGAAAAAAGATTGGATCTTTTAATTGTAAGCATTGGGTGTTTTGCTTGAGTGTACAAGCATTACCACTTACGATTAAGAGATGTTTTTGTTTGAAAAGAGTTTGAAAAGTTTTTTTTTGATTGTATGTGATGTGATAGATGAGATACTTCTTCCATAGAGATGATAAACGTCTAAATCTCGAGGAGAAATTGATTGGATTAGGGGGATGCTTTTAAGAAGCCCATGGGTCCTTGTATTGTAAGCCCAAGAGGAGGCATTCCAAGGGTCATCGAGGGTCATCGAGGGTCATCGAGGATCCTTGTATGAAGCTCAAGAGGAAGCTATAGGGTATGGCTGGCTTTGTCTTTAAAGGGATTTCACCGGGAAACCATCCTTTTGGAATTAAGAGCAATTTCACCGGGAAATTATACTCTCAGGGTTCTATCCTATCGCGGATGATTCTTTGTATTGGAAGCCCAATAGGAGGCTGTTAAGAGATTTTATGGTCTCTTTCATTGTATAATGCCCAAGAAAAGGCTAAACTCAATGAGGAGTTCTTTTGAACGAAGCCCAAGAGGAGGCTGACTCAACAGGGGAGTGTTGTCTTATATGAAGCCTAAGCGGAGGCTAAACTCAGATGAATGAGTTACCTTGTACAAAGCCCAAGAGGAGGCTAACTCTGTGGGGAGAGTTATCTTGTATAAAGCCCAAGAGGAGGCTAACTGTGAGGAACCTATTGGTTAGACTAGTTGTTATGTTATAACTAGACAGTTGTATAAACAAGTGTGTGTGTGACATGTATTCACAGGAGTTTATGAAGGAAATATAAACAATGCATGATGTCTATTTACAAGAGTTTATGAAGGAAATATAAACAAGTGTCTGTGAAACGAACGTTTAAAACGAGCGCAACTTGATTATTTACAAGTTTGAATTGTGTACAAGGAAGTAAGTATGTACACGAACGAGTATTTATGTACAGGAGATGTGGATGTACATAGGAGGGTTGGGACTGACACCATAAGGGTGGCCCATTGGTTTAAAAGCAGTTTCACCGGGAATAATGCTCCTTTCAATACCAATGGTATTCAGTGAATATACAGACGAAACGGAAACAAACGATCGAAGTTTATTTGTGTTTGAGTCTTTACAGAAGTATCTGTATTATGTACAAGTAAAAATTTGTATGTACATGAAAAGAATTTGATATGTACAAAGAAATATGTATGTACATAAAGAATGTTGGTTGGGACTTACACCGTAAGGGAGGCCCATGATCGGTTAAGAAAAACGAGAGAAAACGAATTCAGTTTTATCGTTCAATCGGATCGATCATGGAAAAAGATGGAAGTTTGATGAAAAGTTTTGAAGAATGATTTTGAAAGTGTTTTTGAAATGTGAAGTTCATTTATAAGAAGTTTTGAAAAGAATCGGGACTCGAAAGTTTGAAAAAAAATCACCTTTAAAGGTGTTTTGAAAAGTGCTCAAAGTACCGTTTTCGGCTCGTTCAAAATATAATCAGATGAAAGTTTTTTCTGAAAATTTTTGCACTATCCTAAAATAGATACATTAATTGACAAGTGTACAAAAAATCACCTCAAAATGAGGAGTTTTGATTGGTTTTAAAAAATGTCAAAGTTTGTAAAAAATAACAAAAGTTTGGTAAAAAAATGGTCCCAAGGAGGCTTGAACACGGGACCTGTTAGGCAAGACGTGGCACAATGACTTAAGAGTGAGCTGGCAACCGCTGGGGCGGCAATACATCCGTGTATTGTGTTTAAACAAACTGAATATATTTGAAAACGGATTTTTTGAATTTGAAAAACGCGCGTAAGCCTTGTTCTTCTTCTTCAATCTTCAATCAGCCATGGATTTCGTGTTGCTTGATGAAATTGAATGAAGTAAACATTAAAGTTGATCGTTTTGAACCAAGGAACATGATGGCATCACTTAATTTCATTTATTTTAATCCTAACATAACTGAATTTCTGATGAACACGAAGAACCCTAAAACGGAAAAATCTAATTGAAATCGTGTATGGTTGATGATTTATTCAATTGATTGAGGGTTAATGATCGTGGATGGTGCAGAAAACAAATGGCCAAGAGTTTTTTTCAATTGAATCAAAGAATCATAGAATTGAAGTTCGAGCTCTTACCTGTTGAAGCTGGAATCGAAAACTGGATTTGAGTGCTTCCAGTTGTTGTTTGAGGATTGCTTGAGCACCAACGGCCTCTATGGAAGGTGTTTGATCACCCTGCTTGCTCTGAAATGATATGAAACTCTCTACCCAAGTCGACCTTGTCATACCCCAAAATTTGCCCTCCATCTTCTCAAGACATCCCATACATCCATACTCAAGGATTCCTCAAAGGTTGATCAGACAAACCCTCTCCTAGACAATCAACCCAAACTAGGGTTTGGCAATTCTCAGCTCCATATGGACTTCCAACATCTCCAATGTGCATCATGCCTCCTCATATGCTTCAAAGATTCTCCATGTCAAGTTTCAAGCCTTGCAAGTCAAGCTTCCTCAGACAATTGCTCAGATGGTTGAAAATCACCAGATTGGACAAAAGTCAATCGTGGTCAACATGCAGTCAAACTTCATGATTTTTGGTCAACATCCTCATTTTGAAGTTACATTCATCATTTGATCAAGGGTTGATCATGATTCATCAAGAAAACTCAAGATTTGCTCAAAAGTCAAACTTTCCAAATTAGGGTTTCTTAGAGAAAAGTCAACCAAACTTTGACTGATCATAACTTCTTCATACTTTATCAGAAATGTTCCCACCAAAGCTCATTTTGAAGGAAATTCAATTCTCTACAACTTCATGTCTCACAAGAATGTTCAAAAAATGCTTCATTTGGAAGGTATGGCTCAAAACATTACAGGTCCTTTTCAAAAGTCAACAAAAAGTCAACGTTTTGTTTTGAAGATATTTTGAGCATGGAAACTCCAATTGAGATGAGACCAAAAAGGTTGGTTAGAGGACTCTTAGAGCTTTCTAAAAAGTCCGAGAACACTAAAAAATGTGGAAAATTGAGCAAGATACACCATTCACAAGTTGGGCAATTTTGAAGAAGTGCACAAAGAGAAATACTTCTAAAAATCAAAAACTTTGCAAATGGGCTTACTTTTTCTTCATCCAAACTTGTTCCTTATACAATTAGGAATATCCAAGCCCAATGCCACGAATTTTTATTTTATTTTTCTATTTAATATGGAATTTATTCATTTAAATATAAATTAAATTTAAAAATAAGGTATAAAATCAAAATTAAATGCAAATTTGATTTTTCTCTCTTCCTTGAGATCCAAGAAACTCAATAAAGCCAGCAAATTTCGAAATTTGGTTGGATATGGCAAGATTGGATTGAAAATTGATCAAAAGATGAAAATTTGATTTTGTACAAAATCAAATATGATTTGCATTGATTATTGATTGATTCTTCCTCAAATCAACTCCAAATTCATCTATTATATATATTTAACATATGCCACACGAATTAGGGTAGAATTTTTGACTGGAGAAACCCTATTGAAGCTCAAGAAAACTGTGCCCTACAAGCCAATTGCAGCCCAAGTTCCAACCGTTTTCAATCGATTTTGAGGTGTCCATTGCATTCCTTGATACCTCTTGAGTCGATCCAGACCCTTACATCATCCAAAAGCATCCAAAATCAAGAAATCACGAATCGGTTTGTTCATCCTTTTGTCAAAATCGTGTTTCATTATTCATGCATTATTAACAAGTTTTGATGTTTGTTTCATGTTTAGAACAAAGTTTGCAAGTGATCCGGCGTTAATTGCATTTCCATGGCTCAAACGTGTTATGCCATAACTAGGGTTCCCGAACTCGATTTAGGATTTGCTTATTAGGATAAATTGGACCACGAGACTATTACCAATGCATTCGGAATGATGTCCTGAATCGATCCATGGTCTTAGATGTTATTTATATTATGTGTGCTTGATTTTTGATTTAGCCAGGGTCTGTAGCGTCGAACAATGGCCGACGCTGAGTTTTCAAAAATTCAAAACGAAAGAGATGAAGTTTGGCGCGGAGACGAGGCAATGGGGAGGAGACGCGTGTTTGTAACCTACTCGTTCCAGTTTTCAAACACACTTGCATGCCTCGCTTGGTTAAGGCGCCTCTGATGATGCCTCCCATGTCACGATTTCGAACCTCACAGGGACCGGTTTTGATTTCTTTTTACAAACATCAAACTTTTTTCAATTAGTTTCATATTTTCATATTTTTCCATGAAATTTTAATTCTTTTCAAAAATTTTATTCATGCATTAAAAATCATCAAAAATATTTTTCCTTTTGCATTTATTTTCATAAAATGTTTATTTAATTTATAAAATTAAAAAATATTATTTTGCATGCATATTTATTTTTATTCATAATTTAGCATTTAAATCACTTTTAATTAGTTTTTAATTATTAAATTGCATCCAAAAAATCCCAAAAAATTATTTTAGCATATTAATGTTATTTCCAGCATGAAATATTATTCTAACGAAGGTCTTTTTCTGTACTTTTTACCTTCCCTTAATTGGATAAAAGAAAATTCGGTGGCAACTCTTGCTATCCGCACATTTGCAATACAAAAACCTACAAAGTCAGTTCGCCGTAATACAGACCTGCATAAGCTCAAATTTGAACTTCGAATTCTGGGTTAGAGGTGTTACAGTTTGTTATCAATGATCTGCATCATGTCTATGATGTATGTGGATGATGTTTGGATGATTAGAACTCAAGTTGCTCAAGCCAAACCATGAATTCGAAAGTTATGGCAGTTTTTCAAGCTTATGTGTATGGCATGTGAAAACTGATTTCTAGCTTGGCTTGTGTTAATTTTAAGTTATAGACCAATTACATATAACATTTAAAACATGTTAGACACCAATTTATTCAAAAATTTTCACAAGTTTTCAAAGATGCACAATTTCTCCAATTTGCACTATGTTTCATGAATTTTGAGAAAGAAGAATGAAAGCATGTACTTGCATGGCTTTGGTGTAGTTTGAATGGCAAGTAAGACATCTATTTATAGGCCATGAGTTTTGAAAATAATTGAGAAAGTTTGGCCATTGGTAAATTTGACTTGCTTTAGAGGGCAAGGAAGTCTTTTTTGCATTAAATGCAAAAGGAAGCTTCCTTCTTTTAACCATGGTTAATTTCCAACTTTGATCTTATCTATCATAATTACATCCAACTGATTTTTATCAGTTCTAACTTATCTTTGCAAGGTGGCATGTGCTGTAGAAGGAGACAATGCAAAATGACCTATAATTTCAAAGTTTGTACTTGAAATTCAAAGATTTTGGAGCTCTAAGTTTCAATTTCAAAAGTATGGTTAGACTCCATGGATTTGAGAGTTCTTTGACATTTTGGAAAGCTTGTTTCAAGGGCTACAACTTTCATGTTTTGAGTTTTTTCCAATTCAAAGTGGAACTATGTGAAAAAATGCCATGAAGTTTGGAAAAAGTACAAAATTTTAACACTTAAAATTTTTTCTAAGTGTTAGAAATTTTGACTTTTTGTTGACTTTTCCATATTCTTTAATTTTTTATGATCAAGATGGATCATTTGAAGTCTTTTGATGATGGAAAAAGTTTTGTTTTGAAAAAGTTGACCAAAAGTCAATGTTTGACTTTTCTGTGCAGATGAAATTTCATCAGATGTTTCAAAAATTGACTGATGAAGCCTGTGAACTTCTGTGATGTTTTGAATCCATAAATTAGGTCAAAATGTTGTATCTAAGATATGAAGATCAATATCCAACCAAAAAAGTCATCCATTGATCAGAAAATCAGAGATTACTCATCCTCCATCAAAACCCTAATTGGTCGATCCTTGATAGATCAATGAGAAAAGTTAGATATCTGATGATCAGAGGTTGATGGCTTGATCAAGATAGATCAAATGAAGTGAGTAAAACTCAAACCCTAATTGCTTGCCTCTTGAATCAGATGAAAATTTGATGAAACCCTAATTTTGACCTGTGAAAGCCACACCCGATTAATTCTGTTCTGAACTGTTAGTGATGCAATGATGCAAATGTAAGGTGGTATATTAGGTAAAAAATTGGGGTATGACAGATGCCCCTATTTAAGTTTCTTTAACCTGAGATATGAAGATGAATATCTTCGTTTTGATAGGTGTGAAGAGACTTAAATATCAGAATACGCAAATTTTGGACCTAAGATACCAAAAATGCAAATGATGTAAAATGATTGCAAAAAGTTTCACCCAGATGATATCAAAGACATGACATGGTAGGGAAAAATTTGTGAGGATGACTCGATCTGTTTAAGAAAAAGAGAATCCTGTTTGTTGGGAAACAAGCAATATGTCTCGCTGGGGAAAAGAGATTCACAAAACATGTGAATATCTGTTTCGCTTTAGGAAACAAAGAGATTACCTTCTGTCAGCCTTGTGACAATGTTTAAGGTAAACGCAGATGATATTACCAATTATCATCCTTGTGATAGTTTATGGTAACGAGCTCTGAAGATATTACCAATTATCAGCGAAGTGATAACTATAACAAGGTAATTCTTGAGAAAATTTACTGAGTATTCAGCCTTGTGAATAACAGACAAATGATGGAAACAGATCTCAAACGAGTTCTGAAGATATTACCAATTATCAGCAAAGTGATAACTATAACAAGGCAAATCTTGAGACATATTACTGAGTATTCAGCTTTGTGAATAACAGACAGTGAGAAAAAACAGATCTCAAATGAGTTTCTATTTTCAAAGCTATAATCTTGTCGGGGATCTCTCTCTAGAGAAGATGCGGGCATTTTGATCGAAAGACATGTGTTTTCTTTTAGACGAAAAACAATCTGGGAATTTCTGACAATGTGATTTGACCTCGTTGAAGAACAAACTTTCATGACAAGTTTAGAACGAAAAGAAAATAAGCGGCTCAAATGATGAGGCTATTGCTTATTACTTTGTCGATTAGAGACAGGGTTCTATCCAGGAATGAACTGGAAAGAAAAGGTCAATCAAGAGATTGTTCCCAATGAAGAATGCTCTCAGCTGGGGAACATGATAGAGAAAAGATATATTTTTCGCTTGGGACAATCTGGTGGTATAATCGCATTCTACATGAGTAAGTGTGATTAAAACCAGTGATATGGAAGCAAATATTGAGGAATGCAGGAATGTATTAATGATGTTATGATGTAAGAATGATGAATGTCATATGCATGATGACAATACTTGACAAGACAATAAAGAGGTATTTGGGAAAATGACCACGTCACAGTTCGAACAAATACTCGGTGAAATCTGCAGCAATGACGTAGACGTTACTGATGAAGGATCTAAGTTGCATGCTTTAGACTTTCGGAGAAAGGAATTTCATTGACAACTTTGTTGGGAATTCTTTTTGGGTAAGAATATCGTCTTGTGATAACCTCTGCTGAGGAAAAGAAGACTTCCGTAGCAGTTGTTCTATCTCTCAGAGATCGAAACACTCATGGAGAAAACTGTTGAAATTCCTTCTGTGTTCATAGTCCAAAGGAACATTTTGCTTTTATTTCAAAATTTTGAAGTAAAAATTCATTTAAAACTTTTTAGTTTCACATAGTGATTTTCACAATAAAAAACGTTATTTTGCAAAACTGAATAAAGCAAGAATTGCAAACAAAAAGGGCACAGGGCTCAAATTTATTGATAGAATGGTAATCAGCCAAAGCCGTGATTCCATGAACTATTTACAAAAGTTGGAAATGATAATTTATTGGGAAAAGGCTACATTGAAAGCAATAACCACTATTATCCCTAACAACTTTGAATTCCAACTGTGCTTGTTGCTTCAGAAGATTTGATTGAAGATCCGTTGATGGAAGATTCTTCAGACTGACGAAGTACAGACTGATTTGCAGTTACTTTGTCATTTTTTGTATCCTTGATTTTTGCATAGGTTGCCTTTTCAGGTTTTTAATCTATCAGGATAATTTCTGTTTATTGTCTCTAATTTTGCTCGACCGCTTTTCGTGTTTTCAATCCACCGAGACGCTATTTTGCCTAAGCCTTTTCGGTTTTCGACTTACCAAGTCGTTTTTTTGTTTTTAGACAAAGTATTTCTTGATCAAGATTCACAGGATGCGGATTTCATCACCGTCCATGGTTGTGAGAGTCATAGCACCGTAAAAGCTTCTTTGACGATGTATGGGCCTTCGTAATTAGGAGTCCATTTGCCCTAGAATCGTTGAAAAGACAGAATCTTTTAAGCACAAGGTCGCTTTCTAATTCACGAGGTCGGACCTTTTGTCGAATGCTTTCTTCATCCTCCTTTGATATAGTTGTCCATGACACAGAGCGGTCAGCGCTTTTCTTCAATTAAGTTCACTGGTCGATCTGCTTTGACACCATTCACCGTGATAACTTAGTTTCCATGAGAACTTTCATTGACGGAATCTCAACTTCTACGGGAGCATCGCCCATGCCGTATACTACGTAAAAGGGGTTTCTGAAGTGCGCGATCAAGCACGATACCCATGCAGAGCAAATGGTAGCATTTCGTGCCAGTCTTTGTAGGTGATGACCATTTTCTGGACGATCTTTTTGATGTTCTTGTTGGCTGCTTCAACGGTGCCGTTCATCTTTGGTCGGTAAGGAGATGAGTTATGATGCTCGATCTTGAATTCCTCACACAGTTCTTTCATCATCTTGTTGTTCAAGTTCGATCCATTGTCTGTAATGATCTTGCTTGGAACTCCATATCGGAAAATGAGGTTGTTCTTGATGAACCTCACAACCACTTGTCTTGTAACGTTGGCGTAAGACGCTGCTTCAACCCATCTGGTAAAGTAATCAATAGCTACCAGAATGAAGTGATGTCCGTTGGACGCTTTTGGTTTGATCATCCCAATCATGTCAATGCCCCACATGGAGAAAGGCCACGGAGAAGAGAGAACATTGAGTAGAGTTGGTGACACGTGATCTTATCTCAGAGATCCGCACTTGTGACATCTCTTGACGTGTTTACAGCAATCGGATTCCATCGTTATCCAATAGTATCCTGCTCTTAAGATCTTTATGGACATTGCATGCCCATTTGAATGGGTTCCAAAGGATCCTTCATGCACTTCATGGATGATCGTGGTTCTTTGTCCGCCGACGATCCGAGCAGACCATGTCGAAGTTTCTTTTGTACAGCACATCTTCATTCAGGAAGCAATTCCTAGAAAGCCTCCTTAGAGTTTTCTTATCCTTGTACGATGCCCCAAGTGGGTACTCTCGTGTTTGAAGGAAACTCTTGATGTCGTGGAAGCACGGTTTATCGTCGAAGACTGCTTCAGTTGCGAATACATATGCAGGTCTTTCAAGGCGTCTGATACGGATCTTAGGCATATCGTTCCAATCGTTAACTTTGAACATAGAAGATAGAGTAGCCAAGGCGTCTGCCATTCGATTCTGATCTCGAGGGATATGATGAAGTTCTACTTTGTTGAAGAAAGTCAATAAACGTCTCGCATAATCTCTGTAGGGAATCAAACCAAGATGATGAGGTTCATACTTGTCTTTGATTTGATTGATCACAAGGGCTGAATCTCCATATATGTCAAGGATCTTGATCCTCAAGTCGATGGCTTCTTCGATACCCATGATGCAAGCTTCGTATTCCGGGATGTTGTTGGTGCAATCAAATAGCAACCTGGCGAAAAACGGGATATGAGAACCTTCGGGAGTAATGACGACTGCCCCAATTCCATTGCCAAAAACATTAACTGCTCCATCAAAGATTAAGCCCCATCTAGACTCTGGATCTGGACCTTCTTCAGGTAGCGGTTCGTCACAATCTTTCATCTTTAAGTACATAACATCCTTGTCTGGGAAGTCAAACTTGAGATATTGATATTCGTTGAGCGGCTGATAAGCTAAGTGATCGGCGAGAATGCTTCCATTGACCACTTTTTGAGCACGGTACTGGATGTCATATTCGGATAATAGCATCTGCCATCGGGCAATTCTTCCCGTTAAGGCAGGCTTTTCAAAGACATACTTGATTGGATCCATTTTGGAGATTAACCAAGTCGTGTGATTGATCATGTACTGGCGGAGACGTTTTGAAGCCCACACTAAAGCACGACATGTTTTGTTGAGCATGGAGTAACGAGTTTCACAGTCTGTGAACTTTTTACTCAGGTAGTAAATGGCATGCTCCTTCTTACCAGTTTCATCTTGCTGTCCAAGCATGCAACCCATGGATTCTTCTAGCACGGTAAGGTACATAATTAATGGTCTTCCTTCGACTGGAGGAATCAGTATTGGTGGTTCTGATAGGTATTCCTTGATACTGTCGAATGCTTTTTGGCAATTGTCTGTCCACACAACCTCTTGATTTTTGCGGAGAAGCTTGAATATCGGCCCACAGGTAGCAGTCATCTGAGAGATGAATCTGGAGATGTAATTCAATCGTCCAAGAAATCCTCTTACTTGCTTTTCTGTATGCGGCGTAGGCATTTCTTGAATAGCCTTGACTTTGTCAGGGTCAACTTCAATACCTCTTTGACTGACGATGAAACCTAGGAGTTTTCCAGATCTTACCCCAAAGGTGCATTTGTTAGGATTCAGCGGTGAAATTTCCTTAGTCGTTGAAACAACTTCAAGAGATATTCTATATGCTCTTCTTCGTCAGACTTTGCTATCATGTCATCTACGTAGACTTCGATCTCTTTGTGCATCATGTCATGAAAGAGAGTAGTCATTGCCTTTGATAAGTTTGGCATTCTTTAATCCAAACGGCATTACTTTGTAGAAAAAGTGCCCCATGGCGTGATGAAAGATGTCTTCTCCATGTCTTCGAGCCATTCGATCCGATTGTAACTAGAGAAACCGGCCCATGAAGGAAAAGACGTTGAACTTTAAAGATTATCCACTAGCATGTCGATATGCAGTGGGAAATCCTTTTGACTTGCTTTGTTAAGATCCCGTAGTCAACACACATTCTAACTTTTCCATCTTTGTTAGAGACAGCACTATGTTGGCTAGCCATTGAGGATATTCGTATGACGAGAAAACTCGCTCGAAATGCTTTTTGAACTTCCTTTTGATTTTGTCACCATATCGGTGAACTCTTCTCGCCTTTTGCTTAACCGGTGGACACTCCGCTTTAATGGCAAATGATGCTCCACGATGCGGTATCTAAACTCGCATGTCCGGTAGGACCAAGTGAACACATCAACATATTCTTTGAGAAGATCTATCGCTTTTTTTGACGTTGTTGTCGAGTGAAGCTCCGATGTTCACTTTTTATCTTCCTCGAACCTAAGTTGATCGCCCAAAGGCTCTTGTGAGGTGAATGATTCTTTCCTCATGCTTAAGTAATCGAGAAATCTCATCCGGGATCTCTTCTTCAACTTCTTCCTGGCGATTTCACTGGGATTTCAAAGTTGGGAGAGCGCATAGAGTTATTGCTTTCAATGGATTTGTCCATCTGTTAATCTGCATATTTGATTTATGTCTGATTAATTAATTTTTTAATCATTTTTTTTTTTTGAAAAAGTTAATGTGAAAGTGAATGCAGATTATTATATTCTTTTTTTGAAGATTTTTATTGTATTTTTTTTTAATTATCATTTCCAAGAAAGGGTAAAAATGAAAATAAACACAAAGTGTGGAATCAAAATAACGCGTTTTATTTATGATTCACATTATGAAACAGGGCCTTAAAATACAAACTCATTCGTCTTGGGCAAGACAAAGAGAAATTATTTAAAAGTTAAACCCTATAAAACATCTCTTCGCTCTGGGTGAAGCGAGAGTTCAAAACAAAAGCAAAAGATAAACTACTTAGAACTAGGAGCATTAGTCCGAACTTCAACAGGTTTCCAGTAGTGGCGAACTCCTTGGAAGTCGAGGTATTCTGGTAGCTTTCCGCTTGGCTTAACCCTCGAGTAGACTTTGGTCGTTGGTCGAAAGGTGCTTTGAAGACTCGACGATTGACTGGCCTTTGTACTGCTAAAGCAGTCTTCTTCAGCTTGATGAATAGATCGGGAAGTATGGGATACAACATATGCGCTTCCTGTTGGCCTCTGTGTTGAATTCTGGGGATGTACCCTCCAATCTTCTGAGTGAAGAGACTCATTGTCGGCGACACTTTCTAGTTCGTATCCCGAGCCGTATCCTTGATCTTCAGTGATCACGTTGATGTAGTGGTAATCAGGATCTGATATAACAAACTCTACAGGTGTGTTAAAGCGGAAATCTTCGTTGGGAACCTCGATTGGCTGATTAGATCGGGAAGATGGGTACACCTCTTATAATTGACTAGGATACTCAAAAGAATCACCCCATCCAGTGGGCTGGATGTCTTCAATTTTGATTTTTGAGCTTTCTGGCGCGTGTATTTCACCATGTAGTCAAATTTACCACTTGGTTCTCCCAAGGTATCCCAAACTTCAGAAGGGACAGGTGGATTTTCATGCCTTTGCAGGGACATGTCTTTGAATTGATCAGTCGGAGGATAGTATGGTGAGTAGGATTCTTCCTGAGACACATATTCAGGGTTGTTCAGATAAGTGCTCCACTCTTCAGATTTAGAGAGATCATCTTCATCATCTTCAATGGTAACAACGTTAACCTCTTGGAGAACAGGGTTTAAGAAACCCCCACTGTTGAATACTTCTTTGATTGGACGAAGTGCTCCATCCTTTTGCTTGTCTTTGGAGAATACGGGTGCGAATCCGAGTCCGGCTTTTGTCTCGTTGTTGACAGGTTTGATTACTTGTCCCCAACCTTCAGCATTGCCATCTTTCACTATTTGCGCTGCTTCTTTATAAGAAGAGATAGATGATCTACTTTTGCTAGTAGATTCATCTTCTAACGGATGTCCTGGGAACTGTGTCCCTTCAACGTCATTAGCTGTGATGAAAGAGAAGCTGGATAAATGGCTTATTAGTAACGCTTGTTCACCGATGATGGTCACTAGTTTTCCATTTACTGTGAATTTTAATTTCTGATGGAGAGTGGATGTCACAGCTCCTGCTTCGTGTATCCATGGTCTTCCTAATAGACAACTGTAAGCAGCTGGCACATCCATGACCTGGAAAGTGATCTGGAAATTATGCGGACCAATTGTCATTGGGAGATCGACTTCCCCAATAACTGACTTCCGTGACCCGTCAAAGGCTCTTACCACTATGTCGTTGAATTTCATTGGTGTCCCTTTGTAAGCCAAACGAGCGAGTGTCGTTTTTGGCATCACGTTTAAAGATGAACCGGTGTCCACTAATACGTTGGACAGAGAATCTGACTGGCAAATCATTGAGATATGCAAAGCCAGATTGTGATCTTTCCCTTCCTCTGGAAGTTCCTCATCACTGAAACTTAGATTATTACAGGCTGTTATGTTGGCGACAATACCTCCAAACTGGTCTGTAGTCACATCATGGTCTACATAGGCTTGGTCTAATACCTTCATTAAAGCTTCTCGGTGAGCTTCGCAGTTCAATATTAGAGACAGTATTAAAATCTTGGAGGGAGTATGCATCAGCTGATCCACGACTCGATATTCGCTTTTCTTGATTAATTTCAGTATCTCATCAAAATCTGTGTTGACGTCGGTTCTATCAGGAGGACCAACATTTGTGCTTGGATTAACATCGGGAATCATTGTGGGATTCTCGGGAGATATGTTAACTGGATTTCGTCTAACAACAGGAATGGCAGCTGGTCTTGATGGCAATGGAGTGTGTACTCGTCCACTTCGTGTTACTCGTCCCTCTCTCGCTTATGTTGACATTAGTCGAAGAGTTGGCATGGGTTTCTCCTTCCCATCCTCTATCGAGTTGCATTGTATTGATAAGGAATTGCTTTGCTAGAATCAGTGAAATAGGACCGGTAAGCAAATCACCAAAGGAGACCCCGAATGCTGGAACCGTTATATTCAATCTCCACATGCTTGGGTACATTGAAACAGTGGATGATAACGCTTACTTCGGCTTTTTCGAGTTGATATCTCGAGACTAAAAGCTCGCGCGAAAATGCCCCACCGTATTTACGCCATAGTCATCTCTATTTCGAGATCAGATGTCACCAATGTCTAGCAATCGTTGAATGTCTGCCTATGGTGGGACACTCGAATATCCTTGAAATGATGTCAAGTCGCGTAATCATGTTTAGTGGAGGCACCCATTGTACTGTATGTTTCATGGAGATGTACTAAGTTTCCTCTGATCAGATTCACGTCTGTGACAAGATATCGATCCGTATTTCTTAGTATCAAACTCATTGTATGTCCACCGTGGATCGAAGTGGATTTGCTTGCACATTTGGATCGTGATTTTAAAGGAAAGAAGATTAGATTTCACTAATCTCTGCACTTCTGCTTTCAATGCTATGCAATGCTCAAGATCATGGCCTGGTGCCCCTTGGTGAAAAGGGCAAGATACATCCGCTTTGTACCGCCATGGTAATTTTTCTGGGACCGGAGGTGGTGACCTTGTCTATACCAGATTCCTTTCTATCAATGCAGGGTATAGTTCGGTGTACGTCATTGGAATACGGTCGAATTGCGAGACCCGAGGCACACGTTTTTGATTGTTAAACTGCTGAGCCTGTTGTCGAGGCTGTTGAGTTTGTTGAGTTTGTTGAAACTGCGGAGCAATTCCTGTGTTTGGACTTGTGTTAACAGCGGGTGTTATGGCAGCTACCTGTCGCTGTTGATTGACATTTCTTCGTGGTTTCCCTCGAGATACCATTCCTATGTCATGTTCCCTTTTCTTTGGAAAACTGGTTCCAACCATCCTAGTTCCACTAGAAGATCCTGCTTCCTTGGTTAGGCGTCCGGTTCGAACTCCTTCTTCCAATCGCATTCCCATGCTTACCATCTCAGTGAAATCTCCGGGAGCTCTAGCGATCATTCGTTCGTAATAGAATGAGCCAAGAGTGTTTAAGAATACCTTAGTCATCTCTTTCTCTTCTAATGGTGGGTTGACTTGGGCAGCAATTTCCCTCCATCGTTGAGCATATTCCTTGAATGTCTCTCTTTCTTTTTGAGACATGGAGCAGAGTTGATCCCGATCGGGAGCCATATCCAAGTTGAACTTATATTGTTGTACGAAAGCTTCACCTAAGTCATTGAATGTTTGGATACTTGCGCTGTCTAGCCCCATGTACCACTTCAGTGCGGCACCAGTAAGACTGTCTTGGAAGTAATGGATTAACAATCGGTGATCGCTGTATGTAGACATTTTCCGGCATACATCGTGAGATGACTTTGTGGATAGGAGTTTCTCTTGTACTTTTCAAAGTCAAGGACTTTGAATTTTGCAGGTATCCTTACGCGAGGAACTAAGCAAAGATCCTGGGCGTTTTTCCCAAACAATTCTTTTCCACAGATCGTTTTAATTTCAAGCTGCATTTTGAGGAGTTGTTCCTGGAGATTCTCCATCGAACCACGTGAATTATTGTTAATGCCCGAATATGGTGAACTTCTTCGCTATGGTAGTGTGCACTAAGGAAGTCGAGTTCGTCATGATTGGTTGAGAAACCGTCATTGTTACTTAGGAAGAGTTACTCCACGCTATGGAGTAAGCGTTGAGTTTCACGCAAAGTAGGTACTTCAAGCGTGGTTGTTTGCACTTGACAAGTCGGTTGGCGAAACCGATGCCAAAGTTGAAAGGCATGCCCCATGGATAGCCTTCCGCATATCAAGAGTGAACTATCGCTGCAACAGTTGAAACCGGAGTAGTAGTGTCTTCTCAAATCGCGCTTGATTTTGACCGCCGAGGCTTCCTCACGACTTTTGCGCTGCCAATGAATTGACCAAAGAAGTGAGTCTCTCCACCTCTTCTTGCAGTGTTGTTACTGTTCTACGAAGCTCAACATTTTCTTGCTCAAATCCTTCCATTACTTTTCTTCTTTTTGAACGTGTATTGTATGTTCGAGTAGGCTGTGGACGTGGTCGAGAAACTCTAAGACGCGACAGCTTGGCGATCTTTTCCTATCTGTTGGAAAAAAATTCCAAAAGATCAGACTCTAGACAATAGACTCAATATGCAAAGTATGATGCATGATTATGAATGTAAAGAAAGATTTCCAAAGAATTTACGCTAAAAGAGAAATTTCTGGCAAACATTTGGATGGAAAACACACATTTATTGATCATTGAAAGAAGATTACAACAATTTGTTTTTGAGCATTGCTCACACAAATGATAAAATAAATGATAAAATTTACAATCTAAACTAATTAATCGTCGGATGAAGATCAAAGGCTTGATAGACGGATTGATAGCTTTCACTTTGTTGACGACTTTCTTGTAGGATGTCATTTTCAAGCTTCCTTTTCCTTTCTTTTGATTGATTATTTTCTCATCTTTCTCCATGAGCCATTCATCTTTAAATGATCTTTGACCTATTTCTTAAGCTTCTCCTCATCTTAAGGAATTTGTTTTCCAAAGCTTCTTTCTCAAGTCTCATCTTGGCTAAAACTTCTTGGTATTCTCCCATAGTCTCAATGGGAAAAGATGTTGATTTGAAGTGTTGAGAACATGGGTTCTTCATAAGCATAAGGCATTCAAAATTCTTCGCTCTTTTCTTTACCCAAGAAGTGTAGATTTCCATGGCTACACTTTTGCCTTACCTTTTCTTTCCTCCTGATGTGATGCCAAGCTCGATCATTCGCTTTCAAACCTTGGGAATCCTCTCCCTCATGATAAAAGTAACTCTCTACTAAAACCAAGAGGTCTGCTAGAGTTTGCATACCCGAGTTGACGTCTCGCCAAGAATGGGTTGTAGTTGATCCCTCCTTTTGTACTGATGAGAGGTACGTTGGCAAATTCTCCACAGCTCTCAATGATTTCCATCTCATTGTCTGCCAAGGTATACCAATGGATGTCGTCGTTTGTAAGAGACATGAGCCTTTTTGACCAATGCCACTCGTCTTTGTTTTCGCGGAAGATAGGAGATTTAGGCAAGTGTGAGACAATCCATTTAAAGAATAGAGGTACACAACACACGATAGTTCCGTCTCCTTGACGATTCTTATGATGAATGGAGAAGTAAGTGTCACCAAGCAGAGTGGGAACGGGATTTCCAATCAGAAAGATCCTTATGGCGTTGATATCAACGAAATTTGGGATGTTGGGAAACAACATCAATCCATAAAGGAGTAAAGCTAAAAATAGCTTCAAAGGCTACCATACTACCGGCCTCATAGAATTTAAGAGCCTTCTCCATTAGGAACTTTAAAGTCAGTCCTAAGAGTTTTCCTCTGGTAGTTAGGTTTTTGTCTATCTCTGATTTCTTTAAGTGAGTCATTGTTGCAATGATCGGTGACTTAGGA
Organism: Vicia sativa; assembly: GCA_021764765.1. NCBI lineage: Eukaryota > Viridiplantae > Streptophyta > Magnoliopsida > Fabales > Fabaceae > Vicia > Vicia sativa. The sequence continues at coordinate 123,928,479 of CM038793.1, read as the reverse complement.
ATGGCTTCCAAACCATTGAAAGGCACTTTGTCCGACATCGAGATACCTAGTATGTGTGCGCATTTTCCAAAGTAGGCATCAACTGATAGTCAGGGAAAGTGAAACAATGATAGACTGGATCGTAAAATTGAACGAAAGTTTTGAGAAGTCCGTCATCAACGTTAGTGTTCAGAATAGTTAAAAGAGTTCCATAGCGTTTTTTGAAATCCGAGGATCTTCTACCAAGGATGCTAACTCTTTAACTTTCCTACATCAAGAATTCTAAATCAGATCTCTTGGTGAATCTTCCTCTGACGTCCATCACTCTATCCTAAAATATTTTACAAAGAAAAATCTCTAAATTCTTTGGAAATGGGAAGAGAAATGAAGTTTTTGAATGAATGCATGAATGAATGTTGCAAACATGGTTAGTAGTTATACACACGGTCAAGCGTTCGAAGTCACGAGCATGAGGCCAACGATAAGAATCAAACGTGGTTATGTTCTATGGGCTTATTCATCTGTGAAACGGGTTCTACTGATAATACAGGCTCAACACTTCTCTTTGAAATATTATCGGATTTGTTGAATACTCGATGGTCCAATAATATTTTTCAAGAGAAACTCGCTTGATCGTAGTCTCGCATGACAATTATTCAAAGCTTACGCCCGAATAATCTCTGCACTACATCCTAAATGGCCAGGATGGGTTATGTGTTCTACAGCCACTCAGCTTCGCAAGTTCTCTTGAAAGCAAAATGTCTTCGCAAATACTTGCTAAACACAAATACCCCCAAGACAACCTCCACTGAGAGAGGGATCTCAAATTAACTCCGTAAGTACTGAGACTTCTCACAAGTTAATAGGACTATACCCCCACCTAGATCTTAAAATGTTTCTTAAATCCGGGTTAGGGTATCTTTCCATCGGATGAAATCGCGAAAACACACAATAAAGAAAAACAAACATATGCACATATGAAAGCTTAACCCCTTTTTTTTCTTTTTGAAAACAAAAAAAAGCTTGGTGCTCTTGAGCAGAGTCACATTTTTTTTTTGCAAAATCAAAGTTTAGCATACTCCCCAACAGAGTCGCCATTTTTCCTGTTCGTGTTAAAAAGTGTCGTGCTAGAGAATTGAATCAGAATTCAGATTCTCTGGCTCGAAACGACTTACTCTTTTGATTTGATTACAAAGATGCCGCGAGCATCAAGCTTTATTATTTTCAACACAAGAAAAGATGATTTAATGATTATGAAAAGGGGAAAGTCAAGTAATACCCTCAATTGATTTTGATATGCGTAACGACTAGCGCAAACTAGACGTAACGCATTGGGGAGATTCTGAGTAAGGGGGTTTGTTATATAAAGGGAATAGATAGAGCACCCTAAATATATATAGTTATCTATAGCTTTATATATGAATATGTTTGATATGTTTGTGTGTTTTAATTGCTATTTCTATGATTGGGAAAGTTTCTCCTTTGGATTTTAAGAAGAATAGATTATGTGGGATCCTAGGTTTTGTTATTATTATGCTCGCAAAGATCTTTGGATATTCTGCATACATATCCCTTAGTGGGAATCAGAGCATTTGTAGCTCGGGTCTACAGGAATCTATGGTTTGTTTGGTTTGAGGGAGAAAGAAATTTGCTCGGCAAGGATGAGACCTTGTGCCTACGTATTCTCAAAAGGATGTTGAGAAAGTCAGAGCAATCGTAGTTCCCACTTATGCTAGTGGAAAGCAACGGGATGTTAGTAAGAGACACAGACAAATGTCATCTTAATGAAAAAATGTTTATAATCTATTTCATCACATACATTTTGAAAATTTGACTGATTAAAATCTTTCATCGTAAGTTATAGGTGTTTTGCTTGAGTATACAAGCGTTACCACTTACATGTTTAAGAAAGATGTTTGAAAAAAGATTGGATCTTTTAATTGTAAGCATTGGGTGTTTTGCTTGAGTGTACAAGCATTACCACTTACGATTAAGAGTTGTTTTTGTTTGAAAAGAGTTTGAAAAGTTTTTTTTTGATTGTATGTGATGTGATAGATGAGATACTTCTTCCATAGAGATGATAAACGTCTAAATCTCGAGGAGAAATTGATTGGATTAGGGGGATGCTTTTAAGAAGCCCATGGGTCCTTGTATTGTAATCCTAAGAGGAGGCATTCCGAGGGTCATCGAGGGTCATCGAGGATC
>CM038793.1:123806449-123926195 GCA_021764765.1 Vicia sativa | reverse complement strand
TCTTCTTCAGAAGCTTAGTCAACTCCCAAGTTTGTTTCTTTCTATAGCCTCAAGTTCTTAACTCATGGCATTAAGCCGGACTTTCTTCTTGAGTGCTTCTTCAATACCCAGGTTCGAATCTACTAACACCTTAATGACTTCTTCCTGCTCTGTCAACTTGATGTCTTGCAACATGTCAATATCTACAAACCTTTTAGGTATAGTTCTGATTCTTTGTGGCCTCTGAACTTAATATGAATTATCTTCAGAACTTGGAACAACATTGACTTCTGGACCTTGTCCAGAAACCCTATCTTTGGAATTTCCACCTTTAAAACATGATCATCTCCAGGCTTGTCCTCCAACGTATCTCTTCGATTTTTCCCTTCCAAAGCATGATCACCACCAGTTCTAGATCATTATCGAATTTGGATTAAATTAGATTTATCATCTTCATCTTGAATCATCTTGACTCGGCTCATCTTGAGAACTTTCAACTTTCGTCTCGGAAGTTATCTACCATCGGAAGTTCGTTGAGACTTACTCAATCCCAAGCTTCTAACTCTTTTAGAATAACATCTCCTGGCGGCTTCAACTTTGTTGGTTTCTTGACAATAGAGCTTGTATGCACACCATCTTGTACTTTAATAACATCACTTTGCTTCTATCATCCAGCTTCTTTCTTCTAGCTTATGGAAGGTGTTTGTAACACACAGAACCAAAAACCATCAGATGACTAACACTTTTCTTCTATCTAGTCCACTTCTCTAAAGGAACAATTCCCTTCAGCTTTTGTCTTGGACACTTATTGAGCACATATGTTACAGTAGCAACAACTTCTCCCTATAAGTTGTGAGGAAGCTTCTTCTCTTTTAGCATACTTCTCGTCATATCAAGAAAAGTATGATTTCTTCGTTCAGCAAGACCATTGTGTTAAGGAGTATAAGGAGCAGGAATCTCGTGCTCAATTCCATTCTCATCACAGAACTTCTAGAATTTTGTAGAGTTATACTCACCTCCACCATCCATTATGAGAATATTTAACTTTTGACCACTTTTATTCTCATCCTTCACCTTGAACTTCTGGAATTCTGTAAACACCTAATTCTTAAACTTGATGAGTGTTACCCGCGTCATTCTTGTGAACTCATCCACAAAAGACACAAAATACTTATTTTCTCCAAGTGAAGGTTTTGGAAATACTACTCCCAGAACTGTTTTACTTTGGGCCTCACGATACAAATGGAAATATGGGTTGCTTGCCTTTCATACAATCTTCGAAATTCCACGTATGAGCTTCTTAGAACTTAGATTCCTTAAGCTTCTATAGTTCAAATGCCCCAATCTCTTGTGCCACTGCTTACTATCTCCTTCAGAGCCTTCTGCACTAAGACACTCTATTTCAGCTGTTTCTACATTCCCTTGAATGTTCTGTTGCTTCCCTGTTCCGATTGCATAATCAACTTTTGATTGGAATCATACAACTTCAAGAGATTGTTCTTCATAATAAATGAGAAACCTTTCTCAATGAGATGACCCACACTCATCAAATTGCTTTTGATTCCAGGAACATACCAAACATCCATTCAGAACATTCTTCCATTCTTCATCTTGTTTTGACATTTCCCATACCTTCTGCACTAAGGTACTTATCATCACCACATTTGATCTTCGTCCTCCTTTTGGAGTCAAAATCTATCAACCATTGTTTGTTTCTAGTCAAGTGATTTGAACAACCAGTGTCCATATACCACTAATCTATCAAACATCTTCCATCAGACTCAGAAGCCATCAATAACACAGGTTCATAATCTGAATCTCCTCTGACTATGTTTACTTCTTCTGATTTCCTTCCTTTGTTTGACCAGCAATCTCTAGAAAAATGGCCAAACTGCTTACAACGGTAAGATTGAACTTGCTTCTTCTCCTTTCCCTTTTGATGTTTCTTCTCATCAGGAGTTAAGGTTTCCGACTTCTGGAATCTATCACCATGTCTATTCTTGACCTCGACCAAGAATGCTACTAGTCCTTCTTGACAAAAGAAGCTTTGAGCACTTTCAACTTCCCTCTCGAAGTTCTTTTAGGCAGGCATTGATGCACTTCTCGACTACTTTGCAGCTCTTCTATTCTCATGGTTTTCAGATCTTTAGAATGTTCAATTGCTACAACAATGTAATCAAATTGAGGAGTAAGTGACCTCAATACCTTCTCTATGATTTCTTGTTCAAAAAGGGTTTCTCCACAAGCCTTCATCTCATTATTGATCAGAATCACTCTAGAGATATACTCTGAAACCTTCTCATTGTTCTTCATGTTGAGATTCTCATATTGTTTTCTAAGATGAAGCTTTACCTTCTTCACTGATGCGACACCACCGTAACACCTGACTAGTGTGCCTCACGCTTCCTTTAACGTCATCGAATCTGCAATCTTTTCAAACACGTTCACATCCACACACCGATGGATGAAGAACAACGCCTTCTAATCTTTCTTCCTCTTTCTTCTTCGCGCCTCTCTCTCTATCTCTCTCTCTCTCTCTCTTCTTCTGTTGCATCTTCTGCAACCTGAATATACCCATCAGTAACAAGCTCCAGAACATCTTGAGCCCCAAATAACACCCGCATCTGAATCATCCATATGTTCTAGTTCTTGCCATAAAAAACTGGAAGTTTGGTACTCGTGTTGTCGTTTTCGTTCATCTTCAACCTTGTACAATACACTCAGATCTTGACTCACACAGTTTTTTCCAACCCACAAAATCAGAAAAAATGTGATTCTTGTTCAAGATTCAACGTGAACCCAGAAGCAAAATCAATCACACAGCTCAAACTCACATTCACTCGTGTTTCCTTGTGTTTCTAACCGGAGCTCTAGATACCAATTTGTTGGTGCACAAGAATCAAAGATGATTTGAATAATTGGAGAATAATGAGAGAATGATGGCTACAAAAAAAGGTATGAAATAAATAAGAATTATCGTTAAAAATGACATATATTACTAGTCTATTTATACAAGAATAAAATTGTCACATAAGCTTTAATAAAATAAATTTAGTGACCAAGATAAAAGATACATAAATAGGAAATACTAAATTATCCTTTAATACTTTATCAATAGGGTGGTTTAGCAATCTAATCGTAGCTTTGTGAAAAGTTTATGGTTGCTATTGGTGTTTTCATGACTTGTGTTTAGAAAGTTGTGTCATGTCATAAATATTGGTGTTTTCATGACTTGTGTTTAGAAAGTTGTGTCATGTCATAAACCTTTTGGAATCATTTTCAAATAAAGTGTAAATTCTCAGAATTTGATATGTCGTTAATGCATTTTGTGAGTTATATAGGTCATTACTTCCCTAAATTATTTTTCTCTTGAATCCATCTCTGTCTCATTGTGCACTAATGTAGGATCATGTAGTAAATGTGATTGTAGAAAATCCAGATCCGTAACATCTCATACTTCTCATTCTTTAGTTAATAGGAGTACTAGGAGATATAATTAATTATCAACTTAATTTTTATATAGATTAAAAGTGTTTTAAGTATGACAAGAGAATATGAAGAATTATAAAATATGAAGAAAGGAGGGAATCTTACAAGATTAATGAGGGGTATAATAGTCTTTAAATGTCAAACGTATTTAGGCCAAATTGGTAGAAACTCGTAAATTTGTGGTCTCCTACTTTTCCTTCCACAGGTTGGAGTGGAGAGAAAATTAGAGATTTTGAAACATGGGTGTGAGTTGCTTTTACTTGCAAGTAAGATTCCATCCGCACCAACACTAATGATTTTAGAATGAAGATTTTTGGTTCTGGCATAGATATTTAGTACATGTACATTTTAATTTAATAAATAAGATAGCATGCAAAAATCTTGTAGTCTGTCCGTCTAATATAAAGTTTTCAAAAGATAAATTTTGCAAAATTTGTCAAATAGGAAAGCAAATTAGAGTGTTTTTTAAATTGAAAAATATTGTTTCAATTTTAAAATCTCTTGAGTTTCTCCATCTATATTTTTTCGGCCCTTTGAAGACAAAGAAGTCTAGGCAGTTACTAATATGTGTTTGTTATAGTAGAAGACTAGTCTAAATTTACTTGGACACTCTTCTTCGCTCATAAGGAATAGATCTTAAGAGCTTTTGTTAAGTTTTTTATGTTTGTCCAATTTATTTTTCAATTTTAAAATTATCACTCTGCATAGCGATCATGGCGGTTAGTTTGTAAGCCTTCAATTTAAAAACTTTTGTGACGATAACGCAATTACTCATAACTTCTCATATTTGAGAACTCCATAACAAAATAGTGTTGTTAAATGCAAAAACTATATTTTAAAAGAATTGTCTCGGATAATGCTAAGTGAAATGAGTTTGCTTAAATAATTTTGGTCGATTAATACACATGTCATATCTTAAATAGGGTGGTCATTCAATCTATCTCAGAGAAGACACCTTATGACTTACTTAAAGGCATGAAACATGATATTTCTATTTTCTCATTATTGGTTGCAAATGATTTATTTTAAATAATTGAATAGAAAATTTGTCATATTTGATGCAAAGTCTGATAAAGGTGTTTTTTTAGGGTACTCATTATCTTGTAAAGCATATAGGATATACAATCATAGAACATCATTTGAAGAGTCTGTTCATGTAGTTTTTGATGAGATCAAATCCTAAAAGTCGGGGTAAGATGACTCTTTTTATGTTTCAGGTGTAATAATGAATTTTTTTGTCAACGACGACACTTCTAAAGAGGATCCTCCTCTAATCGAAGAGGACATTATTAAAGATAAAAAGGAAATAATACAAGAGGAAAATAAACAAGAGACCTCCACTAAGCTACCTCTAGATTTGATTATCGTGAAAAATCATCTATTAGATCATATATTTAGGGATATTAGGCAAGTTATAAGTACAATATCTCAAGTTAAAATTTTTTGTAGTTATCCTGCTTTCAATTCTCAAATTTTTTTATATAACTATTTATGATGGTTTAATTGACAAGTTATTAATTTTTTCAATGCAAAAATAGCTCATGCAATTTGAATGAAATGACTTTTGGGACCTAGTTTGACGACCTAAATATAAAATAGTCACTGGCGCTAGATGGGTATTAGGAACAAATTGGATGAAAATAGAATAATTACTAGAAATAAAGCTAGGCAAGTGGAAAAGGTTTATAGTGAGGCTAAAGAAATTGACTATGACGAAACTTATGCTCATGAACCTCGTCTTAAAGCGACATGACTTCTTTTTCCATTTGCCTGCTGCCTAGAATTAAAGTTGTATCAGATGGATGTAAAATCAGCTTTTCTTAATGACTCTATAAATGAAGAAGTTTATGCCTCTCAACCTCCTAGTTTTTGTTGGAAATCAACCAAAATTTATGATAAATTTCTATCAATATTGATGAACAAGATTGATATCACCACACAATAACAATGAAAATGAAAGAAAATTAAAGAAAATAAACAATTATTTTCTGTAGAGTTTTTCTCTGCCTACAAATTATGGAAAACTTTATTATTCACTTTGCAACTGCAAAATTATGTGAATGACTTGATTATAAAATTAGGGGTTACTCCCTCTATTTATAGATTTAGGTTAGCTAATGCCCAAAACTATAAAAGCCAAAAATACTTATTTTGGAGCTAAATCAAATATATTCTATTTTAGATTTAAATCAAATCTATCTAAATCTAAAATCAAATATGTGTGTAACAAACTGTTTCCACACTCGTAAATTAAGTCAAATCTTTTCGACACAAGGAATTACTTTCAACATACCACCTAATTCATTCTGTCTAAGCTATCTATATTCATCATAGCTCTTAGTCTTAGAAATAATTTGACATGTACACCCCTCGTCATGATATCAACAATCTGATTCTCAATTCAATAGTGTTCCAAGTTCATCTTCTCATCAGCTACCTGCTCTCGAATATAGTGGAACCACATTTCGATGTGCTTGCTTCGATCCTCGTGGTTATTTCTTCATGATCTTTACATGTAATCTCTTTGACCAAGTTCCCCATCCAAGTTGCTTCACATTAAGTTCGATCTTAAAGGTTCTATTATGGGACATAGGGGCCTTCAAGATTAATATTCCATTCGCGTTGATAACTCACATCATCTTGTCTTCAACCGTCACTTATTCTTTTCGACCAACCACCCTATGCTAATGAAGTTGCTCTTCATACCTAGAATGTATAACACATTTGAAATTACTAACCTTTTCCATCTTTCTGATGATCATAACATCTCAATACCTTCATTGCTAGAGTATTGTCATTTGCAAATTTCACCATGTTCTTCATTGAGGGCTTTAGATTAACAAACCAATCTTTCCTTCCAGACATGTGTGATGAACATCCTGAAATTTCTCTTCATCTGTTGTTGTGACCATAAGCAACATCTCTTCTTCTTCATACTTAGCGAACATTGCATCATTTTCTTGATTCTTTTGATTCTTTGGACAATCACTCGAATCATGACCATATTTGACGATTGCAACATTGAATGTGACTCTTGTCGGGATTTCGACCAGCACCACTTCCTCTATTGCAACACCACCTCTTTGGTTGCCTTGGTATTGTCTTCTCGAGTCGAAATGTTTCCTTCGTTCTAGTTTCCTCTACGATTAATTTTGTAGCCTCCTCTACCTCTGTTGAACCACTTTCCTTTTCCTTTGGTTTCTTTTCTTTGAATGTGCTGCAAATCCACATCACTCTTTGACTTGCTTGCAACTCTTTGATTAATCCTTTGTTCATGAGATTCAAGTGTCCCTTGAAGCATTTCCTTTGTCAATTTTGAAAAATATTTCCCTTCTTCAATAGCCACCACCACGTGGTCGAACTTAGGAGCCAAAGATCTCAAAATCTTTGAAACTGTAACTCTTGTTGTTAATGTTTCTCCACATGTCTTGATTTGATTCACTAGTTTGTAACCCTTGTGAAGAAATAAGATATGCTTTGGCTATCTTCCATCTGAAGCAGTTCATAGGTTCTTTTGTGATTTTGTAACCTCTCCTCTTTCACCTTCTCAGCGCCTCTAAACGATTTCTTGAGAATCTCCCAAGCTTCTTTTGTAGATTCTACATCACTAACCTTTTTGAATTTGTCTGGGTTGACACATTGATGAATTATAAAGCACTATAGAGCTTTATAATTCTTTTTGTTCAATTATTTGTATTCCGCTTCTTCAGCTTTTGAAGCTTTTTCATCAAGTGGTTCTACTCCATATTTTACAAGATCCCAAATATCTTGAAAACCGAATATAACCTTCATTTGTTTTCATCAATTCTCATAATTATCTCCTTTAAGAATTGGAAGACTTGTTGGAAAATTTCAGTTGGCGCAATTCATCACCATTAATTTTCTTCTTCTTCCCTTGATCGCTTAACTAAAGCTCTTTGTTTGTTTTGTAGTTTGGCAGCAATTTTGGTAAAACATTATGCTCAAGAAATGCCATGAAGAATAACTTAACTTGTGGAGAAAAATGTATCAGCAAGTTTTATGAATATTACAAAGTAGATGTCCTGACATGTGTTATAGAACTTAATTGGTTTTTTAGTCCATAAACATTAAGAGTCAGTTTGTTTTAATTGTATACTCGAAGTAAGCAAAGCCTTGTAACACTCTACTGCGACATTATTGGAGAACTATTATCATTCTTTCATGGAGAAAGTAAAGGACACGTAAAAGAATGCATGTGAATCAATTCATGGGCCAACCCTAGTTTTGTTGTTCGTATAAAAAGGAAAGCTAACCCTACTTCCAGAGTTAGCCACACTAAAGAAAGTTGATCGTACTGAGTTTAAGTTTTAGGTTTTAATTCTTTGTTAATTGTTCCTTGTGAGCCACTCTAGTATTGTTTAATTCTTGAGGTGGACATTAGTTGAGTTGTAAGTTTTTAATCATCTATAGGCTTTGAAGCAATGATGGTTATGTGTCTGTGAAGTGTGTCTTCAAGTTTTTTGTTATTGTTATTATCATCGTGTGTGATTGAGGGGAGTGAGAGGGGTTTCTCATATCTAAGAGGTTCTTAGGTAGAAGGGTCATTGGGTAGTGATTAAGTGAGGGGTGTAAACGGGGAAGTTTAACTCTAAATTAATACTGCTAATAGTGGACTTCATCCCTGGGTTGGTAGCCTCCAAACATAGTTGTGATTGCACTGAACTGGGTGAACAATTTACTAGTGTCATTTTAATTTACTTCAATTAATTTTCTGTTATTACTTGTTCAACAAACATATATTAGTATCGTGACATCACCTTAGACATCTCATATCTGATACCAGAATTTCCATTGGTATCAGAGCAGGCATCCTGCTCTATCTCTGGGTGAGATCTAGGGAAGATAATTTCTGGTACTATGGACAGGGAATGAGGATTTATGAACAGACCACCCATTCTGGAAGATATTAACTATGATCTATGAAAGCGTCGTATGGTTGTATTTTTAAAGACCTTGGACAACAGGGCTTAGAAAGTTGTTCCTAAAGGTTGGACACATCCTGTTATCCTCGGGAAATCAGTTAACCTACTGGTATGTTGAAACCTGAGGAGAACTGGTATAAGGATGAAGATGAATTAGCTCTTGGAAACTCTAAAGCTTTGATTGCTATTTTTAATGGAATTGATAGTAATATCTTCAGATTGGTGAACACGTGTGAAGTTGCTAAAGATTCTTGGGAAATTCTCAGGACTGCTCTTGAAGTTACTTCCAAGGTAAAGATGTCAAGACTGTAGCTGCTAACCACCAATTTTGAGAACTTGAGGATGAAGGAAGAGGAAAGCATTAAAGACTTCCACATGAACATCCTTGAGATATCCAATGCATGAAGTGCCTTAGGAGAGAAGATACCGGAGGAGGATGGTTAGAAAGATTCTCAGGTCTCTTCCCAATAGGTTAGACATGAAAGTGACCTATATAGAGGAAGCTCAAGAAATCAACATCATGAGAGTAGATGAACTTGTTGGATCTCTCTAAACATTTGAGTCGGGCATTAATGACGGGTTTGAGAAGAAGAACAAAAGTATAGCTTTTGTGTTAAACACTAAAGGAAGAGAAGAGGAATATGATCTGGACACTGAGGAAGGGCTATCAGATACAATATTCTTTCTTGGAAGATAATTCAATAAAGTACTGAAAAAGATGGAGGGAAATTCAAGACCAAATGTCAGGAACATCCCATATGACATCAGTAGGACAAATGACTCTGGAAGAAAAGCACGAGCTGATGAAAGATTTACTCAAGGAAGAGGAATAAAGTGCTATGAATGTGAAGGATTTGTTCACATTAAAACTGAGTGTCCAACATTCCATAAGAGACAAAACAAAGGGCTGACTGTATCTGGTCCGATAAGGACTCTAAAAGTGATGTGGAAGAAGAATCTACCAAATATATAATAGCTCTGACTGGTAAATACATTTCTGATGGAGATTCAAGTGATCAGGAGTTAACATTTGAAGAGCTGGTTGCTTCGTACAAGGAGCTGTGTATAAGAAGTTCTGAAGTGTGTCAAGATAGGGAGAAACAGAAGAAGCTCATAACTCAAATAAAAGCTGAGTAGAAAGAGCATCTAGAAACTAACTCCAAGATGGAAAATGAAGTAACTGTATTGAAATATGATCTTGACAAAATGTCCAAATCTTTAAGCATGAAGAGTAGCAGGGGATATTAGTGGTCTAGGATTCAATGAAACAAAGGAACCATCTTTATAACTTATTCAAATCCATGCCAAGCCGAAAATGTAAAATCAAATGTTTCAACATCATGGAAGAGGAAGTTTCAGACAATCCAATAGAAGGTTTTAACGCTGGAGATGTCATTACTGTGGGCGCTATGGTCACATAAAACCTTCCTGATTCTAGTTGTATGGTTATCCTAACCCTAGACCTCAATCAAATGTGACTCAGGATAATACTAATGAAAAAGAAACAATAAATATCCAAAGCTGTTGTTTCTTGTTTCTTAGCACACACATCAACTACAGTAAGAGTCAAAGAGGATTGGTATTTTGATAGTGGATGCTCAAGGCATATGACAGGGTTTAAGAATCTATCGGTGAATATTCAAGCACATCCAACTGGCTGTGTTACCTTTGGAGATGGAATTGAAGGTGAAATCAAGGGAGTAGGAAAGACAAAAGACAAATTTCCCTGGGATTCCTAATATTGAAGATGTGTTACTTGTTAAAGGATTAACAACCAATTTAATTAGCATAAGCCAACTGTGTGATCAAGGATTTAAAGTAAATTTCACAAAGTCTGAATGCATTATCACAAATAAGAAATGTGAAGCTATTATGCAAGGTATGAGGACTAAGGACAACTGCTATCTGTGGGTACCCCAAGACACAAGTTAATCCATATGTGCTGAACGCATAAATGATGAAGGAAAATATCCTCAGGAGAATTGGTTGAATAGTGTGGTGACTGAATGCAATGTTGCACAGAATCTCATGACATCATATAACATTGCTAACAACACTAATGATCAGAGTGTTGAAAACAAAAGTGTTTCCCTGGAACATAAAATCAATGAACACTTACTCAGAGAGATAAAATGTCAATTAAGATGGAATTTCAAGAAGCGAACAAGGGATCTCCATGCTAGAGAAATTATAGCAATTAAAAGCGCGTGGGAATGTCATTAAAGGGGTTATGTTTTCAAAACATCACTTAACACTGATTGAACATGTCATTCAACATATAAAGAGCCCATACCAAGTGAAATTATTTCAAGTCCCCCCACGCTACACAAAATCCGTGCCCTACAGTGCTCTCATCTTCTATCTCCGAAAAGACAACTTTCATCTTTCCACTTTTAGAAACTCCAACATGTCTCAACATGATGAATCACTCCAAGCAAGATTAATATCTTCTTCCAACTCTTAATCCCACCATGAGAACATATCCATTGATGAAGCTCTATGTGGATTCCTTGGCCATGATTCCATGTCCGGAGGTATGAACTAAACTCCACCTTCCATGCAAGGCGTTCAAGAGGAACTCCGGTCAATGTTATAGGTAATCTCCTTAATCCTACTAATGATGAGGTAGAACAAGATATTTTAGATCTTGATAGGACTATTAGAATAGTCACTAGGATTTTGAATGAAGGCTTACATACGTGGTGTTTGATTCCTCTCTCACATACAGTTGAGGTTGCGCCTAAAGGTCTGTTGAACCATACATAATTGATGGAGAAAAATTGAGGAAAAAATTGGAAAGGATACTCAATCGATCTTGGAACTGGGATTGCTAAGAGGTTGGAGACAAGAAAGGGTAATTTGAATTTACAAATACTCCCACCAAGAGTGTCAACAAGAAGGTATTATATGGACCTCCAAAAGCACAGAGCAAAGTTGTTCCCTTATCTAGCAAGAGGAGATTAGGTTTGAATCGGACTCACACTATGATGTTGAGGATGATGTCCTGACACCTCCTATGAAGAAAGTTGTAATTAAGAGGCCATCGACAATGTGCGATGTATACCCGATTATTTAATTAATTATTTAATTAAATATTCTCGGTTAATTAATGTCGTGGAAGTTGTGTTGTGTCGTGATATGTTGCATGACGATATAAGTTAATTATTTGGTTGATTAATATTAAAAATAATATTAATTGATTATCGATAATTATAATAATATTGGAATAGTTATAATATCAATTGGGGCTTAATGTTGTGGTTGCAAAAGTGGGTGCTATTTGATAGGCCCATTAAGACATTGTGGTAAAGTAAATATTATATTATTAGGTTTTTGGATTAAAAAGAGGAAATAGAAGTAGCAGTAGAGGAATTGAGAATTTTGGAAGAACAAGGGCTTGAAGAGCAAATACGTAGAGTGCAATTGGAGACCAAAAAGTGAGATCGAACCGGAAATCGTCAAAACAACCTTCAATCCAAGGTAAGGGTAGGGTTCAATCTCTATAACTGGGTATATTGTAAATTGTATGTAGGGTTAGGGTGTATGAATTATTCCATGGATTAATTGTTATGGTTGTGTTGTGTTGATTTGAGGAAACTAGTTGTTTCTATGTTGTTGGTGGTTGTTGTGTTGATTGTTATTGTATTGGTTGTGGATATAAATAATGATTGAATCGATTAATAATGTTATTTCTATAAAAAAAGAGTATGATGTTCAGGTGTGAAAAATCTGGATCGAAGCTAATAATATAGGCTTGAATTAAAATAATGTGTCAAAACAAGTTGTTTCCTCGGAAGCCTATGAGCGGTAGGGAGTAGGTGAAAGGCGTGTCGATCGACACATGATGATGATGGCGGCAAAGGAAGCCTTCGAGCGACATGGGTATGGAGCGGGTTACTGTCGGCACCTTTAGTGCACTAGCACTATTTTGTTTTCTTGATAACAACAATATATAATACATGTTAGTGTTAGGAGAAATATGCATAATAGCATGATATAACAATTTTGTAATTTTAGCGAAGAATCATGTAAAGTAGCGGTAAGAATAACGATGCGATTGTATTTAATAACGAGACATAATTTAGTAGTATTTCATGATTAGTATCATTGAACTAAATAAATGGAAAATAGAGGGAGAGTTAACAGTGATATTACAGGTCAATGAAAATAGTACCGAAAAGTAATATTAGTGGTTTTAACCATTGTATTTGTGTAACCAAAATTAGTTGAAATTTTAATAATTCGCAAATGGTTGTAGTTATTTTGGTTGGTTGATGTATCGAAGCTGTCAAATATGTTGAAATTGTATGTGATGTTGAATTCGTTGAATTGTTCGGTTTATGAACAAATTGAGTTGTAGGTCTTATGACAATTGTTGATGATTTGTTTTGTAGTTGATGAAATATTATGTTTTAGGCCTATGGCCAATGTTGAATTGCGGTTTGTCATACCCCAATTTTTGACGTAAGATACCACTTTACATTATGCACATGTGCATCACTGCATCACTAACAGTTTCAGAACATAATAGATCGTGCGTGGCTTCTAAAAGTCAAAGTTAGGGTTTTATCAAAATTTCATCTATGAAAGATATGATCAATTAAGGTTTGAGTCTCCAATCACCTCAATTGATCTATCTTCATCAATCATCAACATTTGATCTTCAAATTCCCAACTTTTTCTCATGATCTACCTTGAATCGACCAATTAGGGTTTTGATTGAAGATAATGAATCATTGACTTCCTACTCAATGAATGACCTATTTGCTTGAAGGTTGATCTTAACATCTTCAATGCAACATCTTGACCTAATTTCTTGATTCAAAACATTTCAAAACTCCATGTTTCTGCATCAGACAAATTCAGAACCATCGATGAAAATTCATACGCTCAAAAGTCAAACTTTGACTTTTGGTCAACTTTTTCAAAATCAAACTTTTTCAATCATAAAAACATTTCAAATAATCCATCATGATCATAAAAAATCAAGAAATGTGAAAAAGTCAACAAAAAGTCAAGATTTGAAAAATTTCTAACACTTAGAAAAAATTTCAAGTGTTAAGAAACATGGTTTTTTCCCACTTTCTAGGCCATTTTTCACCTAGATCCATTGGGATTCAGAAAAAACTCATAACATGAAAGTTGTAGCCCTTGTTATAATCTTTCTAAAATGTCCAAGAACTTGAAAAAACACTTGGTGTAGCTAAGTGTTGAAAATTAAACTTAGAGCCATAAGCATGAATTACAAGTCATTTTTCAAGAACTTTAAGTCATTTTTTCACAAATCTTCCTTCTAGAAGCCTTGTCACAAGCTAGAGGTAGATTATAACGATAAATATCAGTTTTGAATGATTGAGGAAAGGATTGAATCAAAGAAAAACTTAACCATGGTTAAGAAAGTAACTTTTGCATTAAATGCAAAGATTCTTTCTTACCTCTTAACCAAGTTGCAAGTTTCCCTCAATGATGACCATGCCATATCATTCAGATTTCTAAGCCTATAAATAGAGGTCATTTCCATATTTTCAAACCACACCAAAGTTATCATAATCAAGCTTTCTTGAAATCCGTGTTTCTAAGTTATAAGAGGAAATTTTGCAATCTCAAACCTTGCAAAATCGAGTAAATTTAAGTTTCTAACATGTTCTAAACATCATTTAGAAGTAGTTTAAAACTTAAAACCATTAAGAAACAAGCCAAGAAACAGTTTTCTACACAAAACTCCAATTGTGCAAGCTTTGAGCCAAAACTACCAAACTAGAAAACTACTCGTGCTAACCTTGATTTCTCACTTCAAACACATCCTACACAACATATAGAGACTGTCCATACACTTAAACAAGTTCTGGAACAGCTCCATCACCATCTTCAATTTTCAAATTAAGCCTACTTGCAACTTGACTTGGTCAGAGAGTTCCAGTCACTCTCAGAACAAACTAAGGGTAGGAACACACTCAGGGAGTTTCAAGGAAGCTAAAGCAATCCTTACTTTGCACCTGGAAGTTGTTTAACTCGAACTGGTATTTCATACCAAGAGGTGAGTTTCTCAAACTTTGAATCCTCCAATCATGCACTTTTAGCTTTAAAATTGAAAAGGAAAATGTAGACATTCAATCACTAAAACTATCTGATTCCTTAAATTGAACTAAAATCAACTGAGTTTAGAGAATTAATCTTTTTTTCAGTTAGGGTTCAAATTGGGATTATTCAAATTCACATTGATCTTTGATTAATAATGTTAATAAAATACATGGTCAAAATCGTGGCAAAAATCTAGACATAATTGTATTTTAAACTTTTAAAATTGATCAAAGCGATGAACTTCAAATTCCAACCACGGCCATGTTCGCTGTCTCGTGAAGAAGATGAAGTAATTTCAATATTTATAACGTGGTTTAAAATATATATTTGTGGTTTGAATTAAATAAACGGATGTATTACCGCCCCAGCGGTTGCCAACACGCTTCTCATGTCACTTGCCTTGCAAAAGGTCCAAGGTTCGAATCCCCCTGGAACCTTTTTTTATTAAAAGGAAACACAAGGTTTCTGGAACTTGTTCTTCGAGAGTCCTACGGGGCTCGACCTCCGAAGTGTTCGTTTCCATCCCAGAAGCAAGCCTTCTCAAGCAGCGGCTAACGCTAAAAGCCCTTTCACGCTCCGAAGCCGCTAGCGATCCTCCAAACAAGCAACCGAACCCTTGAAGTTCAACTTGGACATTTTCAAAACTCATTTCTTTAAAAATTCCTTCTAAACAAGGTGATTAAATGACAAGTTTAACACATGGCTAAGTGGAAAAAACTCTTTATTTCTGAGCCAGAAGTCCAAGGTTCAAACCTCCTTAGGACAAAAAAAAAACACTTTTTTTAATTTCTCAAGTTTCTATCAAACTTAATTTCAAAACCATTCAAAACTTCTCATTTTGAGATGATTTTTTGCACACTAGTCATTTAATATACCTATTTTATGATTATGTCAAAAAAATCTAAAAATATTTTCTGTTGATTATATTTTTATTAAGTCAAAAAATGAAACATTTTAAGTATTTCTAATACTTTTCAAAGATGTTTTCTTTCCAACTTTCAAACTCAAATCATTTTCAAAACTTCTTGTGAATATACTTCACTTCTCAAAATCATTTTCAAAACCTTTTTCAAAACATTTCAACAAACTTACACACCTTTTTCCATGATCAATTAGATTTAAAGATAAATCAAACCAGGTTTCTCCTTGAGTTTTCTTAATTGATCATGGGCCTCCCTTACGGTGTAAGTCCCAATCTTTTTATGTACATATTCAAAATCCTTGTACATATTCAATCATATTTGTAAATATCCAAGAATAAACAAACTTCATTCGTTTGTTTTCATTTGCTTGTTTATACACCGAATCCATTGGTATTAAGAGAAGAATTATTCCCAATGAAACTCCTCTTAAACCAATGGGCCTCCCTTACGGTGTAAGTCCCAACCTTCTTATATACATATTCATTTCCTTGTACATAAACACCCCTTCGTGTACATATTCATTTCCTTTTACACATTCAACCTTCAAATAATCAAGTTACACTTGCTTTAAACGCACGTTTTATACACTTGTTTATATTTCCTTCATAAAATCCTGTGAATACATATCACACACTTGTTCATATAACTATTCAGTTATAACATAACAACTAGCCTAAAAACTAGGTCCCCTTTAGCCTCCTTTTGGGCTTTGTACAAGATAACTCATTTATTGAGTTAGCCTCCTCTTAGGCTTCATATAAGAAAACTCATTTACTGAGTTTAGCCTCCGCTAGGCTTCATATAAGACAACACTCCCCTGTTGATTCAGCCTCCTCTTGGGCTTCGTTCAAAAGAACTCCTCGTTGAGTTTAGCCTTCTCTTGGGCATCAAACAAGAAAGAGACCAAGAAATCTCTTAATAGTCTCCTATTGGGCTTCCAATACAAAGAATCACCCGCGCTAGGATAGAACCCTGAGAGGATGATTTCCCGGTGAATTCACTCTTGAATCCTAAGAGGATGGTTTCCCGGTGAAACCACTCTTAAAGTTAAAGCCAACCATACCCTATAGCTTCCTCTTGAGCTTCATACAAGGACCCTCAATGACCCTCGGGATGCCTTCTCTTGGGCTAACAATATAAGGACCCTCGATGACCCTCGGAATACCTTCTCTTGGGCTTACAATACAAGGACCCACAGGCTTCTTAAAAGCATCCCCCTAATCCAATCAATTTCTCCTCGAGATTTAGACATTTATCATCTCTATGGAAGAAGTATCTCATCTATCACATCACATACAATCAAAATATTTTTTCAAACACTTTTCAAACAAAAACATCTTTTAATCTGTAAGTGGTAATGCTTGTACACTCAAGCAAAACACCTAATTCTTACAATTAAAAGATTCAATCATTTTTTCAAACATCTTTCTAAACTCGTAAGTGGTAACGCTTATACACTCAAGCAAAACACCTATAACTTACGATGAAAGATTCAATCAAGCAACCTTTCAAAATGTATGTGATGAAATAGATTAGATACATTTTTCATTAAGATGACATTCGTCTTTGTCTCTTAATAACATCCCGTTGCTTCCACTAGCATAAGTGGGAACTACGATTGCTCTGACTTTCTCAACATCCCTTTGAGAATCGTGAGGCACAAGGTCTCATCCTTGGCGAGCAAAACTTCTTTCTCCCTCAAACCAAACAAACCATAGATCCCTTTAGATCCGAGCTACAAATGCTCTGATTCCCATTAAGGGATACGTATGCTGAAGATCCCAATGATCTTTGAGAGCACAATAATAACAAAACCTAGGATCCTACATAAACTACCTTTCTTAAAATCCAAAGGAAAAACTTTCCCAACAATAGAAATAGCAATTTAAAACACACAAACATATCAAACTATTCATATATAAAGCTATAGATAACTATATATATTTAGGGTGCCACATCTATTCCCTTTATATAACAAACCCCCTTGCCCGGAATCTCCCCAATGCGTTGCGTCTAGTTCGCGCTAGTCGTAATGCATATCATATCAATTGAGGATATTGCAGCTTTCCCCTTTTTCATAATCATTTTTCTTGTGTTGAAAAAAATAAAGCTTGATGCTCGTGGCATCTTTATAAACAAATCAAAAGAGTAAATCGTTTCGAGCCAGAGAATTCGAATTCAGATTTGATTCCCTCGCACGTCACTTTTTAACCCGAACAGAAAAAATGGCGACTCTGCTGGGGAGTACGCTAAACTTTTATTTTCAAAAATTTTTTGACTCTGCCAAAGAGCACCAAGCTTTTTTGTTTTCAAAAAGAAAAAAAAGGGTTTAAGCTTTCATATGTGCATATGTTTGTTTTTTTTCTTTATTTTGTGTTTCGCGATGTCATTTGATGGAAAGAAATCCTAACCCAGGATTTAAGAAACATTTTAAGATCTAGGTGGGGGTATAGTCCTATTAACTTGTGGGATGTTTCATTACTTATTGAGTTAATTTGAGATCCCACTCTCAGTGGAGGTTGTCTTTGGAGTATTTGTGTTTAGCAAGTATTTGCGAAGACATTTTGCTTTCTAGAGAACTTACGAAGCTGAGTGGCTGTAGAACACATAACCCATCCTGGCCATTTAGGATGTAGTGCAGAAACTATTCAGGTGTAAGCTTAGAATAGTTGTCATGCGAGACTACGATCAGGCGAGTTTTTCTTGAAAAGTATTATTGGACTTCGAGTATTCAACAAATTCGATAATATTTCAAAGAGAAGCGTTGAACCTGTATTATCAGTAGAAACCATTTCACAGATGAATAAGCCCTTAGAACTTACCCATGTTTGGTTCTTATCGTTGGCCTCATGCTCGTGACTTCAAACGCTTGAACATGTGTATAACCACTAACCATGTTTGAATCTTTGTGGCATTCATTCATGCATTCATTCAAAAACTTCATTTCTCTTCCCATTTCCAAAGAATTTAGAGATTTTTCTTTGTAAATATTTTAGGTTAGAGTGATGGACGTCAAAGGAAGATTCACCAAGAAATACAATTTTAGAATTCCTGATGTAGGAAAGTTAAAGAGTTAGCATCCTTGGTAGAAGATCCTCGGATTTGAAAGCTATGGAACTCTTTTAAGCATCACGAACACTAACGTTGATGAAGGACTTCTCAAAACTTTCGTTCAGTTTTATGATCCAGTTTATCGTTGTTTCACTTTCCCTGATTATCAGTTGATGCCTACTTTGGAAGAGTACGCACACATCCTAGGTATCTCAGTATCAGATAAAGTGCCTTTCAATGGTTTGGAAGCCATTCCTAAGTCACCGATCATTGCAACAATGACTCACTTAAAAATCGAGATAGACAAAACCTAACTACCAAAGGAAAACTCTTAGGAGTGACTTCAAAGTTCCTAATGGAGAAGGCTCTTAAATTCTCTGAAGCCGGTAGTATGGTAGCCTTTGAAGTTGTTTTAGCTTTGCTCATCTATGGATTGGTGTTGTTTCCCAATGTCCCAAGTTTCGTTGATATCAACGCCATAAGGATCTTTCCGATTGGAAATCCCGTTCCCACTTTGCTTGGTGACACGTATTTCTCCATTCATCATAGGAATCGTCAAGGAGATGGAACTATCGTGTGTTGTGTACCTCTGTTATTCAAATGGATTGTCTCACACTTGCTTAAATCTCCTATCTTCTGCGAAAACAAATACGGTTGGCATTGGTCTCGAAGGCTCATGTCTCTTACAAACGACGATATCCATTGGTATACCTTGGCAAACAATGAGATTGAAATCATTGAAAGCTGTGGAGAATTTGCCAACGTGCCTCTCATTGGTACGAAAGGAGGAATCAACTACAACACATTGTTGGCAAGCGTCAAATCGGTATGCAAACTCTAGTAAACCCTTGGTTTCTGGAAAGCTACTTTTATCAAGAGGAAGATTCCCAAGGTTTGAAAGCCGAATGATAAGAGCTTGGCATCACATCCGAAGGAAAGAAAAGGGTAATGCAAGGAATTGCGTAGCCATGGAAATCTACACTTCTTGGGTGAAGAAAAGAGAAAAGGAATTCCGAACGCCTTATGCTTATGAAGAACCCATGTTCTCAACATTGTCTAAATCGACCACCTTTCCCGTCGAGACTATGGGAGAATACCAAGAAGCTTTGGCCAAGATGAGGCTAGAGAAAGAGGCTTTGGAAGACAAGTTTCTTAAGATTGACTTTGAAAACGAGAAGCTTAAGAAGCAGGTCAAAGATCATGAGAAAACGCTCTACTTCCAAGATGAATGGCTCATGGAGAAAGATGAGAAGATTCGTCAGAAAGATAATGCGATCAAAAGATACATCAAGGAAAGAAAAAGAAAGCTTGAAGAAATGACAACCAGCAATCCTGCTCCTGACGAGTGCAAGAAAGTCATCAACAAGCTTAAAGCCGAGAAAGCTGAACTGAAAGCTTACTATGGGAAAGAAATCCTGAAGTTGAAGCTACATCAAGCCTTTGGTTCTTCATTCGACGAGGACGATTAATTAGTTTAGCTTTAGCTTTATCATTTATTTTATCATTGTAAGAGCTATGCTCCAAAAAAAATTGTTGTAATCTTCTTTCAATAATTAATAAAATAAGTGTTTTCCATCCAAATATTTACTAGAAATTTCTCTTTTAGCGTAAATTCTTTGGAAATTCTTTTCTCTTTGCATTCATAATCATGCATCATACTTTGCATATCGAGTTTTTTGTTTAAAATCTTATCTTTTGGAATTTTTTCCAGAGAGAGAGAAAGATCGTCAAGCTGTCGCGTCTTAGAGTTTCTCGACTACGTTCATAGTCAACTCGCAGATACAATACTTGTGCAAATAGGAGAAAAGCAATGGAAGATTTTGAGCAAGAAAATGTTAAGCTTCGTAGCACAGTGACAACACTCTAGGAAGAGGTAGATAGACTCACTTCTTTAGTAAGTTCGTTGGCAACTACGCAAAGTCAGTAAGCAACATTAAACAGTCAAAATCAAGCGACGATTTCAGAGATCATTACTACTCCAATTTCAGCTGTTGCAGTTAGTAATCCTCTCTTCAGTATGCCAGAAGGTTATCCATGGGGCATGCTGTCATACCCCAAAATTTTCCCTCCATCTTCTCAAGATATTTCATACATCCATACTCAAGGATTCCTCAAGGGTTGATCAGACAAACCCTCTCCTAGACAATGAACCCAAACTAGGGTTTGATAATTCTTAGATCCAGATGGACTTCCAACATCTCCAATGGTCTTCATGCCTCCTCAGACAATTGCTTAGATGGTTGAAAATCAGTTGTATTGGACAAAACGTCAACTGTGGTCAACATACAGTCAAACTTCATGATTTTTGGTCAACATCCTCATTTTGAAGTTACATTCATCATTTTATCAAGGGTTGATCATGATTCATCAAGAAAACTCAAGATTTGCTCAAAAGTCAAACTTTCTAAATTAGGGTTTTCTAGTGAAAAGTCAACTGAACTTTGACTGAGCATAACTTCTTCATACTTTCTCAGAAATTTTTCCACCACCTCTAGTTTTGAAGAAAATTCAATTTTCTACAAATTCATGTCTCACAAGAATGTTCTAAAAATGCTTCATTTGGAAAGTATCGATCAAAACATTACAGGTTCTTTTCAAAGTCAACAAAAAGTCAACATTTTGTTTTAAAGATATATTGAGCATGGAAACTCCAATTGAGATGCAACCAAAGATGTTGGTTAGAGGACTCTTAGAGCTTTCCAAAAAGTCTAAGAACACTCAAAAATATGGAAAATTGAGCAAGAAACACCATTCACAAGTTGGGCATTTTTGAGCAAGTGCACAAAGAGATACTTGTAAAATCAAAATTTTTGCAAATGGGCCTAGTTTTTCTTCATTCAAACTTGTTCCTTATACAATTTGGAACATCAAGCCCAATGCCACGAATTTTACTTTATTTTTCTATTTAATTTGGATTTTATTCATTTAAATACAAATTAAATTAAAAATAAGGTATAAAATCAAAATTAATTACAAAATTGATTTTCTCTCATCCTTGAGACCAAGCAACCCAAGAAAGCTCGCAAATTTCAAAATTTGATTTGATTTGGCAAGAAATTGGATCAAATAAGGAAGATTTGATTTTGTACAAAATCAAATATTTTTCACATTGATTAACCATTATTTGTTCCCCAAATCAGCTCAAATTCCATCCAATATAAATATACAAGGCATATCACATGAATTAGAACAGAAAAATTGCTTGGAGGAACCCTAACCTAACTCAAAAAAACCGTGCCTTTCAAGTAACTAGCATCCCTTGTTCCAGCTTGTTTCAATTGGTTTTGAGGATCCAAACACGTTCCTTGACATCCCTTGAAGCATCCCAGACCTTTACATTGTCCAAAAACATCAAGAATTGCAAAACGCGATTTGGTTTGTCAAACTTTTCAAAATCGATTTCCATTATTCATGCATTTTTAACATGTTTTGTTGTTGTTTTTGTGATTAGAACGAAGCTTGAAAGCTTTCTGGGTGGTTTGATTAAATTTCCATGGCCTAGAACACGAATCACCATTGCTAGGGTTTTCGGTCTCAAATTAGGGCTTCTTTAAAACGGATAAATTGGACCATAAGACCACCACCATCGTGTTTAGAATTCAATTTGCAATCGATTCATGTACTCACAATTAATTTATATTACGTATATGAGATTTTGAGAATTGCAGGGACTATAGCGTCGCACTGAGGCCGACGCTACCTTTTCAAAAATTCAAAACGAAGAAGATGAAGCTTGGCGCGTGATTCTGGGCAATCAGGAGATGACACTCGTTTACAAATCATTCGCTCCATTTCCATAACACGTGTGCACTCTGGTTCGGTTGGTAAAGGCGTGGGGTTGTGAAGGCAAGGTCCTGAGTTCGATTCCCAGCCATGGCAAAGTAATTTTTACATGTTTTGCAATTTTTTCTATTTTCTTATTTTCTTTAATATTTTCATGTTAATTTAATTTATCTTTCATAATTTTTATCATGCATTTAAAAAACACCAAAAATATTTATTTTTTGCATTCATGTCAGAAAAATGTTTACTTAATTTTTAAAATTAAAAATATTATTTTTGCATGCATATTTAATTTAATTTCAATTTTATCATTTAAATCACTTTTAATTGGTTTTTAATTATTAAATTAACTCCAAAAAATCCCAAAAAATTATTTTAGCATATTAATATTATTTCCAGCATGAAAACTTTTCTCATTCAAAATTATTATTTTACTAACATTTTCCTCTTATTCAATTTTCTCGTATTTCCGATTTTCATCATTCACGAGTTATCTCGTTTCGGACAATTTTTTTATCGTTTTCTTTTCATATTATGTAATTGCCTATGGGATGTAATAGTTTAATTAGGACTTTTATTTTCCGCATTTTAAATTATGTATCTGCCCCAAAGCCATGTAATAGCGTAGGATTTATTTTACGCACTTTATGTTTCATGATTTAATTTGCACCCTATAAAGCTAGTAATTAGGCGTGTATGGCAAGATAAAACGAGCGTAGATCACTCATAATTTTCAAGATAACATATCTGAAATCAACAAACTCTTTTCACATGCACCCTTAGGAAATTTTCTCTCGTTGCCTTCTGAATCAAATGGTCATGCCCTCGAGCGTAGAGGTATTCTAGCACCGTTGCCTTCAAAACAAATCATCATAGTCCCTTGATACAAAGATCATAAGACCCACGATGTCGCCTCCGAATACATGATCTTGACCCTCGATTGTCGCCTACGAAAATGATGATAGTCCCTTGAATGTGCTAGGATACTTCCTACAAGTTGCCTTCTATGACCATCCGATGTCCCGAATGTCCGCTTACATCCAGAATGGGTTACCTACCAATTAATGGTATCGATAACACTATTCTAAAGGAGCGTAAAATAACACGAAAATGACCAATTA
This sequence comes from Vicia sativa, assembly GCA_021764765.1. NCBI lineage: Eukaryota > Viridiplantae > Streptophyta > Magnoliopsida > Fabales > Fabaceae > Vicia > Vicia sativa. The sequence continues at coordinate 123,902,825 of CM038793.1, read as the reverse complement.
CGAGTAGGTAATAAGACTTTTAGTTGCTTGCTCAATCAAATATTTTTCACCACACACTTTTGTCAAAGTTCAAACTCTTTTCAAAGCGAAACATTTCCGAACACTTTGTATACATTCCTACATGAATCATTACAAAGTCAAAGCGAAATGCCTTTTCAAAACATTTTGTCAAACACACGAAAATTTTTTAAAATGATCTAAGAGCAACTAAGAGCCCGTAGATAAATACGGATGGAAAGGGGTGCTAATACCTTCCCTTTTCATAACCTTCTCCCTTACTCAGAATCTAACGAAGGTCTTTTCTGTACTTTTTACCTTCCCTTAATTGGATAAAAGAAAAGTCGGTGGCGACTCTTGCTATTCTCACATTTGCGATACAAAAACCTACAAAGTCAGTTCACCGTATTACAGAACTGGCGACTCTGCTGGGGAATACACCCTAAAGAGAGAATGCCTTAGGGATTTCTAGATCATTTTTACTGCTTTTTGTTTGACTTGTATGCTTTATCTTTAAGGGTTGCTTGGGTATTATACTTGTGGGGGATCCTACACCCGGATCCGGGTTTCCTTTTAGGTAAGTAGCAATAAATCATCGCGACCGTTAGACGTATATCGAAATGGTCGACATGATGGCTACGTTAGTGTGACACTTTGGATGTCCTGATACTCTTCGTTTCCAAGTTGAGGATAGTATTTGGCTTCTACGTGGTGTCATCAAGCACTAACTAAACTTTTAGAACCTTAATTGATCATCTTGGCCATTAGAAGGTAGTGCGATGGCCGGCTTTGGTGTAGACCGAGGTTGGCTGATACTCGATACTACGCTCATTGAGATCAGACTTTTGGGATATTTTCGGTCGACGACTTGGTAGTCGTATTGAAATAAGCGCCTCGAGAAAGATCAATGATATGAGATTCCTAGAACCCGGTTACTATTATAGAACAGGATGAACCAACTCAAACTTTTGGTGGGGTAATCACCTATACCTCATGCAAGCCTTAACCTAGGCTCATTCTGTGAATTGTTTGTGTGTGCTAAACATGACATCATTCGCAATGCATATCATTTCTAACTATTTCAAGGACCTAGGGATTTATCTTTGCTCTGTTTTGTAGGGATTATGGCTTCTAGAAAGACTATCCGAATCAACTTCATGGGTATAGCTTCTCAGCTCAAAGAATTGGTTTGAAATTCCGACCATGCTCGGTTCATCAAAGACATGGTTATCTACTTGACTTGGTTATCTCCGGTTTTGAAGAAGATATGATGCATTTCCTATTCAGTTCTTGATCAAAACACCATTGCTTTACATTCCCAGATTATCGATTGGTTCCTACCTTGGAAGAGTTCTCTAAACTACTTGGGATACCTATTCTTGACCAAATGCCATTCACGGTCTAGAAAAGTTCCTAAATGCGAAGGCATTGCATCGACCTTACATCTTAAGCGCTCGGACATTGAAGCCAATTGGGAAACGAAGCGGAGTTAAGGGTTTACTTGCCAGTTCCTAATTAAGAAAGCCCGAGAATTCCTCAAAGTTATGAGTTTCCATGCATTCGAAGACATTGTGGCCTTGCTAATCTATGGTTTGGTTCTATTTCCTAACTCGGATCAATTCATAGATGTCAACGCCATCAAGTTGTTTCTTACCCGCAATCCTGTGCCTACTTTGCTTGGAGACTTCCTACATTCTCTCCACACTCGTACTACTAAAAGACAGGGAACTCTCATGTGTTGCATACCGTTACTTTCAGGTGGTTTATTTCGCACCTCCTCCATCGTTTTAAAGAATGAACAAAGGTTGAAGTGGTCTCAAAGACTAATGTCACTCTCTCATTCGGATATCCGTTGGAATCTTTTCTCTCAAAGGACTTCACATTCATTGGCGTTGTGGAGAATTCCTAATGTACCACTACTTGGTATAAGGGAGTATTACTTACAACCCTTCTCTAGCTCTCGTCGGTTTGGTTTTGCTCGAAGAGATGGTCCACATGATATTCTTCTCCAAGATATTGTGTTCGACTACAACCACGTTCTCCAGAATTACCGACGAAGGTTCATACACGCTTGGGGCATGGTAAAGAAGACTGATACCAAGACTTTGGGGCACCAAAACTCCATTCCTTGGGAACCTTACCTCAAATGGAGTGCGAGCTCAAGCTCAAAACCTCATGATGCCATTCACGCCTGTTTTACCGATAATTATGGAAGCTATTGCTATAGGTGACGTACCCTATACCGTTCTCCATCCTGACATGCCTACTGATTTTGAAGACTTGAAGAGATCCTGGATTTAGCTTAAAGAAGAGAGGGATACCTTTGAAGCTCAGTGCTATGCAAGTGAGAAGGAAGTGCTAGAGTTGACCAAGCTACTTCACGAGGCGAAACATCAGCGCTACCTCGGCACCAAGAGGAAGCTCCATGGGAGACTTAGAGCTTTAGATTTTATGTTTTCTTTTATTTGTTTTGAACTATCTTTTGTACTTAAAAAGAAAAAGAATAATAAAAAGAAAACTAATAAATGTTTGTTCATTGCTTGTTTAACAAATTTAAATCTCTAAGGTCCTTGAAAACATTGCATTGCATTCGCATAAACGTCGCATATCATAGCAAAACATTGCATCACAGGTACATGGAAGATTGGTTTTCTCATTCTCTCGCTATTTATTTTAGCGGAAATGGCTCTTGAACAGTCTGTCAAAGATCTCCAGGCTCAGAATGCTCAGTTTCAGCAGATGTTCACTAGCTTGGTCCAAGGCCAAGACGATTTGAAGAAGCTCATCAACAGAAAGAAGAAGGTTGTTGGTCTTCTCAACATGGGCAAACGCTACAAAGGTGGTCCTAAGAGGGTTAGCCAGATAGAACTCTCAGAAGGAAGTGTCAAGAATGAGGTGTCAAGGGTAATGAAGATGACGGCGTGAGCACGAGAAAGAGAGAGGATCGCTCGACTATAGCCATACTCGATGAAGATGACAAGTACAAGCAACTTGAAGACCATTTGAATCTTGTGGAAAACACGAAGATGTCGGTGAACTTTGATGATCTGAGTCTTGTTCACAGTGTTGTGATTCCTCCCAAGTTCAAAGTTCCAACTTTTGCCAAGTATGATGGCATGTCTTGTCCTAAGCTGCATTGAAGTCCTATGTTGGAAGATCAACCCCCTGATGAGAAAGTTGTGGATGCACTATTTTCAAGAGAGTTTGTCGGAACTCGGTTGGAGTGGTATTATCGACTAGAGAATGACCGTATCCGTACTTGGGTGACTTAGCGGATGCTTTCTATAGGCAGTATGGTACAATCTTTGAATTGACACCCACTCGCATGCAACTATAGAGCATGTCTATGGGTCGTGATGAGAAGTTCAAAGTATGCTCAAAATGGAGAGATCTAGCGGTGAGTTCATTACCCTTGTCCAATAGGGAGTTGGTTGATATGTTTATGGGGACAGCGGGCCCATTCTTCATCATCTGATTGGAAACTATTCAGCTGGATTCGCCGAGCTGATATTGACAGGCGATCGCATCGAATCTGGTATCAAAAGTGGGAAGATTCATGTAGAGTCATCTTCAAATCTTTGAAAAGATCTTTTGGTAGTAAGAAAGAAGTCAATCTTTGTGAATGGTCGAAAAGCCGAGCCAAGACCGACCGTGCTCAATCGTGGGAGCGGTTGTGATCTCGATCCTGCATCGGCACAACCTCAGCGAGACAGCGGCGTGGCGCGCAGCGAGGCAGTTCTGAAGATCAACATGCCATTGTCGTAATCCTTGCAACACATGTTGAAAGCGAGCTAATAACCTTGAGGATCCTCCTCAAAATATCAACACTTCCTCTCAAGATACAACCCTAATGCTAAGTGTGCTTACCATTCCAATAGTCTTGGACATAACACTCATATTTGTTGGGCTCACGAAGAACAAGATTCAAGATATGATTGAAGCTAAGCAGTTGAGTTTGATCCTCTGTTGAGACTCCAAATGTGATCAGCGCCCATGCCTAACCATGACAAGAGTTCCAATGATGTTGGGGAGGATACTTATGTTTTCAACATAGATGACTTAACCATTCCTTTGATGTTATTAAGAAGAATTTTTAAGCGGTGTCAATCTAGGATGCCCGAAAATTGTCGTTGGTGCCCATCTGCACGATAGTTGTGCTTGGTTGAGAAGGCGTGTTTAGTGCATGATGGATAGCAGTGAAATACTATTCACGAAACCACAGTGGAGTACGTGTGAGGACATGTCTAAGGCGAGAGATCGAAGATGTGAATGAAGGTGCACCGTGCGTGGGATACCTTGGGGCAGCCAAGTGGAAAATACGATTACATGGTGAAGTACACTTTCACGAGAGCTACAAGATTCCTATAGAAGATGTTAAGGTGACCGAATGGGGTGACAATTTCCGGAAGACTATCTTGATGTTAACACCATAAGTTTCCTCTGATCCTGTGCCTGGTGGCACCTCTCATTATCACTTCTCCAGGTGGTTCCATATTCCTCGACAAAGCTATTCCTTGGAATTATGGGTGATGTTTACTATCATGGCGTCAAGCAAGACCCTCGACCATTGAAGATCTTACAGATTGAAGCTACCATTCTGGCATGGACAACATCACGGATCAAGTAAGGTGACAAGGACCGGAAGGTTTTCTCTCAGATATCTCTCCTCCAAAGACACTGCGACTCCACTCGCATTCCACTACTCAATCTATTCCTAAGCTAGAGGAAAGAACGGTGACTCATCTTTCGGCGGAAGTACCAAAGGAAGTTCTTGAAGCGCCTCCAAGCGAAATGGAGAAATTACGAAGATTATCAAGAAGAGTGACTACAATGTTGTGGAAAAGTTGGGACAGACTCCGTCCAAGATCTCCATGCTTGCTCTGCTCTTGTGCTCTGAGGCCCATGCTAACGCCTTGGTGAAGTTTCTGAAGAATGCTCACGTGCCGCAAGACACTACTCTGACCAATTTGAAGTTTGTATTGCTAGCTGCCAACAACGGCCTAGGTTTCTCGATCTTGATTTGACTCTGCCGAAAAGAAACACAACAAAGCCTTGCACATCTCTATTGAGTGCAAGGGCACTACGATGTCTCATGTTTTGGTGGATACGGTTACGCTCGAATATACTACCAAAGGCGCTTTTGATCGACTTGATGTCGAAGGATTGGTTCGAAACGGTGACATAATTGTGAGAGCTTTTGATGGTTCTAAGCGAGCGAGTACTTGGAAACTCATTTGCTGTCAAAGTCGGTTCCCAGACTTTTGACTCCACTTTCTTTGTCATGGACATCCGTCCACTTACTCTTGCCTACTTGGGCGCCTTGGATACATGGGGCGTATTATTACCTCACCTGCATCGAAAATACCGGTGAAAGGAAGGTTGTTACGGTATGTGGTGAAGAAGAATATATGTCGATCATCTACGATCGTTCCGATATCTCGAGATGGAAGGTGAATTCTTGAGACTCCTGTCAAGCTTTTGAAACAATACCAGTCATGCTGTTGACTCTCCTGTCCTCTGAAGTTACACAAGTTCCACCTAGGATGGCATCGAAGGATGCTCAGCTGCATTGAAGGAGGAGGTAGTTCTATTTGGGGTCAGCTCCCGATCTTCTTTTCAAATCGACAAGGCGGTTTAGGCTTCACCATCGAGGTCGAGAGGATGATCGCCAGCGGCGTGCCGCCAACTTCCTTTCGCATCGGCGAGTGGAATCCATGCTATAGAAGGCGATGACAACGACTTGACTTGACAAGTGGATCTTCCAACTCCGACAACGGACTCGGCAATTGGAAGGCGAAGGCGTCATACCAATCTCCTTTAGTCGGGAGTAATTGCTCTTGTTTTGTTTTGCTTTTCGTATTTTCCATGTTTTGAACAATAAACTCTAAAGCCTAGTGCCTTGCGGGCATCATGGTTCGTTGTGAGGTTATTATCATCATTTGCATATTTTCATTCAATAAAATCGTCGGACTTTTGCATTCAATTGTTGTTTGTTTTCTTTTACTTTATCACCCTTCAAAAGCTATGTGTTTCTTACACACCCGTGATACAACTGCGAATCACTCCGAATCTCATTGATATGACTATGCTATTGCTAAATATGACTTTGATAATCCGATCTACTAAGCGAAGGCGAAGGTGAGGAAGATTATGAAGTGCCGAGAGAACTTGTCAGTTACTCTGACAAAAGAGCGAGTTATCTGACCACCGAAAAGCAAGTTGAGGTTGTGAATTTGGAGTCTGATGAAGACAGAAAGAGATCAAGATAGGAGCGGGTCTTGAGAGAGTGTTAAAGAAAGGTTGGTACGGATGCTACGAGACTACATTGAGGTTTTGCTTGGTCATACGAAGACATGCAGGTTTAGACATTGATATTGTGGTACACGATTGACAAAATAGGGTTTCTCTCGGTGAAAGCGAAGGTTCGTCGCGTCTGAGATGTCGAGAAAATCAAAGCGAGTTATAAGCGATTCAACGCCGGTTTCTTAGTTGTCACTTCTTACCCACAATGGGTTGCAAATGTGGTGCACATACCTAAGAAGGATGGTAAAAAATGAATGTGTGTGGATTACGAGATCTGAACAAAGCAAGTCAGAAAGATGATTTCCACTTCCTCATATTGGCGTTACGGTTGACAACACGCTCAACATAAGGTTTTCTCCTTCATGGATGGTTTCTCCGGTTACAATCAGATTAAGATGGCTCGGAAGACATGGAGAAGACTACTTTAGTTACGGTGTGGCACTTTTTATTACAAGGTTATGCGTTCGGACTAAAAACGCCACTTATCAGTGCCATGGTGACATTATTTCATGACATGATTCATCACTAGATAGAGGTCTACGTCGACGAAATGATAGCTAGATCGCAGACTGAAGAAGAACACCTTGATCATTTGCAGAAGCTATTTGACAGATTGAAGAAGTATAGACTGAGACTTAATCCCAACAAGTGCACCTTTGGAGTCAGATCCGGAAAAATCTTAGGGTTTGTTGTCAGGGGTAAAGGTATTGAAGTTGACCCGACAAGGTTAAAGCTATTCAAGTGCCGCTCCCGCACCGAGAAGGAGTAAGAGGTTTCTTGGGCGATTGAACTACATTTCAGATTCATTGCACACCTAAGCGCTACTTGTGAGCCAATCTTTAAGTTACTGAAGAAAGATCAAGTAGTGGAGTGGAACGACGATTTCCAGATCGCTTTTGACAAAATCAAGGAGTACCTCGAATCCACCCATTACGATATCGCGCCGGTAGACCTCTCATCATGTACTTGACGGTGTTAGAGAACTCAATGGGGTGTATGTTGGGGCAACATGGCGAGTGCAGTCGAAAAGAACATGCAATATACTACCTTAGCAAAAGTTTACCGTTGTGAAACAAGATACTCACGACTTGAGAAAACTTGCAACGCTTTGGCTTGGGCTGCTCGCCGACTAAGGCGGTATATGTTGACTCACACTACTTTGTTGATTTCAAGATGGATCAGATAAAATACATATTTGAGAAACCAGCTCTCTCGGAAGAATAGCAAGATGGCAGATGATCTTGACGAATCGACATCAATACACTTCTCGAAGCGGTCAAAGGAGTGTAGTAGCGATCATTTGGCTCATCAAGCCGTAGATGACTATCGATCTATGCGATTCAATTTCGAGACGAAGATGTTTTACTAGTCAGATTGTGAAGAACCGAGGCCAGACGAAGGACTGAACAAGGATCCCGATGGACCATGGTCTTTGGTGGAGCCTCAACGCTTGGCAATGGCATTGGCGCCATCATTATGTTCGCGTTAAAAGTGTCGTGCTAGAAATTGAATCGAATTGATTCTCGGCTCGAACGATTACTCTTTGATTTGATTATAAAGATTCCATGAGCATCAAGCTTTATTATTTTCAACACAAGAAAGATGATTTAATGATTATGAAAAGGGGAATTAATACCCTCAATTGATTTTGATATGGGTAACGACTAGCGCAAACTAGGCGTAACGCATTGGGAGATTCGAGTAAGGGGTTTGTTATATAAAGGGATGGAGCAACCTAAATATATATAGTTATCTATAGCTTTATATATGAATATGTTTGATATGTTTGTGTGTTTTAATTGTTATTTCTATGATTGGGAAAGTTTCTCCTTTGGATTTTAAGAAGGATAGATTATGTGGGATCCTAGGTTTTGTTATTATTGTGCTCACAAAGATCTTTGGATCTTACGCATACATATCCTTAGTGGGAATCGAGCATTTGTAGCTCGGTCTGAGGATCTATGGTTTGTTTGGTTTGAGGAGAAAGAAATTTGCTCGGCAAGGATGAGACCTTGTGCCTACGTATTCTCAAAAGGATGTTGAGAAAGTCGGAGCAATCGTAGTTCCCACTTATGCTAGTGGGAAGCAGCGGGATGTTAGTAAGAACACGGACAAATGTCATCTTAATGAAAAATGTATCTAATCTATTTCATCACATACATTTTGAAAATTTGGTGATTAAAATCTTTCATCGTAAGTTATAGGTGTTTTGCTTGAGTATACAAGCGTTACCACTTACATGTTTAAGAAAGATGTTTGAAAAAAGATTGGATCTTTTAATTGTAAGCATTGGGTGTTTTGCTTGAGTGTACAAGCATTACCACTTACGATTAAGAGATGTTTTTGTTTGAAAAGAGTTTGAAAAGTTTTTTTTTGATTGTATGTGATGTGATAGATGAGATACTTCTTCCATAGAGATGATAAGCGTCTAAATCTCGGAGAAATTGATTGGATTAGGGGATGCTTTTAAAGAAGCCCATGGGTCCTTGTATTGTAAGCCCAAGAGGCATTCCAAGGGTCATCGAGGTCATCGAGGTCATCGAGGATCCTTGTATGAAGCTCAAGAGGAAGCTATAGGGTATGGCTGGCTTTGTCTTTAAAGGTTTCACCGAAACCATCCTTTTGGAATTAAGAGCAATTTCAGGAAATTATACTCTCGGGGTTCTATCTATCGCGGATGATTCTTTGTATTGGAAGCCCAATAGGAGGTGTTAAGAGATTTTATGGTCTCTTTCATTGTATAATGCCCAAGAAAAGGCTAAACTCAATGAGGAGTTCTTTTGAGCGAAGCCCAAGAGGAGGCTGACTCAGGTGTTGTCTTATATGAAGCCTAAGCGGAGGCTAAACTCGAGATGAATGAGTTACCTTGTACAAAGCCGAGGAGGCTAACTACTGTGGGGAGAGTTATCTTGTATAAAGCCCAGAGGAGGCTAGCTGAGGAACCTATTGGTTAGACTAGTTGTTATGTTATAACTAGGCAGTTGTATAAACAAGTGTGTGTGTGACATGTATTCACGAGGAGTTTATGAAGGAAATATAAACAATGCATGATGTCTATTTACAAGAGTTTATGAAGGAAATATAAACAAGTGTACGTGAAGCGAGCGTTTAAAAGCAGCAACTTGATTATTTACAAGTTTGAATTGTGTACAAGGAAGTAAGTATGTACGAGCAGTATTTATGTCGGAGATGTGGATGTACATAGGAGGTTGGGACTGACACCATAAGGGTGGCCCATTGGTTTAAAAGCGGTTTCACAGGAATAATGCTCCTTTCAATACCAATGGTATTCAGTGAATATACAGACGAAACGGAAACAAACGATCGAAGTTTATTTGTGTTTGAGTCTTTACAGAAGTATCTGTATTATGTACAAGTAAAAATTTGTATGTACATGAAAAGAATTTGATATGTACAAAGAAATATGTATGTACATAAAGAATGTTGGTTGGGACTTACACCGTAAAGGAGGCCCATGATCGGTTAAGAAAAACGAGAGAAAACGAATTCAGTTTTATCGTTTAATCGAATCGATCATGGAAAAAGATGGAAGTTTGATGAAAAGTTTTGAAGAATGATTTTGAAAGTGTTTTTGAAATGTGAAGTTCATTTATAAGAAGTTTTGAAAAGAATCGGGACTCGAAAGTTTAAAAAAAAAATCACCTTTAAAGGTGTTTTGAAAAGTGCTCAAAGTACCGTTTTCGGCTCGTTCAAAATATAATCAGATGAAAGTTTTTTCTGAAAATTTTTGCACTATCCTAAAATAGATACATTAATTGACAAGTGTACAAAAAATCACCTCAAAATGAGGAGTTTTGATTGGTTTTAAAAAATGTCAAAGTTTGTAAAAAATAACAAAAGTTTGGTAAAAAAATGGTCCCAAGGAGGCTTGAACACGGGACACATTAGGCAAGGCGTGGCACAATGACTTAAGAGTGGTGGCAACATGGCACAATACATCCGTGTATTGTGTTTAAACAAAGCGAATATATTTGAAAGCGGATTTTTGAATTTGAAAAGCGTAAGCCTTGTTCTTCTTCTTCAATCTTCAATCGACCATGGATTTCGTGTTGCTTGATGAAATTGAATGAAGTAAACATTAAAGTTGATCGTTTTGAACCAAGGAACATGATGGCATCACTTAATTTCATTTATTTTAATCCTAACATAGCGAATTTCGATGAACACGAAGAACCTAAAGCGGAAAAATCTAATTGAAATCGTGTATGGTTGATGATTTATTCAATTGATTGAGGGTTAATGATCGTGGATGGTGCAGAAAACAAATGGCCAAGAGTTTTTCAATTGAATCAAAGAATCATAGAATTGAAGTTCGAGCTCTTTTGTTGGAATCGAGCTGGATTTGAGTGCTTCCGGTTGTTGTTTGAGGATTGCTTGAGCACCAACGGCCTCTATGGAAGGTGTTTGATCACCCTGCTTGCTCTGAAATGATATGAAACTCTCTACCCAAGTCGACCTTGTCATACCCCAAAATTTGCCCTCCATCTTCTCAAGACATCCCATACATCCATACTCAAGGATTCCTCAAAGGTTGATCAGACAAACCCTCTCCTAGACAATCAACCCAAACTAGGGTTTGGCAATTCTCAGCTCCATATGGACTTCCAACATCTCCAATGTGCATCATGCCTCCTCATATGCTTCAAAGATTCTCCATGTCAAGTTTCAAGCCTTGCAAGTCAAGCTTCCTCAGACAATTGCTCAGATGGTTGAAAATCAGTTGTATTGGACAAAAAGTCAACTGTGGTCAACATGCAGTCAAACTTCATGATTTTTGGTCAACATCCTCATTTTGAAGTTACATTCATCATTTGATCAAGGGTTGATCATGATTCATCAAGAAAACTCAAGATTTGCTCAAAAGTCAAACTTTCCAAATTAGGGTTTCTTAGAGAAAAGTCAACCAAACTTTGATGATCATAACTTCTTCATACTTTATCGAAAATGTTCCCACAAAGCTCATTTTGAAGGAAATTCAATTCTCTACAACTTCATGTCTCACAAGAATGTTCAAAAATGCTTCATTTGGAAGGTATGGCTCAAAACATTCTGAGTCCTTTTCAAAAGTCAACAAAAGTCAACGTTTTGTTTTGAAGATATTTTGAGCATGGAAACTCCAATTGAGATGAGACCAAAAGGTTGGTTAGAGGACTCTTAGAGCTTTCTAAAAGTCCGAGAACACTAAAAATGTGGAAAATTGAGCAAGATACACCATTCACAAGTTGGGCAATTTTGAAGAAGTGCACAAGAGAAATACTTCTAAAAATCAAAAACTTTGCAAATGGGCTTACTTTTCTTCATCCAAACTTGTTCCTTATACAATTAGGAATATCCAAGCCCAATGCCACGAATTTTTATTTTATTTTCTATTTAATATGGAATTTATTCATTTAAATATAAATTAAATTTAAAAATAAGGTATAAAATCAAAATTAAATGCAAATTTGATTTTTCTCTCTTCCTTGAGATCCAAGAAACTCAATAAAGCCAGCAAATTTCGAAATTTGGTTGGATATGGCAAGATTGGATTGAAAATTGATCAAAAGATGAAAATTTGATTTTGTACAAAATCAAATATGATTTGCATTGATTATTGATTGATTCTTCCTCAAATCGACTCAAATTCATCTATTATATATATTTAACATATGCCACAATTAGGGTAGAATTTTTGGAGAAACCCTATTGAAGCTCAAGAAAGCATGCCCTACAAGCCAATTGCAGCCCAAGTTCCAGCCGTTTTCAATCGATTTTGAGGTGTCCATTGCATTCCTTGATACCTCTTGAGTCGATCCAGACCCTTACATCATCCAAAAGCATCCAAAATCAAGAAATCACGAATCGGTTTGTTCATCCTTTTGTCAAAATCGTGTTTCATTATTCATGCATTATTAACAAGTTTTGATGTTTGTTTCATGTTTAGAACAAAGTTTGCAAGTGATCTGGGCAGGTTAATTGCATTTCCATGGCCTGAAACGTGTTATGCCATAACTAGGGTTCCTGAACTCGATTTAGGGATTTGCTTATTAGGATAAATTGGACCACGAGACTATTACCAATGCATTGAATGATGTCTGAATCGATCCATGGTCTTAGATGTTATTTATATTATGTGTGCTTGATTTTGATTTAGCAGTGCATAGCGTCGAACAATGGCCGGCGAGTTTTCAAAAATTCAAAGCGAAAGAGATGAAGTTTGGCGCGGAGACGAGGCAATGGGGAGGAGACGCGTGTTTGTAACCTACTCGTTCCAGTTTTCAAACACACTTGCACGCTGGCTCAGTTGGTTAAGGCGCTTCCTGTTGACAGATGCCCTCCCATGTCACGATTTGAACCTCACGAGGACGGTTTTGATTTCTTTTACAAACATCAAACTTTTTCAATTAGTTTCATATTTTCATATTTTTCCATGAAATTTTAATTCTTTTCAAAAATTTTATTCATGCATTAAAAATCATCAAAAATATTTTTCCTTTTGCATTTATTTTCATAAAATGTTTATTTAATTTATAAAATTAAAAAATATTATTTTGCATGCATATTTATTTTTATTCATAATTTAGCATTTAAATCACTTTTAATTAGTTTTTAATTATTAAATTGCATCCAAAAAATCCCAAAAAATTATTTTAGCATATTAATGTTATTTCCAGCATGAAATATTATTCTAACGAAGGTCTTTTTCTGTACTTTTTACCTTCCCTTAATTGGATAAAAGAAAATTCGGTGGCAACTCTTGCTATCCGCACATTTGCAATACAAAAACCTACAAAGTCAATTCGCCGTGTCTGAGACACGCATAAGCTCAAATTTGAACTTCGAATTCTGGGTTAGAGGTGTTACAGTTTGTTATCAATGATCTGCATCATGTCTATGATGTATGTGGATGATGTTTGGATGATTAGAACTCAAGTTGCTCAAGCCAACCATGAATTGAAAGTTATGGCGTTTTCAAGCTTATGTGTATGGCATGTGGCGATTTCTAGCTTGCTTGTGTTAATTTTAAGTTATAGACCAATTACATATAACATTTAAAACATGTTAGACACCAATTTATTCAAAAATTTTCACAAGTTTTCAAAGATGCACAATTTCTCCAATTTGCACTATGTTTCATGAATTTTGAGAAAGAAGAATGAAAGCATGTACTTGCATGGCTTTGGTGTAGTTTGAATGGCAAGTAAGACATCTATTTATAGGCCATGAGTTTTGAAAATAATTGAGAAAGTTTGGCCATTGGTAAATTTGACTTGCTTTAGAGGGCAAGGAAGTCTTTTTTGCATTAAATGCAAAAGGAAGCTTCCTTCTTTTAACCATGGTTAATTTCCAACTTTGATCTTATCTATCATAATTACATCCAACTGATTTTTATCAGTTCTAACTTATCTTTGCAAGGTGGCATGTGCTGTAGAAGGAGACAATGCAAAATGACCTATAATTTCAAAGTTTGTACTTGAAATTCAAAGATTTTGGAGCTCTAAGTTTCAATTTCAAAAGTATGGTTAGACTCCATGGATTTGAGAGTTCTTTGACATTTTGGAAAGCTTGTTTCAAGGGCTACAACTTTCATGTTTTGAGTTTTTTCCAATTCAAAGTGGAACTATGTGAAAAAATGCCATGAAGTTTGGAAAAAGTACAAAATTTTAACACTTAAAATTTTTTCTAAGTGTTAGAAATTTTGACTTTTTGTTGACTTTTCCATATTCTTTAATTTTTTATGATCAAGATGGATCATTTGAAGTCTTTTGATGATGGAAAAAGTTTTGTTTTGAAAAAGTTGACCAAAAGTCAATGTTTGACTTTTCTGTGCAGATGAAATTTCATCAGATGTTTCAAAAATTGACTGATGAAGCCTGTGAACTTCTGTGATGTTTTGAATCCATAAATTAGGTCAAAATGTTGTATCTAAGATATGAAGATCAATATCCAACCAAAAAGTCATCCATTGATCGAGAAAATCGAGATTACTCATCCTCATCAAAACCTAATTGGTCGATCCTTGATAGATCAATGAGAAAAGTTAGATATCGATGATCGAGAGGTTGATGGCTTGATCAAGATAGATCAAATGAAGTGAGTAAAACTCAAACCCTAATTGCTTGCCTCTTGAATCGAGATGAAAATTTGATGAAACCCTAATTTTGACACTGAAAGCCACACTGGATTAATTACATTACAGGCGTTAGTGATGCAATGATGCAAATGTAAGGTGGTATATTAGGTAAAAATTGGGGTATGGATGCCCTATTTAAGTTTCTTTAACCTGAGATATGAAGATGAATATCTTCGTTTTGATAGGTGTGAAGAGACTTAAATATCGAAATCATAAATTTTGGACCTAAGATACCAAAAATGCAAATGATGTAAAATGATTGCAAAAGTTTCACCGGATGATATCAAAGACATGACATGGTAGGGAAAAATTTGTGAGGATGACTCGATCATTTTAAGAAAAAGAGAATCTGTTTGTTGGGAAACAAGCAATATGTCTCATTGGGAAAAGAGATTCACATGTGAATATCTGTTTAAGCTTTAGGAAACAAAGAGATTACCTTACATCGACCTTGTGACAATGTTTAAAATGGATGATATTACCAATTATCATCCTTGTGATAGTTTATGGTAACGAGCTACGAAGATATTACCAATTATCGGTAGTGATAACTATAACAAGGTAATTCTTGAAAAATTCTTGAGTATTCAGCCTTGTGAATAACAGACAAATGATGGAAACAGATCTCAAACGAGTTCTGAAGATATTACCAATTATCAGCAAAGTGATAACTATAACAAGGCAAATCTTGAGACATATTACTGAGTATTCAGCTTTGTGAATAACAGACAGTGAGAAAAAACAGATCTCAAATGAGTTTCTATTTTCAAAGCTATAATCTTGTCGGGGATCTCTCTCTAGAGAAGATGCGGGCATTTTGACTGAAAGACACAGGTTTTCTTTTAGACAGAAAAACAACTGCTGGGGAATTTCTCGTACAGTCGTGATTTGACCCTGTTGAAGAACAAACTTTCATGACAAGTTTAGGAACGAAAAGAAAAATAAGCGGCTCAAATGATGAGGCTATTGCTTATTACTTTGTCGATTAGAGACAGGGTTCTATCCAGGAATGAACTGGAAAGAAAAGGTCAATCAAGAGATTGTTCCCAATGAAGAATGCTCTCAGCTGGGGAACATGATAGAGAAAAGATATATTTTTCTGCTTGGGGACAATCTGCTGGTGGTATAATCGTACCTACATGAGTAAGTGTGATTAAAACCAGTGATATGGAAGCAAATATTGAGGAATGCAGGAATGTATTAATGATGTTATGATGTAAGAATGATGAATGTCATATGCATGATGACAATACTTGACAAGACAATAAAGAGGTATTTGGGAAAATGACCACGTCACAGTTCGAACAAATACTCGGTGAAATCTGCAGCAATGACGTAGACGTTACTGATGAAGGATCTAAGTTGCATGCTTTAGACTTTCGGAGAAAGGAATTTCATTGACAACTTTGTTGGGAATTCTTTTTGGGTAAGAATATCGTCTTGTGATAACCTCTGCTGAGGAAAAGAAGACTTCCGTAGCAGTTGTTCTATCTCTCAGAGATCGAAACACTCATGGAGAAAAGCTTGAAATTCCTACGTGTTCATAGTCAAAGGAACATTTTGCTTTTATTTCAAAATTTTGAAGTAAAAATTCATTTAAAACTTTTAGTTTCACATAGTGATTTTCACAATAAAAACGTTATTTTGCAAAAGCTGAATAAAGCAAAATTGCAAACAAAAGACAGGGCTCAAATTTATTGATAGAATGGTAATCGACCAAAGCCGTGATTCCATGAACTATTTACAAAAGTTGGAAATGATAATTTATTGGGAAAAGGCTACATTGAAAGCAATAACCACTATTATCCTAACAACTTTGAATTCAAGTGCTTGTTGCTTGAAGATTTGATTGAAGATCCGTTGATGGAAGATTCTTGATGACAATCTGGACGATTCTTTGTCATTTTTGTATCCTTGATTTTGCATAGGTTGCCTTTTCGGTTTTAATCTATCGGGATAATTTACATTTATTGTCTCTAATTTTTGGACCGCCTTTTCGGGTTCAATCCGGGCGCTCATTTTGCCTAAGCCGCCCTTTTCGGGTTTCGACTTACCAAAATTCTTTTGTTTTTAGACAAAGTATTTCTTGGTGCATCGGCATTCACAGGATGCGGGATTTCATCACCGTCCATGGTTGTGAGAGTCATAGCACCGCCAGAAAAGCTTCTTTTGACGATGTATGGGCCTTCGTAATTAGGAGTCCATTTGCCCCTAGAATCTGGTTGAAAAGACAGAATCTTTTTAAGCACAAGGTCGCCTTCTCGGAATTCACGAGGTCGGACCTTTTTGTCGAATGCTTTCTTCATCCTCCTTTGATATAGTTGTCCATGACACAGAGCGGTCAGGCGCTTTTCTTCAATTAAGTTCAGCTGGTCGTATCTGTTTTGACACCATTCAGCCTCAGATAACTTAGTTTCCATGAGAACTTTCATTGACGGAATCTCAACTTCTACGAGAACCTTTGCTTCCATGCCGTATACTACGAAAGGGGTTGCCCTGTTGAAGTCGTCTTGAAATCGATACCCATGCGAGCAAATGGTAGCATTCGTGCCGGTCTTTGTAGGTGATGACCATTTTACGGGCGATCTTTTGATGTTCTTGTTGGTACTTCAGCGGTGCGTTCATCTTTGGTCGGTAAGGAGATGAGTTATGATGCTCGATCTTGAATTCCTCACACAGTTCTTTCATCATCTTGTTGTTCAAGTTCGATCCATTGTCTGTAATGATCTTGCTTGGAACTCCATATCGGAAAATGAGGTTGTTCTTGATGAACCTCACAACCACTTGTCTTGTAACGTTGGCGTAAGACGCTGCTTCAACCCATCTGGTAAAGTAATCAATAGCTACCAGAATGAAGTGATGTCCGTTGGACGCTTTTGGTTTGATCATCCCAATCATGTCAATGCCCCACATGGAGAAAGGCCACGGAGAAGAGAGAACATTGAGTAGAGTTGGTGACACGTGGATCTTATCTGCGTAGATCTGGCACTTGTGACATCTCTTGACGTGTTTACAGCAATCGGATTCCATCGTTATCCAATAGTATCCTGCTCTTAAGATCTTTATGGACATTGCATGCCCATTTGAATGGGTTCCAAAGGATCCTTCATGCACTTCATGGATGATCGTGTCTGCTTCTTGTCTGTCGACGCATCTGAGCAGGACCATGTCGAAGTTTCTTTTGTACAGCACATCTTCATTCAGGAAGCAATTCCTAGAAAGCCTCCTTAGAGTTTTCTTATCCTTGTACGATGCCCCAAGTGGGTACTCTCGTGTTTGAAGGAAACTCTTGATGTCGTGGAAGCACGGTTTATCGTCGAAGGCTTGATTCTTGAATACATATCACGAGTCTTTCAAAGGCGTCGATCACGGATCTTAGGCATATCGTTCCAATCGTTAACTTTGAACATAGAAGATAGAGTAGCCAAGGCGTCTGCCATTCGATTCTGATCTCGAGGGATATGATGAAGTTCTACTTTGTTGAAGAAAGTCAATAAACGTCTCGCATAATCTCTGTAGGGAATCAAACCAAGATGATGAGGTTCATACTTGTCTTTGATTTGATTGATCACAAGGGCTGAATCTCCATATATGTCAAGGATCTTGATCCTCAGTCGATGGCTTCTTGATACCCATGATGCAAGCTTAGTATTCGGGATGTTGTTGGTGCAATCAAATAGCAACTGGCGGAGGATATGAGAACCTTGGGAATGTGGATGCCCCGATTCCATTGCCAAAAACATTAAGCTGCTCCATCAAAGATTAAGCCCCATCTAGACTACGGATCTGGACCTTCTTGGTGGCGGTTCGTCACAATCTTTCATCTTTAAGTACATAACATCCTTATGCGGGAAGTCAAACTTGAGATATTGATATTCGTTGGCGGTGATAAGCTAAGTGATCGTGAGAATGCTTCCATTGACCACTTTTGAGCCGCATCTTGGATGTCATATTCGGATAATAGCATACGCCATCGGGCAATTCTTCCCGTTAAAGCGGGCTTTTCAAAGACATACTTGATTGGATCCATTTGGAGATTAACCAAGTCGTGTGATTGATCATGTCTTGGCGGAGGCGTTTGAAGCCACACTAAAACACGACATGTTTTGTTGAGCATGGAGTAGAGTTTCACGATCTGTGAACTTTTACTCGGTAGTAAATGGCATGCTCCTTCTTACGGTTTCATCTTCTTGTCCAAGCATGCAACCCATGGATTCTTCTAGCACGGTAAGGTACATAATTAATGGTCTTCCTTCATTTGGAGGAATCGGTATTGAGTGGTTCGATAGGTATTCCTTGATCTTGTCGAATGCTTTTGGCAATTATCATCCACACAACCTCTTGATTTTGCGGAGAAGCTTGAATATCGGCCCACGTGCGATCATCGAGAGATGAATGCGAGATGTAATTCAATCGTCCAAGAAATCCTCTTACTTGCTTTTACGTATGCGGCGTAGGCATTTCTTGAATAGCCTTGACTTTGTCGGGGTCAACTTCAATACCTCTTTGTTGACGATGAAACCTAGGAGTTTTCGGATCTTACCCCAAAGGTGCATTTGTTAGGATTGATGTTGAAATTTCCTTAGTCGTTGAAACAACTTCAAGAGATATTCTATATGCTCTTCTTGATGTCGAGACTTTGCTATCATGTCATCTCGTAGACTTGATCTCTTTGTGCATCATGTCATGAAAGAGAGTAGTCATTGCCCTTTGATAAGTTCTTCTTTAATCCAAGCGGCATTACTTTGTAGAAAAAGTGCCCCATGGCGTGATGAAGATGTCTTCTCCATGTCTTGAGGCCATTACGATCGATTGTAACTAGAAAGCGTCCATGAAGGAAAAGGCGTTGAACTTTGCAGTACTATCCACTAGCATGTCGATATGCGGTAGTGGGAAATCGTCTTTTGGACTTGCTTTGTTAAGATCCCGGTAGTCAACACACATTCTAACTTTTCCATCTTTGTTAGAGACAGGCACTATGTTGGCTAGCCATTGAGGATATTCAGAAGTGACGAGAAAACCTGCGTCGAGCTGTTTTTGAACTTCCTTTTTGATTTTGTCAGCCATATCAGGGTGAACTCTTCTCGACTTTTGCTTAGCGGTGGACACTCCGGCTTTAATGGCAAATGATGCTCCACGATGCTGGTATCTAAACCTGGCATGTCCTGGTAGGACCAAGTGAACACATCAACATATTCTTTGAGAAGATCTATCAGTTTGCTCTTGACGTTGTTGTCGAGTGAAGCTCCGATGTTCACTTCTTTTTTATCTTCCTCAGAACCTAAGTTGATCGCTTCCAAAGGCTCTTTGTGAGGCTGAATGATTCTTTCCTCATGCTTAAGTAATCGAGAAATCTCATCTGGGATCTCTTCTTCAACTTCTTCCTTGGCGATTTCACAGGGGATTTCAAAGTTGGGAGAGCGCATAGAGTTATTGCTTTCAATGGATTTGTCCATCTGTTAATCTGCATATTTGATTTATGTCTGATTAATTAATTTTTTAATCATTTTTTTTTTTTGAAAAAGTTAATGTGAAAGTGAATGCAGATTATTATATTCTTTTTTTGAAGATTTTTATTGTATTTTTTTTTAATTATCATTTCCAAGAAAGGGTAAAAATGAAAATAAACACAAAGTGTGGAATCAAAATAACGCGTTTTATTTATGATTCACATTATGAAACAGGGCCTTAAAATACAAACTCATTCGTCTTGGGCAAGACAAAGAGAAATTATTTAAAAGTTAAACCCTATAAAACATCTCTTAGCTCGGGTGAGCGAGTTCAAAACAAAAGCAAAGATAAACTACTTAGAACTAGGAGCATTAGTCCGAACTTGACGGGTTTCAGTGGTGGCGAACTCCTTGGAAGTCGAGTATACGGTAGCTTTCCGCTTGGCTTAACCCTCGAGTAGACTTTGGTCGTTGGTCGGCGAGCGCTTTGAAGACTACGGGCGATTGACCACGGCCTGTCTTGCTAAGCGGTCTTCTTGACTTGATGAATAGATCGGGAAGTATGGGATACAACATATCGCTTCTGTTGGCCTCTGTGTTGAATTACGGGATGTACCTCAATCTTACGAGTGAAGAGACTCATTGTCGGCGACACTTTCTAGTTCGTATCCCGAGCCGTATCCTTGATCTTCAGTGATCACGTTGATGTAGTGGTAATCAGGATCTGATATAACAAACTCTACAGGTGTGTTAAAGCGGAAATCTTCGTTGGGAACCTCGATTGGCTGATTAGATCGGGAAGATGGGTACACCTCTTATAATTGACTAGGATACTCAAAAGAATCACCCCATCCAGTGGGCTGGATGTCTTCAATTCTGATTTTTGAGCTTTCTGGCGCGGTGTATTTCACCATGTAGTCAAATTTACCACTTGGTTCTCCCAAGGTATCCCAAACTTCAGAAGGGACAGGTGGATTTTCATGCCTTTGCAGGGACATGTCTTTGAATTGATCAGTCGGAGGATAGTATGGTGAGTAGGATTCTTCCTAAGACACATATTCAGGGTTGTTCAGATAAGTGCTCCACTCTTCAGATTTAGAGAGATCATCTTCATCATCTTCAATGGTAACAACGTTAACCTCTTGGAGAGCGGGGTTTAGAAACCCCCAGTTGAATACTTCTTTGATTGGACGAAGTGCTCCATCCTTTGCTTGTCTTTGGAGAATCTGGTGCGAATCCGAGTCGGCTTTGTCTCGTTGTTGTGAGGTTTGATTACTTGTCCCCAACCTTGACATTGCCATCTTTCACTATTTACTTGCTTCTTTATAAGAAGAGATAGATGATCTACTTTTGCTAGTAGATTCATCTTCTAACGGATGTCTGGGCTGTGTCCCTTCAACGTCATTAGGCGTGATGAAAGAAAATTGGATAAATGGCTTATAATAGCAGCTTGTTCACGATGATGGTCACTAGTTTTCCATTCTTGTGAATTTTAATTTCGATGGAAGTGGATGTCACGACTCCCTTCGTGTATCCATGGTCTTCCTAATGACAGCGTAGCGGTGGCACATCCATGACACAGAAAGTGATGAAATTATGCGGACCAATTGTCATTGGGAGATCGACTTCCCAATAAGCGACTTCGTGACCGTCAAAGGCTCTTACCACTATGTCGTTGAATTTCATTGGTGTCCCTTTGTAAGCCAAACGAGCGAGTGTCGTTTTTGGCATCACGTTTAAAGATGAACCGGTGTCCACTAATACGTTGGACAGAGAATCTGACTGGCAAATCATTGAGATATGCAAAGCCAGATTGTGATCTTTCCCTTCCTCTGGAAGTTCCTCATCACTGAAACTTAGATTATTACAGGCTGTTATGTTGGCGACAATACCTCAATGATGCGTAGTCACATCATGGTCTACATAGGCTTGGTCTAATACCTTCATTAAAGCTTCTCGGTGAGCTTGATTCAATATTAGAGCGATATTAAAATCTTGGAGGGAGTATGCATCAGCTGATCCACGACTCGATATTCGCTTTTCTTGATTAATTTCAGTATCTCATCAAAATCTGTGTTGACGTCGGTTCTATCAGGAGGACCAACATTTGTGCTTGGATTAACATCGGGAATCATTGTGGGATTCTCGGGAGATATGTTAACTGGATTTCGTCTAACAACAGGAATGGCAGCTGGTCTTGATGGCAATGGAGTGTGTACTCGTCCACTTCGTGTTACTCGTCCTATCTCAGTTATGTTGACATTAGCTGGAAGAGTTGGCATGGGTTTCTCCTTCCCATCCTCTATCAGAGTTGCATTGTATTGATAAGGAATTGCTTTGCTAGAACTGTATGAAATAGGACCGGGTAAGCAAATCACCAAAGGAGACCCTGGAATGCTGGAACCGTTATATTCAATCTCCACATGCTTGGGTACATTGAAACAGGGGATGATAACGTTTACTTCGGGCTTTTTCGAGTTGATATACGAGACTAAAGCTCATGCGGAAAATGCCCTCTTGTATTTACGTCATAGTCATCTCTATTTACGTAGATCATATGTCACCAATGTCTAGCAATCGTTGAATGTCTGCTCTTATGGTGGGACACCCTCGAATATCCTTGAAACAGATGTCGCAAGCTGCGTAATCATGTTTAGTGGAGGCACCCATTGTACTGTATGTTTCATGGAGATGTACTAAGTTTCCTCTGATCAGATTCACGTCTGTGACAAGATATCGATCCGTATTTCTTAGTATCAAACTCATTGCATGTCCACTGTGACTGGGAAGTGGATTTGCTTGCACATTTGGATTCGTATTTCTAAAGGAAAGAAGATTAGATTTCACTAATCTACGCATTACGCTTTCAATGCTATGCAATGCTCAAGATCATGGCTGGTGCCCCTTGGTGAAAAGGCAAGATACATCCGCTTTGTACCGCCATGGTAATTTTACGGGACGGAGGTGGTGACCTTGTCTATACCGATTCCTTTCTATCAATGCAGGGTATAGTTCGGTGTACGTCATTGGAATACGGTCGGTGCGAGACCGAGGCACGTTTTTGATTGTTAAGCTACTGAGCTGTTGTCGGTGTTGAGTTTGTTGAGTTTGTTGAAACTGCGGAGCAATTCCTGTGTTTGGACTTGTGTTAACAGCGGGTGTTATGGCAGCTACCTGTCGCTGTTGATTGACATTTCTTCGTGGTTTCCCTCGAGATACCATTCCTATGTCATGTTCCCTTTTCTTTGGAAAACTGGTTCCAACCATCCTAGTTCCACTAGAAGATCCTGCTTCCTTGGTTAGGCGTCCGGTTCGAACTCCTTCTTCCAATCGCATTCCCATGCTTACCATCTCAGTGAAATCTCCGGGAGCTCTAGCGATCATTCGTTCGTAATAGAATGAGCCAAGAGTGTTTAAGAATACCTTAGTCATCTCTTTCTCTTCTAATGGTGGGTTGACTTGGGCAGCAATTTCCCTCCATCGTTGAGCATATTCCTTGAATGTCTCTCTTTCTTTTTGAGACATGGAGCAGAGTTGATCCCGATCGGGAGCCATATCCAAGTTGAACTTATATTGTTGTACGAAAGCTTCACCTAAGTCATTGAATGTTTGGATACTTATCTAGCCCATGTACCACTTGATGCGGCACGATGGCTTCTTGGAAGTAATGGATTAACAACTGGTGATCGTCGTTGTATGTAGACATTTTCCTGGCATACATCGTGAGATGACTTTGTGGACAGGAGTTTCCCTTGTACTTTTCAAAGTCAAGGACTTTGAATTTTGCAGGTATCCTTACGCGAGGAACTAAGCAAAGATCCTGGGCGTTTTTCCCAAACAATTCTTTTCCACAGATCGTTTTAATTTCAAGCTGCATTTTGAGGAGTTGTTCCTGGAGATTCTCCATCGAACCACGTGAATTATTGTTAATGCCCGGAATATGGTGAACTTCTTCGTCTATGGTAGTGTGCACTAAGGAAGCTGAGTTCGTCATGATTGGTTGAGAAACCGTCATTGTTACTTGTGGAAGAGTTACTCCACGTTGCGGAGTAAGCGTTGAGTTCTGCTGCAAAGTAGGTACTTCAAGCGTGGTTGTTTGCACTTGACAAGTCGGTTGGCGAAATCCGATGCCAAAGTTGAAAGGCATGCCCCATGGATAGCCTTACGGCATCTTGAAGAGTGAACTCTTGGCTGCAGATTGAAGCTGGAGTAGTAGTGTCTTCGAAATCATTTGCTTGATTTTGTTGCTCGAGGCTTCCTGCGACTTTCTTGCTGTATGAATTGACCAAAGTGAGTCTCTCACCTCTTCTTGCGGTGTTATTCTTTCTCTGACTCAACATTTTCTTGCTCAAATCCTTCCATTACTTTTCTTCTTTTTGAGCGTGTATTGTATGTTCGGTAAGTACGTGGGCGTGGTCGAGAAACTCTAAGGCCTGACTTAGCGATCTTTTCCTATCATTGGAAAAAATTCCAAAGATCAGACTCTAGACAATAGACTCAATATGCAAAGTATGATGCATGATTATGAATGTAAAGAAAGATTTCCAAAGAATTTACGCTAAAAGAGAAATTTCTGGCAAACATTTGGATGGAAAACACACATTTATTGATCATTGAAAGAAGATTACAACAATTTGTTTTTGAGCATTGCTCACACAAATGATAAAATAAATGATAAAATTTACAATCTAAACTAATTAATCGTCCTCGTCGGATGAAGATCCAAAGGCTTGATGTAGCTTCAACTTCAGGATTTCCTTCCCATAGTGAGCTTTCAGTTCAGCTTTCTCGGCTTTCAGTTTGTTGACGACTTTCTTCCACTCGTCGGGAGCAGGATCGCTGGTTGTCATTTCCTCAAGCTTCCTTTTCCTTTCTTTGATGTATCTCTTGATTGCGTTATCTTTCTGGCGAATCTTCTCATCTTTCTCCATGAGCCATTCATCTTGGAAGTAAAGCGTCTTTTCATGATCTTTGACCTATTTCTTAAGCTTCTCATTCTCGAGATCAGTCTTAAGGAATTTGTTTTCCAAAGCTTCTTTCTCAAGTCTCATCTTGGCCAAAACTTCTTGGTATTCTCCCATAGTCTCAATGGGAAAAGATGTTGATTTGGAAGCTGTTGAGAACATGGGTTCTTCATAAGCATAAGGCATTCAAAATTCCTTCGCTCTTTTCTTTACCCAAGAAGTGTAGATTTCCATGGCTACACAATTCTTTGCCTTACCTTTTTCTTTCCTCCGGATGTGATGCCAAGCTCTGATCATTCTGGCTTTCAAACCTTGGGAATCCTCTCCCTCATGATAAAAGTAACTCTCTACTAAAACCAAGAGGTCTGCTAGAGTTTGCATACCCGAGTTGACGTCTCGCCAAGAATGGGTTGTAGTTGATCCCTCCTTTTGTACTGATGAGAGGTACGTTGGCAAATTCTCCACAGCTCTCAATGATTTCCATCTCATTGTCTGCCAAGGTATACCAATGGATGTCGTCGTTTGTAAGAGACATGAGCCTTTTTGACCAATGCCACTCGTCTTTGTTTTCGCGGAAGATAGGAGATTTAGGCAAGTGTGAGACAATCCATTTAAAGAATAGAGGTACACAACACACGATAGTTCCGTCTCCTTGACGATTCTTATGATGAATGGAGAAGTAAGTGTCACCAAGCAAGAGTGGGAACGGGATTTCCAATCAGAAAGATCCTTATGGCGTTGATATCAACGAAATTTGGGATGTTGGGAAACAACATCAATCCATAAAGGAGTAAAGCTAAAAATAGCTTCAAAGGCTACCATACTACCGGCCTCATAGAATTTAAGAGCCTTCTCCATTAGGAACTTTAAAGTCAGTCCTAAGAGTTTTCCTCTGGTAGTTAGGTTTTTGTCTATCTCTGATTTCTTTAAGTGAGTCATTGTTGCAATGACTGGTGACTTAGGAATGGCTTCCAAACCATTGAAAGGCACTTTGTCTGATACTGAGATACCTAGTATGTGTGCGTACTCTTCCAAAGTAGGCATCAACTGATAGTCAGGGAAAGTGAAACAATGATAGACTGGATCGTAAAATTGAACGAAAGTTTTGAGAAGTCCGTCATCAACGTTAGTGTTCAGAATAGTTAAAAGAGTTCCATAGCGTTTTTTGAAATCCGAGGGATCTTCTACCAAGGATGCTAACTCTTTTAACTTTCCTACATCAAGAATTCTAAAACTGTATCTCTTGGTGAATCTTCCTCTGACGTCCATCACTCTATCCTAAAATATTTTACAAAGAAAAATCTCTAAATTCTTTGGAAATGGGAAGAGAAATGAAGTTTTTGAATGAATGCATGAATGAATGTTGCAAACATGGTTAGTAGTTATACACACGGTCAAGCGTTCGAAGTCACGAGCATGAGGCCAACGATAAGAATCAAACGTGGTTATGTTCTATGGGCTTATTCATCTGTGAAGCGGGTTCTCTCGATATCTGAGCTCAACACTTCTCTTTGAAATATTATCGGTTTGTTGAATACTCGATGGTCCAATAATATTTTCAAGAGAAACTACGCTTGATCGTAGTCTCGCATGACAATTATTCAAAGCTTACGAATAATCTACACTACATCCTAAATGGCGAGGATGGGTTATGTGTTCTCTGACCACTCGACTCGAAGTTCTCTTGAAAGCAAAATGTCTTCGCAAATACTTGCTAAACACAAATACCCCAAGACAACCTCCACGAGAGGGATCTCAAATTAACTCCGTAAATCTTGAGACTTCTCACAAGTTAATAGGACTATACCCCCACCTAGATCTTAAAATGTTTCTTAAATCCGGGTTAGGGTATCTTTCCATCGGATGAAATCGCGAAAACACACAATAAAGAAAAACAAACATATGCACATATGAAAGCTTAACCCCTTTTTTTCTTTTGAAAACAAAAAAGCTTGGTGCTCTTGGCGAGTCACATTTTTTGCAAAATCAAAGTTTAGCATACTCCCACAGTCGCCATTTTTCTGTTAGGTGTTAAAAGTGTCGTAGAGAATTGAATCGAATTGATTCTCGGCTCAAACGACTTACTCTTTGATTTGATTACAAAGATGCATGAGCATCAAGCTTTATTATTTTCAACACAAGAAAAGATGATTTAATGATTATGAAAAGGGAAAGGTGTTAATACCCTCAATTGATTTTGATATGCGTAACGACTAAGCGCAAACTAGGCGTAACGCATTGGGGAGATCGAGTAAGGGGTTTGTTATATAAAGGGAATAGATAGAGCACCCTAAATATATATAGTTATCTATAGCTTTATATATGAATATGTTTGATATGTTTGTGTGTTTTAATTGCTATTTCTATGATTGGGAAAGTTTCTCCTTTGGATTTTAAGAAGAATAGATTATGTGGGATCCTAGGTTTTGTTATTATTATGCTCGCAAAGATCTTTGGATATTCTGCATACATATCCCTTAGTGGGAATCAGAGCATTTGTAGCTCGGGTCTCAGGAATCTATGGTTTGTTTGGTTTGAGGAGAAAGAAATTTGCTCGGCAGGATGAGACCTTGTGCCTACGTATTCTCAAAAGGATGTTGAGAAAGTCAGAGCAATCGTAGTTCCCACTTATGCTAGTGGAAAGCAACGGGATGTTAGTAAGAGACACAGACAAATGTCATCTTAATGAAAAAATGTTTATAATCTATTTCATCACATACATTTTGAAAATTTGAGTGATTAAAATCTTTCATCGTAAGTTATAGGTGTTTTGCTTGAGTATACAAGCGTTACCACTTACATGTTTAAGAAAGATGTTTGAAAAAAGATTGGATCTTTTAATTGTAAGCATTGGGTGTTTTGCTTGAGTGTACAAGCATTACCACTTACGATTAAGAGTTGTTTTTGTTTGAAAAGAGTTTGAAAAGTTTTTTTTTGATTGTATGTGATGTGATAGATGAGATACTTCTTCCATAGAGATGATAGCGTCTAAATCTCGGGAGAAATTGATTGGATTAGGGGATGCTTTTAAGAAGCCCATGGGTCCTTGTATTGTAATCCTAAGAGGAGGCATTCGAGGTCATCGAGGGTCATCGAGGATCCTTGTATGAAGCTCAAGAGGAAGCTATAGGGTATGGCTGGCTTTGTCTTTAAAAGGGATTTCATAGGAAACCATCCTTTTGGAATTAAGAGCAATTTCACGGGAAATTATACTCTCAGGGTTCTATCCTATCATGGTGATTCTTTGTATTGGAAGCCCAATAGGAGGCGTTAAGAGATTTTATGGTCTTTTTCATTGTATAATGCCCAGAAGGCTAAACTCAATGAGGAGTTCTTTTGAGCGAAGCCCAAGAGGAGGTGACTCAGCAGAGTGTTGTCTTATATGAAGCCTAAGCGGAGGCTAAACTCGGATGAATGAGTTACCTTGTACAAAGCCGAGGAGGCTAACTCGTGGGGAGAGTTATCTTGTATAAAGCCCAAGAGGAGGCTAGCTGTGAGGAACCTATTGGTTAGACTAGTTGTTTTGTTATAACTAGATAGTTGTATAAACAAGTGTGTGTGTGTGACATGTATTAAGGAGTTTATAAAGGAAATAAAACAATGCATGATGTTTATTTACAAGAGTTTATGAAGGAAATATAAACAAGTGTCTATGAAGCGAGCGTTTAAAACAGCGCAACTTGATTATTTACAAGTTTGAATTGTGTACAAGGAAGTAAGTATGTACGAGCAGTATTTATGTACAGGAGATGTGGATGTACATAGGAGGTTGGGACTTACACCATAAGGGTGGCCCATTGGTTTAAAAGCAGTTTCACGGAATAATGCTCCTTTCAATACCAATGGTATTCGGTGTATATCTGAGACAAAGCGAAACAAGCGATCGAAGTTTATTTGTGTTTGAGTCTTCTGAAATATGTATGTACAAGTAAAATTTGTATGTACATGAAAAGAATTTGATATGTACAAAGAAATATGTATGTACATAAAGAATGTTGGTTGGGACTTACACCGTAAGGGAGGCCCATGATCGGTTAAGAAAAACGAGAGAAAACGAATTCAGTTTTATCGTTCAATCGGATCGATCATGGAAAAAGATGGAAGTTTGATGAAAAGTTTTGAAGAATGATTTTGAAAGTGTTTTTGAAATGTGAAGTTCATTTATAAGAAGTTTTGAAAAGAATCGGGACTCGAAAGTTTGAAAAAAAATCACCTTTAAAGGTGTTTTGAAAAGTGCTCAAAGTACCGTTTTCGGCTCGTTCAAAATATAATCAGATGAAAGTTTTTTCTGAAAATTTTTGCACTATCCTAAAATAGATACATTAATTGACAAGTGTACAAAAAATCACCTCAAAATGAGGAGTTTTGATTGGTTTTAAAAAATGTCAAAGTTTGTAAAAATAACAAAGTTTGGTAAAAAATGGTCCCAAGGCTTGAACCCGGGACACATTAGCAAGGCATGGCACAATGACTTAAGGTGGTGGCAACCGCTGGGCGCAATACATCCGTGTATTGTGTTTAAACAAACTGAATATATTTTAAAATAGATTTTTGAATTTGAAAAGCAGCATGAAGCCTTGTTCTTCTTCTCAATCTTCAATCGACCATGGATTTCGTGTTTCTTGATGAAATTGAATGAAGTAAACATGAAAGTTGATCGTTTTGAACCAAGGAACATGATGGCATCACTTAATTTCATTTATTTTAAGCCTAACATAAGCGAATTTCGATGAACACGAAGAACCTAAAGCGGAAAAATCTAATTGAAATCGTGTATGGTTGATGATTTATTCAATTGATTGAGGGTTAATGATCGTGGATGGTGCAGAAAACAAATGGCCAAGAGTTTTTTTCAATTGAATCAAAGAATCATGGAATTGAAGTTCGAGCTCTTACTGTGAAATTGGAATCGAAAGCTGGATTGAGTGCTTCGATTGTTGTTTGAGGATTGCTTGAGCACGAACGGCCTCTATGGAAGGTGTTTGATCACCCTGCTTGCTCTAAAATGATCAGAAACTCTCTACCCAAGTCGACCTTGTCATACCCCAAAATTTGCCCTCCATCTTCTCAAGACATCCCTACATCCATACTCGAGGATTCCTCGAAGGTTGATCGAGACAAACCCTCTCCTAGACAATCAACCCAAACTAGGGTTTGGCAATTCTCACTCAGATGGACTTCCAACATCTCCAATGTTCATCATGCCTCCTCATATGCTTCAAAGATTCTCTGTCAAGTTTCAAGCCTTACAAGTCAAGCTTCCTCGAACAATTGCTCGGATGGTTGAAAATCGGTTGTATTGGACAAAAAGTCAGCTGTGGTCAACATGCGTCAAACTTCATGATTTTGGTCAACATCCTCATTTTGAATTTACATTCATCATTTGATCAAGGGTTGATCATGATTCATCAAGAAAACTCAAGATTTGCTCAAAAGTCAAACTTTCCAAATTAGGGTTTCTTAGAAAAGTCAACAAACTTTGGTGATCATAACTTCTTCATACTTTCTCGAAATTTTCCCACCAAGCTCATTTTGAAGGAAATTCAATTCTCTACAACTTCATGTCTCACAAGAATGTTCAAAAAATGCTTCATTTGGAAGGTATGGATTAAAACATTACAGGTCCTTTTCAAAAGTCAACAAAAAGTCAACGTTTTTCTTTGAAGATATTTTGAGAATGGAAACTCCAATTGAGATGAGACCAAAAAGGTTGGTTAGAGGACCCTTAGAGCTTTCTAAAAAGTCCGAGAACACTAAAAAATGTGGAAAATTGAGCAAGATACACCATTCACAAGTTGGGCAATTTTGAAGAAGTGCACAAAGAGAAATACTTCTAAAAATCAAAAACTTTGCAAATGGGCTTACTTTTTCTTCATCCAAACTTGTTCCTTATACAATTAGGAATATCCAAGCCCAATGCCACGAATTTTTATTTTATTTTTCTATTTAATTTGGAATTTATTCATTTAAATATAAATTAAATTTAAAAATAAGGTATAAAATCAAAATTAAATGCAAACTTGATTTTTCTCTCTTCCTTGAGATCCAAGTAACTCAACAAAGCCAGCAAATTTCGAAATTTGGTTGGATATGGCAAGATTGGATTGAAAATTGATCAAAAGATGAAAATTTGATTTTGTACAAAATCAAATATGATTTGCATTGATTATTGATTGATTCTTCCTCAAATCAACTCTAAATTCATCTATTATATATATTTAACACATGCCACTCGAATTAGGGTAGAATTTTTTACTGGAGAAACCCTATTGAAGCTCAAGAAAACCGTGCCCTACAAGCCAATTGCATTAAGTTCGGCCGTTTTCAATCGATTTTGAGGTGTCCATTGCATTCCTTGATACCTCTTGAGTCGATCCAGACCCTTACATCATCCAAAAGCATCCAGAATCAAGAAATCACGAATCAGTTTGTTCATCCTTTTGTCAAAATCGTGTTTCATTATTCATGCATTATTAACAAGTTTTGATGTTTGTTTCATGTTTAGAACAAAGTTTGCAAGTGATGCAGGCGGGTTAATTGCATTTCCATGGCACAAGCGTGTTATGCCATAATTAGGGTTCTGAACTCGATTTAGGGCTTTGCTTATTAGGATAAATTGGACCACGAGACTATTACCAATGCATTCGGAATGATGTCCTGAATCGATCCATGGTCTTAGATGTTATTTATATTATGTGTGCTTGATTTTTGATTTAGCGAGTGCATGGCGTCGAACAATGGCGTGAGTTTTCAAAAATTCAAAGCGAAGAGATGAAGTTTGGCGCGGAGGCGAGGCAATGGGAGGAGGCAGCGTGTTTGTAACTACTCGTTCGGTTTTCAAACACACTTGCCGCTGCTCGATTGGTTAAGGCGTTTCCTGTTGACAGATGCCCTCCCATGTCACGAGTTCGAACCTCACAGGGACCGGTTTTGATTTCTTTTTACAAACATCAAACTTTTTTCAATTATTTTCATATTTTCATATTTTTCAGTGAAATTTTAATTCTTTTCAAAATTTTATTCATGCATTAAAAATCATCAAAATATTTTTCCTTTTGCATTTATTTTCATAAAATGTTTATTTAATTTATAAAATTAAAAAATATTATTTTGCATGCATATTTATTTTTATTCATAATTTAGCATTTAAATCACTTTTAATTAGTTTTAATTATTAAATTGCATCCAAAAATCCCAAAAATTATTTTAGCATATTAATGTTATTTCCAGCATGAAATATTTTCTCATTCAAAAATTTGCATTTTACTAACATTTTCCTCTTATTCGATTTCATCGTATTTTCGATTTTCATCTTTTCACAGGTTATTCGTTTGACGATTTCTTTTATCGTTTTCTTTTTCAATAATGTAACTGCTCATGGGATGTAATAGTTTAATTAGGCTTTTTATTTTCCATAAGTTTAAATTATGTATCCGCCCCAAAGCCATGTAATAGCGTAGGATTTATCTTTCCGCATTTTACATTTCGCATTTTAATTTCCGCACCTATAAACGTAGTAATTAGGCGTGTATGGCAAGATAAAATTGAACATAGCTCACACTAATTTTAAAGATAAAATATACGAATCAACACACTTCTTCACACACGCACCTTAGGGTAATTCTCTCGTTGCCTTACGAATACAAATGGTCATGTCCCTCGAGCGTAGAGGTATTCTAGCACGTGCCTTCAAAAAATCATCATAGTCCCTTCGATACAAAGATCATAAGACCCACGATGTCGCCTCCGAATACATGATCTTGACCCTCGATTGTAAGCCTACGAAAAATGATGATAGTCCTTGAATGTGCTAGGATACTTCCTACAAGTTGCTTTCTATGACCATCGATGTCCCTTGAATGTCCGCTTACATCCAACAAATGGAGTTACCTACCAACTAATGGTATGGATAGCGCTATTCTAAAGGAGCGTAAATAACAAAGCGACCATTACGAGTAGGTAATAAGACTTTTAGTTGCTTGCTCTATCAAAATGCTTTTCACACCTCACACTTTTGTCAAAGTTCAAACTCTTTTCAAAAACGAAACATTTCCGAACACTTTGTATACATTCCTACATGAATCATTACAAAGTCAAAGCGAAATGTCTTTTCAAAACATTTTTGTCAAACACACAGAAAGCACAATTTTAAAGTGATCTAAGAGCAACTAAGAGCCCGTAGATAACTACGGATGGAAAGGGGTGCTAATACCTTCCCTTTTCATAACCTTCTCCCTTACTCGAGAATCTAACGAAGGTCTTTTACGTACTTTTACCTTCCCTTAATTGGATAAAAGAAAAGTCGGTGGCGACTCTTGCTATCCGCACATTTGCGATACAAAAACTAAAAAGTCGAGTTCACGTATCCGAGGCTGGCGACTCTGTTGGGAAACACCTAAAGAGAATTCCTTAGGGATTTCTAGATCACCTTTACTTTTGTTTGATTTGTATGCTTTACTTTTAAGGGTTGCTTGGGTATTATATTTGTGGGGATCCTACACCGGATCGGGTTTCCTTTTAGGTAAGTAGCAATAAATCGTCGCGACCGTTAGGCGTATATCAAAGCGGTCAACATGATGGCTACGTTAGCGTGACACTTTGGTTGTCCGATACTCTTCATTCCCAAGTTGAGGATAGTATTTGGCTTCGTGGTGTCATCAGCGCTAACTAAACTTTTAGAACCTTAATTGACCCATCTTGGCCATTAGAAGGTAGTGAGATGGCGGCTTTGGTCTGAGACCGAGGTTGGTTGATACTCGATGCTACGCTCATTGAGATCAGACTTTTGGGACATTTTCGGTCGACCACTTGGTAGTCATATTGAAATAAGCGCCTACGAGAAAGATCAATGATGTGAGATTCCTAGAACCCGGTTACTATTATAGGACAAGATGAACCAACTCAAACTTTTGGTGGGGTAATCACCTATACCTCTTGCAAGCCTTAAACCTAGGCTCATTGTGTGATTTGTTTGTGTGTGCCAAACATGACATCATGACATCATTTGCATTGCATATCATTTCTAACTATTTCAAGGACCTAGGGATTTATCTTTGCTCTGTTTTGTAGGGAATTATGGCTTCTAGAAAGACTATCCGAATCAACTTCATGGGTATACCTTCTCGCTCAAAGATTGGTTTGAAATTCCGACCATGCTCGGTTCATCAAAAGACATGGTTATCTACTTGATTTGGTTATCTCGGTTTGAAGAAGATATGATGCATGTCTATTCCAGTTCTTGACCGAAACACCATTGCTTTACATTCCCAGTTATCAGTTGGTTCCTACCTTGGAAGAGTTCTCTAAGCTACTTGGGATACCTATTCTTGATCAAATTCTATTCACCGGTCTAGAAAAGGTTCCTAAGTATGAAGACATCGCATCCGCTTTGCACCTTAAGCGCTCAGACATTGAAGCCAATTGGGAAACCAGGAGTGGAGTTAAGGGTTTACTTTCCAAGTTCCTAATTAAGAAAGCCCGAGAATTCCTCAAAGTTATGAGTTTCCATGCATTAGAAGACATTGTGGCCTTGCTAATCTATGTTTTGGTTCTATTCCCTAACTCGGATCAATTCATAGATGTCAACTCCATCAAGTTGTTTCTTACCCGCAATCCAGTGCCTACTTTACTTGGAGATATCCTACATTCTCTCCACACTCGTACTACTAAAAGACAAGGAACTCTCATGTGTTGTATACCGTTACTTTCCAGGTGGTTTATTTCGCACCTTCCTCCATCAGTTTTGAAGAATGAACAAAGGTTGAGATGGTCTCAAAGGTTGATGTCACTCTCTCATTCAAATATCCGTTGGAGCCTTTTCTCTCAAAAGGACTTCACATTCATTGAGCATTGTGGAGAATTCCCTAATGTACCACTCCTTGGTATAAGGGGAGGTATTACTTACAACCCTTCCTTAGCTCTACGTCAGTTTGGTTTTGCCCGAAGAGATGGTCCACATGATATGCTTCTCCAAGATATTGTGTTCGACTACAACCACGATCTCGAATGCAAGCGAAGGTTCATACATGCTTGGGGCATGGTAAAGGGCGATACCAAGACTTTGGGGCACCGAACTCCATTCCTTGGGAACCTTACCTCAAATGGGTGCGAGCTCGAGCTCAAAACCTCATGATGCCATTCACGCTGTTTTACGGTAATTATGGAACTGTTGCTATAGGTGGCGTACCTATCTTGTTCTCCATCGACATGCCTACTGTTTGAAGACTTGAAGAGATCACGGATTCGACAAGAAGAGGATACCTTTGAAGCTCGGTGTTATGCAAGTGAGAAGAAAGTGTTAGAGTTGACCAAGCTACTTCACGAGGCGAAACATCAGCCTACATCGGCACCAAGAGGGCGCCCATGGGAGACTTAGAGCTTTAGGATGTTTATGTTTTCTTTTATTGTTTTGAACTATCCTTTGTACTTAAAAAAAAAAGAATAATAAAAAAAGTACTAATAAATGTTTGTTCATTGCTTGTTTAACAAATTTAAATCTCTAAGGTCCTTGAAAACATTGCATTGCATTCGCATAAACATTGCATAGCATAGCATAACATTGCATCACGGTACATTGAAGATTGGTTTTCTCATTTGCTCGCTATTTATTTTAGCGAAATGGCTCTTGAGCAGTCATCAAAGATCTTCAAGCTCGGAATGCTCGGTTTCGATAGATGTTCACTAGCTTGGTCCAAGGCCAAGAAGATCGAAGAAGCTCATCAACGAGAAAGAAGAAGGTTGTTGGACTTCTCAACATGGGTGAGCGCTACAAAGGTGGTCCTAAGAGGTCGTCGGATGAGCTCTCGGAAGGAAGTGTCAAGGCGAACAAAGTAACAAGGTAATGGTGAAGCGGTCGGCTGAGCTTGAGAAGAACTATGATGATGGCCAATACTCTGATGAGGATGACAAGTACAAGCAACTTGAAGATCGTCTGAATGCTGTGGAAAACCTGAAGATGTCCGGGCTGAATTTTGATGATCTGAGTCTTGTCCCTGGTGTTGTGATTCCTCCCAAGTTCAAAGTTCCTACTTTTGCTAAGTATGATGGCATGTCTTGCCCTAAGCTGCATTTGAAGTCCTATGTCCAGAAGATCAATCCCCACACTGATGACAGAAAGTTGTGGATGCACTATTTTCAAGAGAGTTTGTCCGGAACTCAGTTGGAATGGTACTATCACTAGAAACGACCGTATCCGTACTTGGGTGACTTAGTGATGCTTTCTGACAATATGAGTACAATCTGAATTGACACCCACTCATGCAACTACAAAGCATGTCTATGGGTCGTGATGAGAAGTTCAAGGGTATGCTCGAAGTGGAGAGATCTAGCGAGAGTTCACCACCCTTGTCCAATAGGGTTGGTTGATATGTTTATGGGAACAACGGCGGGCCCATTCTTTAATCATCGATTGGAAACTCTTGACGGATTCACGGTGATTACGACATGACGTATTGAAGCTAGTATCAAAGTGGAAAGATTCGGTAGAGACATCTTCAAATCTTTGCGAAGAGATCCTTTGGTGCTAAGAAAGAAGCTAATCTTTGTGTATGGTCGGAAAAGCGAGCCAAGACCGACCGCGCTCAATCGTAGGGCGGTTGTGATCTCGATCCTACATCGGCCAACCTCGGTGAGACAGCGTAACGAGCAGCGCCACGAAGGCGGTTCTGAAGATCAACATGCCTTTGTCCAAGCCTTGCAACACATGTTGAAAGCGGTGATTGCTTTGAGGATCCTCCTCGAATGTCAACACCTCCTCTCCGAGTACAATCCTAATGCTAAGTGTGCTTACCATTCCAATAGCCACGGACATAACGCGATGATTGTTGGGCTCACGAAGAACAAGATTCAAGATATGATTGAATCTAAGCGGTTGAGTTTGATCCTCTGTTGAGACTCGAATGTGATCAGCGCTATGCCTAATCATGACAAGGGTTCCAATCTTTGTGGAGACAATACTTATGTTTTCAACATAGATGACTTGACCATCCCTCGATGATTAAGAAGAGTTTGTTGCAAGCGGTGTCAACCAGGATGCCGAGAGCTGTCGTTGGTGCCCATCCGCGATGGTTGTGCTTGGTTGAGAGGCGTGTTCGGTGTATGATGGATAACCGTGAGATACTATTTACGAAACCACATGCGGTGTGAAGAAATGTCTAAGTTGAAGATTGACAATGCAAGCGAAGCTCTACCATCGTGTGGGATACGTTGGGGCAGCCAAGTGGAAAGTTCGATTACATGGTGAAGTACATTCACGAGGCTACAAAATTCCTATTGAAGATGTCAAGCGACGGATGGGGTGGCGATTTCCCGAAGATTATCTTGATGTTAACACTATAAGGATTTCCTCTGCGATCCTGTGCCTAGGTGGCACCTCTCATTATCACTTCTCAAGACCGTTCCATATTCCTCGACAAAGCTATTCCTTGGAATTATGGGTGATGTTTACTATCATGGCATCAAGCAAGACCCCGACCATTGAAGATCTTACGATTGAAGCTACCATTCGACATTGACAACATCACGGATCAAGTAAGGTGACGAGCAGGAAGAGTGTTCTCTCGGATATCTCTCCTTCCAAAGACACTGTGACTCCACTCGCATTCCAGCTATTCAATCCATTCCCAAGCTAGAGGAAAGAACCGGTGACTCATCACCTCAACGGAAGTACCAGAAGGAAGTTACTGAAGATACCTCCAAACAAGAAATGGAGGAAATTCTGAAGATTATCAAGAAGAGTGACTACAATGTTGTAAAACAGTTGGGACAGACTCCGTTCAAGATCTCCATGCTTGCTTTGCTCTTGTGCTCCGAGGCTCATGCTAACGCCTTGGTGAAGTTTCTGAAGAATGCTCATGTACCGCAAGACACTACCACTAACCAGTTTGAAGTATGTATTGCTAGCCTGGCTGCCAACAACGGCCTAGGCTTCTCGATCTTGATATGACTCTGGGAAGAAACACAACAAAGCCTTGCACATCTCTGTTGAATGCAAGGGCACTACATTGTCTCATGTCTTGGTAGATATCGGTTCTGCTCTGAATATCCTACCGAAGTCTGCTTTTGATCGACTTGATGTCGAAGGGTTGGTTCTGAGACCCAGTGACATAATTGTGAGCTTTTGATGGTTCTAGCGAGCGATGCTTGGAGAGCTCATTCACTGTTAAAGTCGGTTCCCGGACTTTTGATTCCACTTTCTTTGTCATGGACATCCGTCCGACTTACTTTACCTACTCGGACGCCCTTGGATACATGGGGATACCTCTACCTTGCATCGAGCTGAAGTACCGGTGAAAGGGAAGGTTGTTAGAGTGTGTGGTGAAGAAGAGTATATGGTGGGTCATCTATAGTCATTCCGATACCTCGAGATGGAAGGAGAATTCTTGAGACTCCTATCAAGCTTTTGAAACAATACCAGTCATGCTGTTGACTCTCCTGTCCTCTAAAGTTACACAAGCTCCTCCTAGGATGGCCTCATTGAAAGATGCTCATTCTTTGTTGAAGAAGGTAGTACTATTTGGGGTCAGCTCCCGATCTTCCTTTCAAATTTGACAAGGCTGGTTTAGGCTTCACCATCAAGGTCGAGGATGATCGTGAGCGTGCCGTCCAACTTCCTTTCGCATCGGCAGTGGAATCCATGCTATAGAAGACAACGACAACGACTTCGACATCAACAAGTGGATCTTCCAACTCGGATAAAGGGCTTGCAATTGGAAGGCGAAGGCGTCATACCAATCTCCTTTAGCGGGTAATTGCTTTTGTTTTGTTTTGCTTTTCGTATTTCTTTATGTTTTGAACAATAAATTTTGAAAGCCTAGTGCCTTGCAGAGGCATCATGGCTCGTTCGAGGTTATTATCGTCGTTTATATATTTTCATTCTTAATCATTGCTTTGTTTTCAATTATTTTATTTTCTTTACTTACTTGCCACTCACTACTATGCTATAAATATTTGACCGATCTACCCTGAGAATCCTCTTGGATCTAGTTTACCATGACGAAAATTGATTGTAATCATTACCAACAAAAGGGTTTTCTCGAGTGAAGCGAGAGAGGTTCGTCGCATCGTCACGAGATGTCGAGAAAATCAAAGCCGAAGTTATAAACAGTTCAACGCGGTTTCTTAAATCACCTCTTATCGATGGGTTGCAAATGTGGTACCCGTACCTAAGAAGGATTGCAATGCGAATGTGTGGATTGGAGATACGAACAAAGCAAGTCAGAAAGATGATTTTCCACTCCCTCATATCGATGTTACGGTGACAACACCGCTCGGCATAAGGTTTTCTCCTTCATGGATGGTTTCTCGGTTACAATCGGATCAAAATGGCTCCACGAAGACATGGAAGACTACTTTCGTTACAGTTGGGGCTACTACATTACAAGGTTATGCCATTCGGGAAGAACGGGCGCCACTTATCGGTAGCTATGGTGACATTGTTTCATGACATGATTCATCACGAGATAGAGGTCTCGTCGGCGACATGATAGCTCGATCACGGGAAGAAGAACATCTTGATCATTTGCGACTGTTTGATAGGTTGAGAATCAGATGAGACTTAATCCTAACAAGTGCACCTTTGAGTCGGATCCGGAAAACTCCTAGGGTTTGTTGTCGATGGTAAAGGTATTGAGGTTGACCCGCCAGGTTAAAGCTATTCAAGAGATGCCGACTCCCGCAGAGAAGGAAGTCGGAGGTTTCTTGGGCCGATTGAACTACATTGCGATTCATTGCACACTAAGCGCTACTTGTGAGCCAATCTTTAAGTTACTAAAGAAAGATCAAGTAGTGGAATGGAATAGCGATTGCGGATCGCTTTTGACAAAATCAAGGGTACCTTGAAATCCTCCTATCCGATGCGCTTTGCCAAAGGAAGACCTCTTATCATGTACTTGGGTGTTAGAGAATTCAATGGGGTGTGTGTTGGGGCAACATGGCGAATCACAGTCGAAAAGAGCATGCAATATACTACCTTAGCAAAAGTTTACCATTGTGAAACAAGATACTCACGACTTGAGAAAACTTGCAATGCTTTGGCTTGGGCTTCGCCGACTAAGGCGGTATATGTTGACCCATACTACCTTGTTGATTTCAAGATGGATCCGATAAAATACATCTTTGAGAAACCAGCTCTCTCGGAAGAATAGCAAGATGGCAAATGATCTGACCGAATATGACATCGATACACTTCTCGAGCGATCAAAGGAAGTGTAATGGCCGATCATTTGGCTCATCAAGCCGTAGATGACTTATCGGTCTATGCGGTTAATTTCGGATGAAGATGTTTTACTAGTTACTGATTGTGAAGAACGAGGACAGACGAAGGACACGAACAAGGATCCCGATGGACTATGGTCTTTGATGGAGCCTCAAACTCACTTGGCAATGGCATTGGCGCCATCATTACATCCCTACGGTGGACATCGCCTTTCACCGCCATTATGTTTGATTGCACTAACAACATGGCGATCGAGCGTGCATCATGGGTCTTAAAGTTGCTATTGACTTAAGAATCAAGTTCTTACAAGTGTATGGAGACTCGGCTTTAGTGATCGGTCGGATAAAGGCGAGTGGGATCGAAGCATCCGAATCTCAATCCGTATCGAGCATGTTGAGTTTGATCCCTACTTGAAGAAATTACTTTTGATCACATTCCACGAGAAGAGAATCGGTTGGCGTGACGCGTTAGCTACTATGTCATCTATGTTCAAGTCGGATGGGACAACGAGGCACCCAGATCATCATTGAGAAGTTTGTGAACCAGCATATTGTTTTGAACTTGATCGAGAAGAGAATGGTACTATAGCGTGAAGAGGTATCTTGAGACTCGGGAATATCCATGAGGCATCATCAATGATAAAGTTCATGAGAAGATTTGCATCAAATTCTTCCTCGACAGCGACATCTTATACAAGTGCAACCACGACTTGTGCTTACTCCATTGTGTAGATCGGAAAACAATACGTATCATGGAAGAGTTACGAAGGCGCATTTGGTACCCTCCGGTGGACACACAATGGCTAAGAAGATTTTGAGCAGGTTACTATTGGTCCACCATGGAGGCGATTGTCACCGTTACGCTCGATCTTGTCACAAATGCGGATATATCGACAAAGTGCACGTACCTCCAGTACCTCTGAACGTTTTGACTTCTCCTTGGCCTTTTGCAATGTCGGGCATTGACATGATCGGAGAAATCAAGCCCACCGCTTCCAATGGACATCGTTTCATCCTTGTGGCAATTGATTATTTCACCAAATGGGTAGAAGCAGCCTCGTTCGCATCTGTTACCAAGAATGTTGTGGCTCGTTTCATCAAGCATAATCTTATCTGTCGGTATGGCACTCCCGAAAAGATTATCACAGATAACGGCTCCAATCTTAACAACAAGATGATCACCGAAATCTGCACGCAGTTCAAGATCAAACATCACGACTCTTCTC
Organism: Vicia sativa; assembly: GCA_021764765.1. Taxonomy (NCBI): domain Eukaryota; kingdom Viridiplantae; phylum Streptophyta; class Magnoliopsida; order Fabales; family Fabaceae; genus Vicia; species Vicia sativa. The sequence continues at coordinate 123,861,538 of CM038793.1, read as the reverse complement.
CTTATCGGCCTAAGATGAGCAGCCGGATGGAAGCCGCCATCAAGAACATTAAGAAGATTATCTGAGAAAATGCGGTGACTTATTGGCATGAGATGTTACCATTTGCTCTTCATGGTTATCGCACTATAGCACGGACATCCACAGGGGCAACTCCCTTCTCTCTAGTATACGGTATGGAAGCCGTCTTACCCATCGAGGTTCAGATACCCTCAACGAGTCCTCCGGGGAGAGTTAAGCGAAGCGATTGGGTCGAGACCGCCTTGACGGATTAACTTGATTGATGCGACTCGCATCCATCGCCATGGATAGATTTATCGAAGCGAATGATCGAGCATTTAACAAGAAGGTCAAGCACCGAGTCTACCAAGTCGGTGATCTAGTAGTCAAGCGCATCATTATTCCACAAGGTGATCGAGGGCAAATGGACTCCCACGAGGGACCGTTTGTAGTCAAGGCAGTATTTTCGGTAGAGCTATGATACTTAGCATCATGGATGGTGAAGACTTCCACACACATGAGCGGACATAGTCAAAAATACTACGCATAAATAGACCCGCTAGGTCGGCGAACCTAAACAAAATAAGGGCATCTGGCGAACCAAAGGTTCGGGCAAAAGTTAAGGATATATACAAAACATGTACACCCGGCAAGTCGAAAACACGAAAAGGTGGCTTGGGCAAAAAGGTATCGGTGGGCGAAAACCGAAAGGCGGTCTAGGCAAAGTTAGGGATTTAAGCGTACAACTATGTCTCTTCGGATCACCTACTTCAGACTACTATCGGCATTCAAGGTTCAAATGGCGAAGATCAGTCACTCACTTTCTCACGGCGACAAGGAGATGAGATAGTTGAAATATATGAGCACTAGCATAGTTGGAACTTAACGAGATTGTTTCCATGGCTTTTACCTTTCTTGTGTACAAACTACTTGGCCATCGCATACATTTCAAATAAACATAAATTCTTTCTCTTTACAATTCTTGTTGTTGTCGTTTGCAATAAGTCCAACGTTTGCTTTGAATGACTATATGCATTTGACAATAAAATCTAATCTCAAACATCGAAAAGTGAACATACAAAAGTGCTTACTACGGGCTCCGGGGTGGGATGACGAAAGTCACCAAAACATTCCCGTAGAGCATGATCCTACAAAGGTATCACTCACAACACAACTTCCCAGGGGCAAAGGAATCCACGAGCAATTCCACTCAACTAAGTAAAGTTACATCGGTCTCAGCGGTAACACCTCACCCCGTCAAGTATTTATCCCAGCGGACATCTCGATCCTTCCTTTTCCCCGTGGCGGTATCGGACTCGAGACTTGGTCGGATAGTGCCGGAGGAAACTACATCTTCATCTCGGCCTGGGATTACAGCGGATTCGACCCTTAACGGGTTTCCGGCAACTATCAATTGCTCTCCGGTGAGATCATCAGAATCCCAATAGGCGCCTCTGAATTCCCTCGGCGGGATCTACACCGAATCCCCAGCGGATCGCCTCCCAGATTCTCTCGGTGATGCATATGAGATCTCCACCACGAGCCTCTCAAATCTCTACCTTCCTCGACAATATCTAGGCCCAAGACACAGTCGGATAGTGCATCGGAGGAATCAGTTTCTTTCTTCTCCTTCAAAGCGGGGTTCTCACCTACTCGATTCCCCAAGCAGAGTCGAAATCTTCAAGCAGAACATCCGCATCTTCTTCAAGATGGACATGTTTTGAAATACCACAACATCTATCATTCATACATTTCTCATAAAGTCATAATTCATGCATATGTCATTCATATACCTTTGTCATGCATCATACTTTGCATAAAACTAACCAATATTCTATCAAAGTTCCTCTTGTTTTCTCCAAAGCAGTGTGATCCTTAGCGCAAAGCGGGTCGAGTTAAGCCCGAATCGAAGGAAAACTATCGAAAGACCTCCCTTGGTTGTCCTCCGCGGTGGTCGAGATTAAGCCCGAATCGGCGGAAAACTATCGAAAGACCGCCCTTGGTTGTCCGGCGACTAGTCGAGTTAAGCCCAATCGGCGGAAAACTATCAGAGGCCGCCTCTAGTTATCCTCCGATAACGGGCAATGGATCGACACCGATGCTGCAGGGAAGCTATCCACATTTTGCCAACTACTACCTCCCTCGGAGTAATCGGCACAATTTATTACGATTCCGTTATCAACAGCAACTCTGAGTCTAGCGTCGACTCGATTGCCTTGGATGGCATCTTAAGCCCATCTCCGACTACTTATCAACATTGCTTCACTTTGAATCTGCATATATGGTTAAAAATCAATGCAAACCAATAACTTCATTCAAAAATGAACACGAAGTCTAACGTATGACTCCCTCCGGATGGCATCTTAAGCCCATCTCCATGCTCCTTCGAAGCGACTACGAGCCTAGCGTCGGCTCACTCCCACATCGATCTTTCGGATGGCATCAGCAAGCCCATTCCGCATCATCCACCAGCGAGTGCAAATTTTGGTGTACTCGGTGTTCAATCATCTTCTACCTCCGGTCACGAAAGACAAGCGTGTCAATCTAACCCTCGGTACAAGAAGATTGAGCAGGGGCATTATCATACCCAAAATTTGCCCTCCATCTACTCGAGATTTCATACATTTATACTCAAAAATTCCTCGAGAGTTGATCGGACAAACTCTCTCCTAGACAATCAACCCAAACTAGGGTTTGGTATCTCTCAGTCAAGATGGACTTCCAATATCTCCAATGGTCTTCATGCCTCCACATATGTTTCAAGATTCTCCATGTCAAGTTTCAAGCTTCACAAGTCAAGTTTCCTCGGACAATTGCTCGGATGGTTGAAAATCGGTTGTATTGGACAAAAGTCAAGCGTGGTTAACATCTGATCAAACTTCATAATTTTGGTCAACATCCTCATTTTGAAGTTACATTCATCATTTGATCAAGGGTTGATCATGATTCATCAAGAAAACTCAAGATTTGCTCAAAGTCAAACTTTCTAAATTAGGGTTTCTAGGTGAAAAGTCAAGCGAACTTTGGTGATCATAACTTTCTCATACTTTCTCGAAATTTTTCCACCACCTCTTGTTTTGAAGGAAATTCAATTCTCTACAACTTCATGTCTCACAAGAATGTCAAAAATGCTTCATTTGAGAGGTATAGCTCAAAACATTCTGAGTCATTTTCAAAGTCAACAAAAGTCAACTTTTGTTTTGAAGATATATTAAGCATAGAAACTCAATTGAGATGAGACCAAAAGGTTGGTTAGAGGACTCTTAGAGCTTTCCAAAAAGTCAGAGAACACTCAAAAATGTGGAAAATTGAGCAAGATACACTATTCAGAAGTTGGGCAATTTTGAACAATTGCACAAAAGGACATTTTGGTCAAAATGCAAAATTTTCCAAATGGGCCTAAAATCTTTTGATCCAAACTTGTTCATGACATGATTATTGACCCATAAATGCTTGGCCATGGTAATTTTCTATTTTTATGATTTATATTTGAATTTTAAAACATTTAATTCAAAATTAAATCATGTAAAATATGAAAATAAGATTTTTTTCAAAAGGAATGGATTTATATCTTCCTTGAAGTCCAAGATAGCCCAAGACTCTTGCCAAATTCGTGCATGATCATGCATTGAAGAGAAAATCAAATTTTCTTCAAGAAAATTGATTTTATTTGAAAAAAATTGAATGCTCCAAATCATATCTTTTTTCACTCTTTTTTCTTTCCAAATCTCTTCTATAAATACCAAGCAATGCATACAGCCACAAGGACGAAACCCTAGCCCTTGCACTAACCCTTATTTTGCCAAAATATTTCTCAAACTTTTGAAAATCGAATTTCAAAATCCAGCAAGTTTCAGCCAAAGCTTTCCATCCAAACGTGCTCAGGAGGTTCCCAACAATCAAGAGCAACCTTTACTCGTGCCCAGAACTGCCCAGATCGCGTGCTTGAACTCTCACCGGTTTGCAATTTTTCTAAATTTCGATTTCAATATTTCATGCATTGTTAATGTTTTTGGTGTGTTTGTTTGAACTCAGGATGATGATTAGGACACATTAGAACCATTACATGCAAGCATACACGTAGGAATCGATAGTTGCCATTGCTAGGGCAGTTCGGTTTCTTTTCTTCGAAACTCATTACACAGGCCGATTCAACGCAAATGGATATCACCATTGGATTCAGGAGGTCCGATTTAGGGGGGTAGGGTTCTATTTTCTTGTTTATTTCGCGTATTTTTGCAGGTTGGAAAATCAACCCACCAGAGAAGATGACCGGCGTTAGGGTTCCGGTGGCTGACTCCGGCGTGGACTCTTTGACCGCATGCGTGGCACGATCCCTTTCTCTGATTCGCTCATTTGAAATTGCACAGGGCCCTTGTTGTGTTTGATTTTCAAATATCAGTGACACGTTGACACATATATGCAGTTGATTTCAACTTTCAAAACACCAAGTGTCAAGTGGCGCAGTGGTTAAGGCTTGGCATGTGCAAAGATCCTCTCCAAGGTCATGAGTTCGATTCAGCCTGGGACCGGTTCTCTCTTTTCTTTTACAAACTCAAACTTTTTTCAATTATTTTCCTATTTTCATATTTATTTAATATTTGCATGCTATTTTAATTTATTTTCATATTTTATTTATGCATTAAAAAATTGTCAAAAAATTATTTTCCTTTCACATTTGTTTTCAGAAAACCTTTATTTAATTTATAAAATTAAAAAAACATATTTTTGCATGCATATTTATTTTTATTCATATTTTTGCATTTAAATCACATTTAATTAGTTTTTAATTATTAAATTGCATCCAAAAAATCCCAAAAATTTATTTTAGTATATTTATATTATTTTCAGCATGTAATAATTTTCTCATATAAAAATTTGCATTTTTCTAACATTTTTTCTCTTGTTCGATTCATATCGTATTTTCCGATTTCTCATTCCTTTACGGGTTGATCCGATTCAGACGATTCTTTCTTTATCATTTTACTTTTTTTTTAATAATGTAATTGTATATGGGATGTAATAGTTTAAATTAGGCTTTTATTTTCCGCAAGTTTAAATTATGTATCTGCCCCAAAGCCTTGTAATAGCGTAGGATTTACCTTTCCGCATCTTTACATTCCGCATTTTAATTTCCGCACCCTATCAATTGCTAGTAACTAGGCGTGTATGGCAAGATAATAATGAACTTAGCCCACTAATCTACAAGATAAAATATAAAATCAACACACTTCTTTCACACACCCTTAGGGTAATTCTCTCGTTGCCTTCACAATTCAAAATGGTCATGTCCCTCGAGCGTGAGGTATCCTAGCACCGTTGCCTACAAACAAATCATCATAGTCCCTTGATACAAAGATCATAAGACCCACGATGTCGCTTCCGAATACATGATCTTGACCCTCGATTGTCGCCTCTGAAAATGATGATAGTCCTTGAATGTGCTAGGATACTTCCTACAAGTTGCTTTCTATGACCATCCGATGTCCCTTGAATGTCCGCTTACATCTAAATGGAGCTACCTACTAACTAATGGCTAGCGCTATTCTAAGGGAAGGTAACAATACAAAAAACGACCAATTCTGAGTAGGTAAATAAGTCTTTTAGTTGCTTGCTCTAAACCAAATACTTTTCACACCACACACTCTTTTTTCAAAGTTCAAACTCTTTTCAAAACGAAACATTTCCAAACACTTTGTATACATTCCTACATGAATCATTACAAAGTCAAAGCGAAATGCCTTTTTCAAAACACTTTTGTCAAACACACAGAAAGCACAATTTTAAAAGGTGATCTAGAGCAACTAAGATAACTACGGATGGAAAGGGGTGCTAATACCTTCCCTTTTCATAACCTCCTCCCTTCTCCCTTACTCAGAATCTAAATGAAGGTCTTTTTCTATACTTTTACCTTCCCTTAATTGGATAAAAATAAAAGTCGGTGGCGACTCTTGCTATCCGCACATTTGCGATACAAAAAAACTAAAAAGTCAGTTCACTGTATCACATGATCGACTTGACATTGAAGGGTTGGTTCTGAAACCCAAAAAAATCCAAAAATATTTTCATCTGATTAAATTTTAATCGGGCAAAGCGACATTAAAGCGTTTTCAAACCTCCTTAAAGGTGAATTTTTCAAGTTTTCGACTTCCGATTTTTTTCAAAACCTTTCACAAATCAACTTAACATTTCAAAACATTCTCAAAAACATTTTCAAATCATTTTTCAAAACATTTCATCAAATTTGCATCTTTTTACCATGATCGAGCCAATTCAAACGATAAAACTGATTTCGTCTTCTCTCGAATTTCTCGATTGATCATGGGCCTCCCTTACGGTGTAAGTCCCAACCCTTTATGTACATACTTAGCTTTATTTGTACATATTCAAATCATCTTTGTCAATATTCAAACATAAACAAATTTCTTTCATTTGTTTTCATTCGTTTGTCTATGCGCTGAAACCATTGGTTCTAAAGGAAGGTTTCTCCTGAGCAAGATTTCTTTTAAACCAATGGGCCTCCATCACGGTGTAAGTCCCATAACATTCTTTTATGTACATAATATTTCCTTGTACATATCAAACTTTTGTCAAATATTTTTTAAACAAACTTTTTATCTGTACATAACACAGATACTTCTTTCAAAACCTTTTATACATACATATCTGAGATACTCTTTCTTTGAAAATACTTTTCAGATAAACTTTGATTAATCGTTTACATTTCATCATACATTTTACACTAAATACCATTGATTTTGAAAAGAAGCATTATTCCACTGTGAAGCTGTTTTCAAATCAATGGGCCTCCCTACGGTGTAAGTCCCACCCTCCTATGTACATCCATCTTTGTACATAAAAACTTCGTTCGTGTACATATTCATTTCCTTGTACAGTTCAAACTTGTGAATAATCAAATTCGCTCGTTTTAAGCGTTCGTTCACAGACACTTGTTTATATTTCATAAAGCTGCTGTAAATAAACATCATGCATTGTTTATATTTCCTTCATAAACTCCTGTGAATACATATCACACACACTGTTTTATACAATGTCTAATTATAACATAACAATTAGACTAATCAATAGGTTCCCAGCGGTATAGCCTCCGCTTGGGCTTCATACAAGACAACTCATCACCAATTGAGTTTAGCCTCGCTTGGGCTTTATACAAGACATTTATCCCGTGGGCCCTTCTCTTGGGCTTTGTACAAAGAAACTCTTCCTGAGTTAGCCTCGCTTAGGCTTCATATAAGACAAACACTCCCTGTTGAGTCGGCCTCCTCTTGGGCTTCGTTCAAAGAACTCCTCATTGAGTTTAGCCTTCTCTTGGGCATCATACAATGAAAGAGATAGGAAATCTCTTAAGTCTCCTCTTGGGCTTCAATACAAAGAATCACCAGCGCTAAGATAGAACACACGAAAGGATGGTTTCCGGTGAAATCACTTTCAAATTCCCCATAGAGTAAAATTTCCGGTGAAATTACTCTTACTCGACAAAGGATGATTTCTCGGTGAAATCCCTTTCAAGCCAAAACGGCCATACCATATAGCTTCCTCTTGAGCTTCATACAAGGACCCTCGATGACCCTCGGAATGCCTCCTCTTGGGCTAACAATACAAGGACCCACGGCTTCTTAAAAGCATCCCTTTAATCCAATCAATTTCTCCTTGAGATTTAGACATCTATCATCTCTATGGAAGAAGTATCTCATCTATCACATCACATACAATCAAAACTTTTCAAAACTTTTCAAACTTTTCAAATTTTCAAACAAAAACATCTCTTAACGAAAGTAGTAGCGCTTGTACACTCAAGCAAAACACCCAATGCTTACAGTTAAAGATTCAATCATCTTTTCAAACATCTTTCTTAAACATGTAAGTGGTAGCGCTTGTACACTCAAGCAAAACACCTATACTTACGAAAGATTTTTATCAATCAAACCTTTTCAAAATGTATGTGATGAAATAGATTAGATACATTTTCATTAAGATGACATTTATCATCTTCTTACTAACATCCGTTGCTTTCCACTAGCATAAGTGGGAACTACGATTGCTCGACTTTCTCAACATCCTTTTGAGAATACGTGAAACAAGGTCTCATCCTTGCCGAGCAAATTTCTATCTCCTCGGACCAAACAAACCATAGAACCACATGATCCGAGCTACAAATGCTGCGATTCCACTAGGGGATATGTATCGGAAGATCCACGGATCTTTGCGAGCACAATAATAACAAAACCTAGAATCCCACATAATCTGTTTCTTAAAATCCCAAAGGAGAAACTTTCCCAATCATAGAAATAGCAATTAAAAACACACAACATATCAAGCGTATTCATATATAAAGTGTAGATAACTACATATATTTAGGGTGCTCCATCTATTCCTTTATATACCAATCCCCTTACAGAATCTCCCCGATGCGTTATGTCTAGTTTGCGCTAGTCGTTCGCATATCAATATCAATTGAGGGTATTTGACTTTCCCTTTTTCATAATCATTAAATCATCTTTCTTGTGTTGAAAATAATAAAGCTTGATGCTCGCGGCATCTTTATAAACAAATCAAAAGATTTAAATCGTTGCGTACCAGAAGATCCGAACTCACGTTCGCATCACCATGGCGCGTCACCTTTTAACGCGAACAGGAAAAATGGCGACTCTGCTGAGAATGAACTTTGATTTTCAAAAAAGAAGCGTTACTACTTGAGAGCACCAAGCTTTTTGTTTTCAAAAGAAAAGAAAGGGATAAGCTTTTCATATTTTGCATATATCATTTTCTTTATTGTGTGTTTAGCGATTTCACTTGATGGAAAGAAATCTAACCGGTTTAAGAAACATTTTAAGATCTAGGTGGAGGTATTATCGTGAAGTTCAATGCTTTGAAGTTAATATTTCCTTGATGGAGGTTGTCTTGAGGATATTGTGTTTAAGCAAGTAATTGCGAAGGTTGTATTTTCGAGGGAACTTAAGAAGGAGTGGTTGTAGAACACATAAACCATCACGGCCATTAGGATGTAGTGCGAGAGATTATTCGGTGTAAACCTAGAGTAATTGTCATGCGATACTACGATCGAGCGAGTTTCTCTTGAAAATATTATTGGACCATCGAGTATTCAACAAATCCAATAATGTTTTGAAGGGGAGTGTTGAGCCTGTATTATCAGTAGAACCCGATTCACAGATGAATAAGCCCTTAGAACTTAACCCCGTTGATTCTTATCGTTGGCTTCATGCTCGTGACTTCGAACGCTTGCCCGTGTGTATAACTACTAACCATGTTTGTTGCATTCATGCATTCATTCATTCATTCAAAAAACAAAAAAAACTTCATTTTCTCTCTCCATTTCCAAAGAATTTAGAGATGTTTTCTTTGTAAAATATTTTAGGTTAGAGTGATGGACGTCAGAGGAAGATTCACCAAAAGATACAGTTTTAGGATTCCTGACGTAGGAAAGTTGAAAGAGTTAGCATCCTTGGTAGAAGATCCTCGGTTTGACGCTATGGAACTCTTTTAACTCTTTTGAGCATGCGTTGATGAAGGACTTCTCAAAACCTTCGTTCAATTCTACGATCCAGTCTATCGCTGCTTCACTTTCCCTGATTATCAGTTGATGCCTACTTTGGAAGAGTATGCGCATATCCTAGGAATCTCAGTATCAGACAAAGTGCCTTTCAATGGTTTGGAAGCCATTCCTAAGTCACAAGTCATTGCAACAATGACTAATTTAAAGAAACACGAGATAGACAAAACCTAACTACGGAGGAAAACTCTTAGGACTAACTTCAAAGTTCCTAATGGAGAAGGCTCTCAAATTCTAAGTGGTAGTATGGTAGCCTTTGAAGCTATTTTAGCTTTACTCCTCTATGGATTGGTGTTGTTTCCCAACGTCCCAAATTTCGTTGATATCAACGCCATAAGGATCTTCGATTGGAAATCCGTTCCCCACTGCTTGGTGACACGTCGTCTCTATTCATCATAGGAATCGTCAAGGAGGCGGAACTATCGTGTGTTGTGTACCTCTGTTTTTCAAATGGATTACCTCATTTGCCTAAATCTCTATCTTCATGAAAACAAAGGCGAGTGGCATTGGTCGGAAGACTCATGTCTCTTACAAGCGACGATATCCATTGGTATACCTTGGCAAACAATGAGATGGAAATCATTGAGAGTGTGGAGAATTTGCCAATGTACCTCTCATTGGTACGAAAGGAGGAGTCAACTACAACCCATTCCTAGCAAAGCGTCATTTCGGATCGCAAATTCGGTAAACCTCCGGTTTCTGGTGAAAGCTACTTCTATCATGAAGGAGAGGATTCCCAAGGATTGAAGACTAGGATGATCAAAGCTTGGCATCACATCCGAAAGAAAGGAAAAGGTAAGGCAAAGAATTGTGTAGCCATGGAAACCTACACTTCTTGGATAAAGAAGAAGCGAAGAATTTGAATGCCTTACGCTTATGAGGATCCCATGTTCTCAGTCGCCTCCAAATCGACAAATTTTCCCGTTGAAGCTGTGGGAGAATACCAAGAAGCCTTGACCAAGATAAGGTTTGAGAAGGAAGCTTTGGAAAGCAAATTCCTTAAGACTAACTTTGAGAATGAGAAGCTCAAGAAGCAAGTCAAAGATCATGAAAAGACGCTCTACTTTCAGGATGAATGGCTCATGGAGAAAGATGAGAAGATTCGCGGAAGGATAGCCATCAAAAATCGTCAAGGAAAGGAAAAGCTCGAAATGACAACCAGCAAGCCGCTCCCAGCGAGTGGAAGAGTCATTAGCAAGCTAAAAGCGAAAAGCCAAACTAAAAGCTCACTATGGGAAGGAAATCCACAATGCAAGCCTTTGGATCGTCATCCGGCGAAAATGTTTAATTAGTTTAATTTAGTTTGTAATTTTATCACTTATTGTATCATTTGTGTGAGCAATGCTCCAACAAAAAACAATTGTTGTAATCTTCCTTCATTAATCAATAAAATTTGTGTTTTCCATCCAAATATTTGCCAGAAATATCTCGTTTAGCGTAAATTCTTTGGAAATTTCTTTTCTTTACTATCATATTCATGCATCATACTTTGCATTTAAGTCTACCATCTAGAGTCTAATCATTCCACGGTTTGAGCGGTCACTTTTCGGATAGAAAATTGTCAAGCATCGCGTCTTAGAGTTTCTCATTGCGTCATGACCAACTCGAGCGTCACGATACGGATCAAAAGAAGAAAAGTAATGGAGAATTTTGAACAAGAAAGCGTTGAACTCCGTGATACGGTAACCACACTACAAGAAGAAGTGGAGACTCACATCTTTGGTCAACTCGCGCCACAACATAAAGTCAACAAGCGACATCGGCGGTCATAACCAAATAGCAACGAGAGGATACTACTACTCCGGTTTAATTATCGCGATCGGTAGTTCACCTTCGGCATGCGAGGGCTATCCATAGGAATGCCTTTTAACCCGGCATTGGAGTTAGCCGACTTCTCAAACAACCTCGCTTGAAATACCTACTTTGCGCTCGTTCACTCCTGGCGTGGAATAACTTTCAAGTAACAATGTCGGTTTCTCAACCGATCATGTTGAACTCGACTTCAGTAGTGCATGCTACCATAGGCGAAGAAGTTCATCACACTCCGGAAATAACACGAATGCTCGTGGTTCAATGGAAAATCTCCGAACAACTCCTCAAAATGCGACTTGAGATAAAAACAATTCGAGGAAAGAATTGTTTGGGAAAAATACCAGGACTTGTGCTTAGTTCCTCGTAAAAATACCTACAAAATTCAAAGTCCGACTTTGAAAAGTACAAAGGAATTCATGTCATAAAGCCATCTCACGATGTATGCTAGGAAAATGTCTACGTACAATGAGGATCATCAATTTGTTAATTCATTACTTCGGGATAGTCTCACGGTGCCGCGAAGTGGTACATGGGTTTAGCGACACGAATATCAAACATTCAACGACCTAGGCAAAGCCTTTATCCGGCGATATAAATTCAACTTGGATATGGCTCGATAGGGATCAACTCCGTTCCATGTCTCAAAGGAAGAGAGACATTTAAGGAATATCTTGCGATGGAGGAAATTGCTGCCCAAGTCAATCCGCCCTTGGAAGAGAAAGAGATGACTAAGGTATTCCTCAACACTCTTGGTCCATTCTACTATGAGCGAATGATCGCTAGCGCTCCGGGAGACTTCAATGAAATGGTAAGCATGGGAATGCGACTAGAAGAAGGGGTTCGGATAGGACGTCTAACCAAGGAAGTAGGATCTTCTAGTAATACCAAGAAAGCTGGAACCAGTTTCCCAAGGAAAAAAGAACATGACGTAGGAATGGTATCCAGAAACCACGCAAGAATGTCATTCAACAACGACGGTGGCTGCCATAGCACCCTCATCAACACAACTCGAGTTGCTCCGCAATTTCAACAAAATCAACAAACTCAACGCCTCGTCAGCAGGCTCGGCGGTTTCATAACCCAAACCGTCGCAGGGTCACTCGGTTCGACCCAATTCCATAGCGTACACGAGAACTTTACCTGCGATAGAAAGGAATCTATCGGACAAGGTTACCACCTCCGGTCCACGAAAAACTACCATGGTGGTACAAAGTGACATGTCTTGCCCTTTTCACCAAGGGCACGGGCCATGACCTTGAGCATTGCATAGCATTGAAGCGGAAGTACAGATTAGTGAAGGCTAATCTTCTTTCCTTGAAACACAAGTCCGAATGTGCAAGCCAATCCACTTCCCAGTCATAGTGGACACTCAGTGAATCTAATGCTAAGGAATACAGACAGGTACCTTGTCACAGACGTAAACTTAGTCAAAGGAAACTTGGTGCATCTTCATGAAGCATACAGTACCATGAGCACCTTCACTAAGCATGATTATGCAGCTTGCTATATCTGCTCCAAGAATATCCATGGATGTCCCACCATAAGGCGGATATTCAACATTTGTTAGACATTGGTGACCTACAAATTTACAGAAATAGAGATGACCATGACGTAAATACCATAGGGCATTTTCCGCATGAGCTTTTAGTCTCAGATATCAACTCGGAAAATCCCGAAGTAAACGTTGTGATCCCTTGTTTCAATGCACCGATTGATCAATTCAAAGACATGTCCCTGCAGCAACATGAAAATCCACGGTCCTGCTGATGCAGGATACCTTGGGAGAACCAAGTGGCAAATCGACTACATGGTGAAATACTCTGCGCTGAAAATCCGGATTGAAGATATCGACCCACGGGATGGGGTGATGACTTTGACTACCTAGTCAATCGGAAGAGGAATACTCGTCTTCTCAAACTAATCAACGGATCGAGGTCCCAAATGAAGATCTGTTTCAACACGTGTGGATTTCACCAAGCGGATCACGGTTACCACTACATTAACATGATCCTTTGAAGATCAAAGTATGATTCGAGGATACAATGCGGAAAGTGTCGTGACAGAATCTCTTCACTCCGAAGGCTGGAAGGAACATCCCGTATTCAACACAAAGATCAACGGAAGTACAAAGGCTATCTCTCATACTTCGATCTATTAATCAAGAAGATCGCTTTAAGGCACCAAAGGCAAAGGCCATCGTCTAGAGTCTTCAAAGCACCTCGATCACAATCAAAGTTTACTCGAGGTTAAACCAAGCGGAAAATTACCGAGTATCTCGACTTCAAGGAGTTCGTCACTATTGAAACACATTGAAGTTAGGACTAATGTTCATAGCTCTAAGTAGTTTATCTTTGCTTTTTGTTTTGAACTCTCTTCAGCGAAGAGATGTTTATAGGGCTTTAGCTTTTAAATAATTTCTCTTTGTCTTGCCCAAGACAAATGAGTTTGTATTTAGGGCCTGTTCATATTGTGAAACATAAATAAAATCGTTGTTTTGTTTCCACTCTCGTGTTTATTTTCATTTTACCCTTTTAAAATGATAATCCTAAAAACACGGTAAAAAAAATCATAATGAAAAATTAATACGCAACACTTTCACATTAACTTTCAAAAAAAATGTTGATAAAAACTTTTTTTAATCAAACAATAATCAAAATGCAGTTAAACAAATGGACAAATCCATTGAAAGCGTAACTCTCGCTCTCTCTCAACTTTGAAATCCCACAGAATTATTTGAAAAAAGTTGAAGAAGATCCCGGATGAGATTTCTAGGCGCTAAAACACGAGAGTACCCACTCGGGGCATCGTACAAAGATAAGAAAACTCTAAGGAGGCTTTCGAAATTTCTTCCTCAATGAAGATATTCTATACAAAAGAAACTTCGACATGGTTACGCTCGGGATCGTCGAGCAAAGCGGAACCACGATCATCCATGAAGTGCATGAAGGGTCCTTTGGAACCCATTCAAATGGGCATGCAATGTCGAGAAAGATCTTAAAGCGAGGATACTATTGGATAACGATGGAATCGATTCTGCAAACACGTTAAAAGATGTCACAAGTGCGGATCTACGCGAGATAAGATCCATGTGCCTCAGACTCTACTCAACGTTCTCTCTCTCCGTGGCCTTTCTCCATGTGGGGCATCGACATGATTGGAATGATTGAACCAAAAGCGTCCAACGGACATCGCTTTATTCTAGTAGCCATTGACTACTTCACCAAATGGGTCGAAGCAGCATCTTACGCCAACGTCACAAGACAAGTGGTTGTGAGGTTCATCAAGAACAACCTCATTTGGATATGGAATTCCAAGTAAGATCATTCTGACAATGGATCCAACTTGAACAACAAAATGATGAAAAGAGCGTGAGGAATTCAATATCGAGCATCATAACTCGTCTCCTTGGCCAAAGATGAGCAGCGCCGTTGAAGCGATCAACAAGAACATCAAAAGATCGTCCGGAAAATGGTCATCACTTACAAGGCGGCATAAAATCTGCATTTGCTCTACATGGGTATCGTGCTTGATCGCACTTCAGAGGCAACTCCTTTTCTCTAGTATCGGCATGGGCGGTGCTCCCGTAGAAGTTGAGATTCCATCAATGAGAGTTCTTATGGAAACAAAGCTATTTGAGGTGAATGGTGTCAAGCGAATCGACCAAGCGAACTTAATTGAAGAAGCGCCGCTCGTGTCACGGACAACTCTATCAAAGAAGAATGAAAAAAGCTTTCGACAAAAGGTCCGACCTCGTGAATTCGAGAAGGCGACCTCGTGCTTAAAAGATTACATCTTTTCAAGCAGATTCTAGGGGCAAATGGACTCCTAACTACGAAGGCCCATACATCGTCAAAAGAAGCTTTTACGGCGGTGCTATGACTCTCACAACCATGGGCGGCGATGAACTCCGTATCTGTGAATCTTGATCGATCAAAAATACTTTGTCTAAAAAAAAAAAAAACAAAGAACAGCTCGGTGAGTGAAAACCGAAAAGGCGGCTTAGGCAAAAATAGCGTCTCGGTGGATTGAAAACACGAAAAGCGATCGAGGCAAAAATTAGAGACAATAAGCGAAATTATCACGATAGATCGAAAACACGAAAAGGCGATCTAGGCAAAAACAAGGATACAAAAAATGATGACAAAGTAAGCGTACTCGGTCCGTACTTTGTCAATTTGAAAAACTTCCACCAGCGGATCTTGATCAACTCTTCTAAAGCCACAAGCGCGATGAATTCGAAGTTGTTAGGGATAATAGCGGTTATTTGCTTTCAATGTAGCTTTTCCCAATAAATTATCATTTCAACTTTTGTAAATAGTTCATGGAATCACGCCTTTGGTGATCACCATTCTATCAATAAATTTGAGCCTTGTGCCTTTGTTTGCAATTCTTGTTTATTCCGTTTTGCAAAATAACGCTTTTATTGTGAAAATCACTTTTTGAAACAAAATGTTTTAAATGAATTTTACTTCAAAATTTTGAAACAAAAGCAAAATTCTCCTTTGAAACTATGAACACGGAAATAACTTCAACCGTTTCTCCAATAGTGTTTGATCCCGATGGAGTTGCCAGCTGCTCTGACAATTTTCTCCTCAAATCTTCAAAGGCGGTATTCTCATCCAAAAGAATCCCCAATCAAGTTGCCAATGAAATGCTTTTCTCTAAAAGTGTAAAACATGCAACTCAAAATCTTCATCGATGAACGTTTGCACCGTCTTGTAATCTTCACCAAGTATTTATTCGATGTGGCGGTCCTCTTCCCAAATATCTCTTTAGTGTCTTTGTCAAAGTAGTGTTAGCATACATATAACATTCATGACATTCATACATAATAGCATCATTCATTGCATTTTGCATTCCTCGAAATGTTTGCTTTCATATCAGGTGTAAATCACACTTACTCATGTAAGTACAAGTTTATCGATGAGTCTCGCCAAATAGAAAAGATACATTTCTTTTTATCCCGAGTATCCACAAGCAATGCATTTTCTTCTCTTCACCACATTCCCCAGTGAGATCATTCCTCATTTGGAACAATGTCTTGATTATTTGTTTCTTTTCGGTTCATTCTGAATAGAACCTTGTCTCTAATCAACAAAGCAATAAGCAATAGTCTCATTATGCGAGGCGCTTATTTTCATTCCTAAACTTGTCATAAAAGTTTTTCTTCTCAACAAGGTCAAATCATGACCATACGAGAAATTCCTCGGCGGTTTGTCTTTACATCAAAAGGAAAATCATGTTTCGATCAAAATGCGCATCTCCTCAAAAGAGATCCTCGGCAAAATTGTATCCAAGAAAATAGAAGCTCATTTCGAGTTCGTTTCTTTCAACATCATTATTCAAATGAATATTGATAAATTTTCTCAAAAAAAAAGTTACCTTGTTATAGTTATCACTTGATAATTGGTAACATCTTGACATTCATTACCATAAACTATCACAAGGTGATAATTGGTAATATCATTTTCACTTACCTTAAACATTGTCACAAGGACGGAAGGTAATCTCTCTATTTCAAAAGCGAAACAAACATTCACAAATTTTTCCCCTACCATGCCATTTTACGTGATGTCATCTAGGTGAAACTTTTTACAATCATTTTGCATCATCCGCATCTTTTGGTATCTTAGGTCCAAAATTTGCGTATTAAATATTTAAGTATCTTTATACCTATCAAAGCGAAGATATTCATCTTCATCTCTCGAGTTAAAGAAACTTAAATAGGGGCATCTGTCATACCCCAATTTTGACCTAATATACCACCATATATTTGCATCATTTCATAGCTAACGACTCGACGACGTGTCGGGTATAGCATTCACGAGTCAAAATTAGGGTTTCATCGATTTTCATCGATTCAAGAGCTAACCAATTAGGGTTTGAGATTTTTCATCTCATTTGATCTATCTTGATCAAAATATCAACCCCGATCATCGGATAACAAAATTCTCTCACGGATCGATCGAGGATCGACCAATTAGGGTTTGATCGGGCAAGAGAATTCTCGACTTTGAAGCGTGGATGACTTTTTGGATAGAGATTGGTCATCATATCTTAGATACAACCTCTTGACCTAATTTACGGATTCAAATCATCACGAGTTCACGGACTTCATCGATCGATTTCGAAGCGTCGATGAAATTTCATCTGAGAAAAGTCAAACTTTGACTTTTGGTCAAATTTTTCAAAACAAAACTTTTTCCATCATCAAAATACTTCAAATGATCCATCATGATCATCAAAAATCAAAGAATTTGGAAAAGTCAACAAAAAGTCAAAATTTCTATAACTTAGAAAAATTTCTAAGTGTGAAATTTCACATTTTTCCAAACTTCAAGCCATTTTTTCACCTAGTTCCAATTGGAATTTGAAAAAACTCAAAACATGAAAGTTGTAGATCATGGAAAAATCTTTCCAAAATGTCCAAGAACTTCAAAATCCATGAAGGCTAGCTATGTTTTTGAAATTGAAACCAAAGGTGCCATGAAACTTGATTTTCAAAATCCACAACTTCAAATTATAGGTCATTTTGTGTTTTTTCACTTAAACCACTTGCCACCTTGCCAAAATGACTCATCAAACTGATAAACATCAGTGAAAAGTGATGATTGAAGATTGGATCAAGTTTGGATAAATTTACACATGGTAAAAAAGGAACCTTCCTTTTACTTTCCAAATGACTTTCTTGCCCCTTAAGTTTCCTTTGAATCACAAGTAGCTTGTACTCCCTTGCCTAACATTTCAGAGCTTCTTGTCTATAAAAGGATCATGTTTCAAGCTTAAATCGACACCAAAAACTTCACAAATACATGCTTTCTCTTCATTTCCTTGAAAATCAAGAAATCCATCTTATTTTGAGAAACATTGCAAATTTTGAAATCTGTGAAAACCATGAAAAGTTTTTGTGTCTAACATGTTCTAATACTAACATGTAATCTATTTGAATCTTAAAATCAACATAGAACTAGCTAAAATTCAGAATCACACTTCATCATTTCTTAACCAAAAGCGCCCAAGCAATCGGTTTGGAGTTGAGCTTGATCAAGCGTGTTCTAATGATTCATACATGATCCATATACATCATAGACATGATGCGGATCAATCGACATTAACCCCATTTTCGAGTTTCACTTTGGATGTGGGTGGACTTGGCTAGGTTGATTGGAAAGGATTCAAAGCAAGCAAGCTGTCCTCACGACATCCATACATGCCGATGAAGCTTAAATGATCAAGAAATAGCAGCTGGAAACACGTTTTGAGCTCCTTGATTCTCACATTTCCGGTAAGAACACGGCTGGTTCTCTTAATTCCTTGCACCATTTGAGAAAAACTCTTGGCGATCTTTTACGCACCTCTAACGATCAATAGCCCTCAAAAAATCAAACAATCATGAACCATGAATCATTTAATTTGAAAAATTCGTTTTAGGGTTCATCGTGTTCTTCGAATCGAAAACATGATAGGCTTAAAATAAATGAAATTAACAAGCATATTCATGTTCGTGGTGCAAAACCGATCAAGTTTGATGTTTATTTCATTCAATTTGGTTGAGAAACGAAGATTTGAGCTCGGATCCATGGCGAAAATCAAAATCATAAGCCCGGTGCGTTCTTCATGTGTTCTTGATTTTCAAATATTCAAAATTTCAATCTTATGTCTCGCGTGTCATTTCCACTAACACACTCAAGCGTTTGGCTCAGTTGGTTGCATGCTTGCTCTTAGTTCTCTCTGACACGTGCCCCACCTCATGGTCATGGGTTCAACACCCAACAAGACCATTCCTTTTTACAAACTTCAATATTTTCATATTTTTTCTTCAAACTTCAACATTTTTTCTAACTAATCAAAACTTCTCATTTTGAGATGATTTTTTGCACACTTGTCATTTAATATATATATTTTATGATTATGTCAAAAAATCCAAAAATATTTTCATCGATTAAATTTTAATCGAGCGAAAATGACATTACGAAGCTTTTTCAAACCTCCTTAAAGGTGAATTTTTCAAGTTTTCGACTTCGATTTTTCAAAACCTTTCACAAATCAACTTAACATTTCAAAACATTCTCAAAACATTTTCAAATCATTTTTCAAAACATTTCATCAAATTTGCATCTTTTTACCATGATCGAGCCAATTCAACGATAAAAGCGGATTCGTCTTCTCTCGAATTTCTCGATTGATCATGGGCCTCCTTATGGTGTAAGTCCCAACCCTTTATGTACATACTTAGCTTTATTTGTACATATTCAAATCATCTTTGTCAATATTCAAACATAAACAAATTTCTTTCATTTGTTTTCATTCGTTTGTCTATCTTGAAACCATTGGTTCTAAAGGAAGGTTTCTCTGAGCAAGATTTCTTTTAAACCAATGGGCCTCCATCAGTGTAAGTCCCATAACATTCTTTTATGTACATAATATTTCCTTGTACATATCAAACTTTTGTCAAATATTTTTAAACAAACTTTTATCATACATAACAGATACTTCTTTTTCAAAACCTTTTATCATACATATCTGAGATACTCTTTCTTTGAAAATACTTTTCTGATAAACTTTGATTAATCGTTTCATTTCATCATACATTTTACACTAAATACCATTGATTTTGAAAAGAGCATTATTCCACAAAGCTGTTTTCAAATCAATGGGCCTCCCTACTGTGTAAGTCCCAACCCTCCTATGTACATCCATCTTTATGCGTACATAAAAACTCGTTCGTGTACATATTCATTTCCTTGTACAGTTCAAACTTGTGAATAATCAAGTTACGCTCGTTTTAAACGTTCGTTCACAGACACTTGTTTATATTTCATAAACTGCTGTAAATAAACATCATGCATTGTTTATATTTCCTTCATAAACTCCTGTGAATACATATCACACACACACACCTGTTTATACAACTGTCTAATTATAACATAACAATTAGACTAATCAATAGGTTCCCAACAGTATAGCCTCCGCTTGGGCTTCATACAAGACAACTCATCACCAATTGAGTTTAGCCTCCGCTTGGGCTTTATACAAGACATTTTATCCCCAGCATGGGTCAGCCTTCTCTTGGGCTTTGTACAAAGAAACTCTTCCACTGAGTTAGCCTCCGCTTAGGCTTCATATAAGACAAACACTCCCCTGTTGAGTCAGCCTCCTCTTGGGCTTCGTTCAAAAGAACTCCTCATTGAGTTTAGCCTTCTCTTGGGCATCATACAATGAAAGAGATAGGAAATCTCTTAACAGTCTCCTCTTGGGCTTCCAATACAAAGAATCACCCGCGCTAAGATAGAACACCTGAAAGGATGGTTTCCCGGTGAAATCACTTTCAAATTCCCCATAGAGTAAAATTTCCCGGTGAAATTACTCTTACTCAGCAAAGGATAATTTCTCGGTGAAATCCCTTTCAAGCCAAAGACAGCCATACCCTATAGCTTCCTCTTGAGCTTCATACAAGGACCCTCGATGACCCTCGGAATGCCTCCTCTTGGGCTAACAATACAAGGACCCACGGGCTTCTTAAAAGCATCCCTTTAATCCAATCAATTTCTCCTTGAGATTTAGACATCTATCATCTCTATGGAAGAAGTATCTCATCTATCACATCACATACAATCAAAACTTTTCAAAACTTTTCAAACTTTTCAAACTGTTTTCAAACAAAAAACATCTCTTAACAGTAAGTGGTAACGCTTGTACACTCAAGCAAAACACCCAATGCTTACAGTTAAAAGATTCAATCATCTTTTCAAACATCTTTCTTAAACATGTAAGTGGTAACGCTTGTACACTCAAGCAAAACACCTAACTTACGACGAAAGATTTTTATCAATCAAACCTTTTCAAAAATGTATGTGATGAAATAGATTAGATACATTTTCATTAAGATGACATTTATCTGTCTTCTTACTAACATCCGTTGCTTTCCACTAGCATAAGTGGGAACTACGATTGCTCGACTTTCTCAACATCCTTTTGAGAATCGTAGGAACAAGGTCTCATCCTTGCCGAGCAAATTTCTATCTCCCTCGGACCAAACAAACCATAGAACCACAGTAGATCCGAGCTACAAATGCTCGATTCCCACTAGGGGATATGTATGCGAAGATCCACGGATCTTTGCGAGCACAATAATAACAAAACCTAGAATCCCACATAATCTACTGTTTCTTAAAATCCCAAAGGAGAAACTTTCCCAATCATAGAAATAGCAATTAAAAAACACACAACATATCAAACGTATTCATATATAAAGATGTAGATAACTACATATATTTAGGGTGCTCCATCTATTCCTTTATATACCAATCCCCCTTACTCAGAATCTCCCCAATGCGTTATGTCTAGTTTGCGCTAGTCGTTACGCATATCAATATCAATTGAGGGTATTTCAGCTTTCCCCTTTTTCATAATCATTAAATCATCTTTCTTGTGTTGAAAATAATAAAGCTTGATGCTCGCGGCATCTTTATAAACAAATCAAAAGATTTAAATCGTTGCGTACCAGAAGATCCGAACTCACGTTCGCATCACCATGGCGCGTCACCTTTTAACGCGAACAAGACTGCTACAGCAAGAAGAGCAGGTTATACAGCCGCATGAAGAGCAAGTTGAGATTGTGAATCTGGGTACTGATGAAGACATAAAAGAGATCAAGATAGGAGCGGGTCTTGAGAACAGTGTCAAAGAAAGGTTGGTTCAGATGCTACGAGACTATGTTGAGGTTTTGCTTGGTGCGAAGACATGCGAGGTTAGACATTGATATTGTGGTGGTACGATTCTTGACAAAGAGGTTTTCTCGGTGAAAGCAGAAGGTTCGTCGCATGCGTCCTGAGATGCCAGAGAAAATCAAAGCCGAAGTTATGAAACAGTTCAACGCCGGCTTCTTAGCAGTTACTTCCTATCCATAATGGGTTGCTAATGTGGTTCCTGTGCCTAAGAAGGATGGTAAGGTACGGATGTGTGTGGATTGAGAGATCTGAACAAGGCAAGTCCGAAGGCGATTTCCCACTTCCTCATATTGATGTTCTGGTTGACAACACCGCTCAACATAAGGTCTTCTCCTTTATGGATGGTTTCTCCGGTTACAATCAAATCAAAATGGCTCCTGAAGACATGGAGAAGACTACTTTTGTTACACAGTGGGGCACTTTCCGTTACAAGGTTATGCCGTTTGGACTAAAGAACGCAGGCGCCACTTATCAGTGCTATGGTGACATTATTTCATGACATGATTCATCACGAGATAGAGGTCTCGTCGGCGACATGATAGCTCGATCACGGTGAAGAAGAACATCTTGATCATTTGCGAAACTATTTGTGATTGAAGAAGTATAGGCGAGACTTAATCCTAACAAGTGCACTTTTGGAGTCGGATCGGAAAACTCCTAGGGTTTGTTGTCGATGGTAAAGGTATTGAAGTTGACCCGCCAAGGTTAAAGCTATTCAAGATGCCGCTCCCTAGAAGGAAGTCGGAGGTTTCTTGGGCCGATTGAACTACATTGCAGATTCATCGCACATCACTGCTACTTGTGAGCCAATCTTCAAGTTACTTAAGAAAGATCAAGTAGTAGAATGGAATGGCGATTGCGGATCGCTTTTGACAAAATCAAGGTACTTACGAATCCTCCTATCACGATGCCGCCCACGAAGGAAGACCTCTTATCATGTACTTGACGGTATTAGAGAACTCAATGGGATGTGTGTTGGGGCAACATGGCGAGTGCAGTCGAAAAGAGTATGCAATATACTACCTTAGCAAAAGTTTACCGTTGTGAAACAAGTTACTCACATTTCGAGAAAAGCGCAGCAACTTTAGCTTGGGCTGCTCGCCGACTAAGGCGGTATATGTTGACTCACACTACCTTGTTGATTTCAAGATGGATCGATAAAATACATATTTGAGAAACCAGCTCTCTCGGAAGAATAGCAAGATGGAAAATGATCGACCGAATCGACATCGGTACACTTCTCGAAAGCAATTAAAGGAAGTGTAGTAGCCGATCATTTGGCTCATCAAGCCGTAGATGACTATCGATCTATGCGATTCAATTTCAGATGAAGATGTTTTACTAGTCAGCGATTGGGAAGAACCGGGCCCAGACGAAGGACACGAACAAGGATCCCAATGGACTATGGTCTTTGATGGAGCCTCAAGCGCGCAATGGCATTGGCGCCATCATTACATCCCTACGGTGACTGCGCCTTTCACCGACTTTGTTTGATTGCACTAACAACATGGCGAATCTGACGTGCATCATAGGTATCAAAGCTGCTATTGACTTAAGAATCAAGTTCTTGCAAGTGTATGGAGACTCAGCTTTGGTGATCAGTCAGATTAAGGGAGAGTGGGATACAAAGCATCCGAACCTCATTCCGTATCGAGAGCATGTTCTGAGTTTGATCCCCTACTTCGAAGAGATCACTTTCAATCACATTCCACGAGAAGAGAATCAGTTAGTAGACGCATTGGCTACTATTTCGTCTATGTTCAAGGTCAGATGGGACAACGAGGCTCCCCAGGTCATCATTGAGAGGTTTGACGAACCAGCGTATTGTTATGAGCTTGATACAGAAGAGAAACCTTGGTACTACAACGTGAAGAGGTATCTTGAGACTCGGGAATATCCAGAGGGCATACATCAATGATAAAGTTCATGAGAAGATTTGCATCAAATTCTTCCTCAACAATGGCATCTTATACAAGCGCAACCACGACTTGTGCTTAGTCCGCTGTGTAGATCAGAAAACAACAATACGTATCATGGAAGAGTTACATGAAGGCGCATTTGGTACCCACTCCGATTGGACATACAATGGCTAAGAAGATTTTGAGAACGAGGTTACTATTGGTCCACCATGGAAGCGATTGTCACCTTCGCCCGATCTTGTCACAAGTGCGGTTATCTTGACAAAGTGCACGTACCTCCGTACCTCGAATGTTCTAACTGACTCCTTGGCCTTTTGCAATGTGGGGCATTGACATGATCGGAGAAATCAAACTCCACGACCAATGGACATCGTTTCATCCTTGTGGCAATTGACTACTTTACCAAGTGGGTAGAAGCGACCTCGTTTGCATCTGTTACCAAGAATATTGTGGCTCGATTTATCAAACATAATCTTATCATCGATATGGCACTCCGAAAGGATTATCACAAATAACGGCTCAATCTCAACAATAAGATGATCATTTGAACTCTACAGCGTTCAAGATCAAACAACACAATTCTTCTCCGTATCGGCCTAAGATGAGCAGCCGTGGAAGGCGCCAACAAGAACATTAAGAAGATTATCTGAGAAGATGGCGGTGACTTACAAAGATTGGCATGAGATGTTACCATTTCTCTTCATGGTTATCGCTTTTCTGATGCGAACATCAACAAAGGCAACCCCTTCTCTCTTGTATACGGTATGGGCAGTCCTACCATCGAAGTTTAGATACCCTCGACGAGTCCTCCGGGATGCGAGTTAGGCGAAGGCGATTGGGTCGAGACTCGCCTTGACAGATTAATTTGATTGATGAGAAGCGACTCGCGTCCATATTCCACGGACGGATCTATCGAAGCGAATGATCGAGCATTTAACAAGAAGGTCAAGCATCGAGTCTACCAAGTCGGTGATCTAGTAGTCAGCGCATCATTCTTCCACAAGGTGATCCAGGGCAAATGGACTCCCACCTATGAGGGACCGTTTGTAGTCAAAGTATTTTCGGTAGACTATGATACTTAGCACCATGGATGGCGAAGACTTCACCACATGAATCGAGACATAGTCAAAAATACTACGCATAAAAGAGACCCGCTTGATCGACCTAGGCAAAATAAGGGCATCTGGCGAACCAAAGGGTTCGGGCAAAGTGAAGGATATATACAAAAAATGTACACAGCAGTCGAAAACACGAAAAGCGGCTTGGGCAAAAAGGTATCGGTGACTAAAAACCGAGAAAGGCGGTCTAGGCAAAAATAAGGGATTTAAGCGTACAACTATGTCTCGTCCAGATCACCTACTTCCAGACTACTATCAGCATTCAAGATTCAAATGGCGAAGATCAATTCACTCACTTCCTATTGACAGCAAGGAGATGAGATAGTTGAAATATATGAGTACTAGCATAGTTGAAACTCAACGAGATTGTTTCCGCATAGCTTTTTACCTTTCTTGTGTACAAACTATTTGGCCATACGCCACGTTTCAAATAAATTACGAGTTCTTTCTCTTTACAATTTTCACTATTGTTGTTTGCATAAAGTCCAATGTTTGCTTTGAATGATTATATGCATGTGACAATAAAATCTATTCACAAACATCACGAAAGTGAGCGTGCAAAGTAATTACTACGAGCTCTAGGAATTGAGATGGCGACGAAAGTCACCAACATTTCCCAGCGAGCATGGATCCCCATAGAGATGTTGCTTACCACCTTCCCGATGGAGTATCGGTCCCAAGCAATGATTCCACTCAACTTAACAGGATTACGCTGTCTTGAGCAATAACATTTCATCCCAGCTAAGATGTTTATCCCCAGTGAAATCTCTCAATAATTTCCCTTTTCCCCGGTATCGGACTCGAAACTTGGTCGGATAGTGCCTTGGAGAAACCTACACCTTTATTCCCCGATAAGATTCCAGCTCCGGACTCTTCTAACGGTCTCCGGCAACCACCATTACTCTCTAGCAAGAATCCCGGTGAGTATCTCCAAGATTCTCCCCAGCGGGATCTACACAAGATCCTCACGGTACCTCTACCGTCCTCAACAATATCTAGGCACGAAACTTGGTGGGATAATGCCGGAGGAATCAAAGCTATCTTTCTTCTTAGGATCTTCATCCTCAAGCAGTCGAGAAATCTCAGCGAACTTCCGCATCTTCTTCAAGATGGATATGTTTTGAAATACCACAACATCTATCATTCATACATTACTCATAAAAGTCATAAGTTGTGCATATGCCATTTCATACGCATTGTCATGCATCATACTTTGCATAAGACTAACAAATATTCTATCAAAGTTTCTCTTGTTTTCTCCAAAGCAGTGAAAATCACTTGGCATAAGCAGGTCCGGATTAAGACCCGAATCTCGACTGGAAAACTATCTGAACGACCACCCCTAGTTGTCATCCGACAACTGGTCCAGGATTAAGACCCGAATCCAGATAGTTATCCTCCGATAACAGGAAGTGGATCAATACCCGATGCCTGACGAGGAAGATATCCACATTTTGCCAACTACTACCTCCTCGAGTAATCGACACGAAGATCTATTATGATTCCTTCTTATTATCAACAACAACTCTGAGTCTAGCATACGACTCAGTTGCCTTGGATGGCATCTTAAGCCCATCTCCGACTACTTGTAAACATTTCTCCATTTTTAGAATGCTGCATATTTGGTTAAAAACCAATACAAACCAATAACTTCATTCAAAGATTAGCACGAAGTCTAACATACGACTCCCTCCGGATGGCATCATAAGCCCATCTCCATGCTCCTTCCACTATCAAGAACATCTATAGAGCCTAGCGTCGGCTCCTCCCGGCATCGATCTTTCCGGATGGCATCTTAAGCCCATCCCATCAATTTTCCTATTCGGACGACATTCTCGAGTCTAGCATACAACTCATTCCCAGTAAGTCTCTACCTTCCCCAAATGGCATCGTAAGCCCATTCACGCATCACCGGTGAGTGCAAATTTTCGGGTGTACTCGGTGTTCAATCATCTTCTACCTCCGGTCACGAAGGCACGCATGCCAATCTACCCCTTCGGTACAAGAAGATTGAGCAGGGGCAGCTGTCATACCAAAATTTGTCCTCCATCTTCTCAGACATCCCATACATCCATACTCGAGGATTCCTCGAAGGTTGATCGGACAAACCCTCTCCTAGACAATCAACCCAAACTAGGGTTTGGCAATTCTCGACTCGGATGGACTTCAACATCTCAATGTTCATCATGCCTCCTCATATGCTTCAAATATTCTCCATGTCAAGTTTCAAGCCTTACAAGTCAAGCTTCCTCGAACAATTGCTCGGATGGTTGAAAATCGGTTGTATTGGACAAAAGTCAACATGGTCAACATGCGAGTCAAACTTCATGATTTTGGTCAACATCCTCATTTTGAAGTTACATTCATCATTTGATCAAGGGTTGATCATGATTCATCAAGAAAACTCAAGATTTGCTCAAAGTCAAACTTTCCAAATTAGGGTTTGTTAGAGAAAGTCAATAAACTTTGGTGGTCATAACTTCTTCATAATTTATCGAAATTTTCCATCAAAGCTCATTTTGAAGGAAATTCAATTCTCTACAACTTCATGTCTCACAAGAATGTTCAGAAAATGCTTCATTTGGAAGGTATGGATCAAAACATTACAGGTCCTTTTCAAAAGTCAACAAAATGTCAACATTTTGCTTTGAAGATATTTTGAGCATGGAAACTCAATTGAGATGAGACAAAAAGGTTGGTTAGAGGACTCTTAGAGCTTTCTAAAAAGTCCAAGAACACTCAAAAATGTGGAAAATTGAGCAAGATACACCATTCACAATTTGGGCAATTTTGAAGAAGTGCACAAAGAAATACTTCTAAAAATCAAAAACTTTGCAAATGGGCACTTTTCTTCATCCAAACTTGTTCCTTATACAATTAGGAATATCCAAGCCCAATGCCACGAATTTTATTTTATTTTCTATTTAATTTGGAATTTATTCATTTAAATACAAATTAAATTTAAAAATAAGGTATAAAATCAAAATTAAATGCAAACTTGATTTTTCTCTCTTCCTTGAGATCAAGTAACTCAATAAAACCAGCAAATTTGAAATTTGGTTGAATATGGCAAGATTGGATTGAAAATTGATCAAAAGATGAAAATTTGATTTTGTACAAAATCAAATATGATTTACATTGATTATTGATTGATTCTTCCTCAAATCGACTCAAATTCATCTATTATATATATTTAACACATGCCACACGAATTAGGGTAGAATTTTTGACTGGAGAAACCCTATTGAAGCTCAAGAAAACCGTGCCCTACAAGCCAATTGCAGCCCTAGTTCCAGCCGTTTTCAATCGATTTTGAGGTGTCCATTGCATTCCTTGATACCTCTTGAGTCGATCCAGACCCTTACATCATCCAAAAGCATCCAGAATCAAGAAATCACGAATCGGTTTGTGCATCCTTTTGTCAAAATCGTGTTTCATTATTCATGCATTATTAACAAGTTTTGATGTTTGTTTCATGTTTAGAACAAAGTTTGCAAGTGATCTGGGCAGGTTAATTGCATTTCCATGGCCTGAAACGTGTTATGCCATAACTAGGGTTCCTGAACTCGATTTAGGGCTTTGCTTATTAGGATAAATTGGACCACGAGACTATTACCAATGCATTGAATGATGTCTGAATCGATCCATGGTCTTAGATGTTATTTATATTATGTGTGTGATTTTGATTTAGCGAGTGCGTAGCGTCGAATAATGGCGATCTGAGTTTTCAAAAATTCAAAGCGAAAGAGATGAAGTTTGGCGGAGCGAGGCAATGGGGAGGCCGTGTTTGTAACCTACTCGTTCAATTTTCAAACACACTTGCCTGGCTCGGTTGGTTAAGGCGCTTCCTGTTGATGCCCTCCCATTCACGAGTTCGAACCTCAGGGGACGGTTTTGATTTCTTTTTATAAACATCAAACTTTCAATTATTTTCATATTTTCATATTTTTCCATGCAATTTTAATTCTTTTCATAATTTTTATTCATGCATTAAAATCATCAAAATATTTTTCCTTTTGCATTTATTTTCATAAAATGTTTATTTAATTTATAAAATTAAAAGTATTATTTTGCATGCATATTTATTTTTATTCATAATTTAGCATTTAAATCACTTTTAATTAGTTTTTAATTATTAAATTGCATCAAAAATCCCAAAAATTATTTTAGCATATTAATGTTATTTCCAGCAAAATATTTTCTCATTCAAAATTTGCATTTTACTAACATTTTCCTCTTATTCGATTTCATCGTATTTTCCGATTTTCTCATCTTTTCACGAGTTATTAGTTTGAGACGATTTCTTTTATCGTTTTCTCTTTTCCAATAATGTAACTGCCCATGGGATGTAATAGCTTAATTAGGCTTTTTATTTTCCATAAGTTTAAATTATGTATCCCAAAGCCATGTAATAGCGTAGGATTTATCTTTCCGCATTTTACATTTCGCATTTTAATTTCCACCCTATAAACTAATAGTAATTAGGCGTGTATGGCAAGATAAAATTGAACATAGCTCACACTAATTTTAAAGATAAAATATACGAATCAACACACTTCTTCACACCGCACCCTTAGGGTAATTCTCTCGTTGCCTTACGAATACAAATGGTCATGTCCCTCGAGCGTAGAGGTATTCTATACCGTTGCCTTCAAACAAATCATCATAGTCCCTTGATACAAAGATCATAAGACCCGCGATGTCGCCTCCGAATACATGATCTTGACCCTCGATTGTCGCCTACGAAAAATGATGATAGTCCCTTGAATGTGCTGGATACTTCCTACAAGTTGCTTTCTATGACCATCCGATGTCCCTTCGATGTCCCGCTTACATCCAACAAATGAGTTACCTACCAACTAATGGTATGGATAGTGCTATTCTAAAGGCGTAAAATAACACGAAAGCGACCATTACGAGTAGGTAATAAGACTTTAGTTGCTTGCTCTATCAAAATACTTTTCACACCTCACACTTTTGTCAAAGTTCAAACTCTTTTCAAAATGAAACATTTCCGAACACTTTGTATACATTCCTACATGAATCATTACAAAGTCAAAGTGGAATGCCTTTTCAAAACGTTTTTGACAAACACACAGAAAACACAATTTTAAAGTGATCTAAGAGCAACTAAGAGCCCGTAGATAACTACGGATGGAAAAGGGTGCTAATACCTTCCCTTTTCATAACCTTCTCCCTTACTCAGAATCTAACGAAGGTCTTTTTCTATAATTTTTACCTTCCCTTAATTGGATAAAAGAAAAGTCGGTGGCGACTCTTGCTATCCGCACATTTGCGATACAAAAACCTACAAAGTCAGTTCACCGTATTACAGACCTGCATAAGCTCAAAGTTGAACTTCGAATTCTAGGTTAGAGGTGTTACAGTTTGTTATCAATGATCTGCATCATGTCTATGATGTATGTGGATGATGTTTGGATGATTAGAACTCAAGTTGCTAAAGCCAAACCATGAATTCGAAAGTTATGGCAGTTTTTCAAGCTTATGTGTATGGCATGTGAAAACTGATTTCTAGCTTGGCTTGTGTTAATTTTAAGTTATAGACCAATTACATATAACATTTAAAACATGTTAGACACCAATTTATTCAAAAATTTTCACAAGTTTTCAAAGATGCACAATTTCTCCAATTTGCACTATGTTTCATGAATTTTGAGAAAGAAGAATGAAAGCATGTACTTGCATGGCTTTGGTGTAGTTTGAATGGCAAGTAAGACATCTATTTATAGGCCATGAGTTCTGAAAATAATTGAGAAAGTTTGGCCATTGGTAAATTTGACTTGCCTTAAGAGGGCAAGGAAGTCTTTTTTGCATTAAATGCAAAAGGAAGCTTCCTTCTTTAACCATGGTTAATTTCCAACTTTGATCTTATCTATCATAATTACATCCAACTGATTTTTATCAGTTCTAACTTATCTTTGCAAGGTGGCATGTGTTCTAGAAGGAGACAATGCAAAATGACCTATAATTTCAAAGTTTGTACTTGAAATTCAAAGATTTTGGAGCTCTAAGTTTCAATTTCAAAAGTATGGCTAGACTCCATGGATTTGAGATTTCTTTGACATTTTGGAAAGCTTGTTTCAAGGGCTACAACTTTAATGTTTTGAGTTTTTTCCAATTCAAAGTGGAACTATGTGAAAAAATGCCATGAAGTTTGGAAAAAGTACAAAATTTTAACACTTAAATTTTTTTCTAAGTGTTAGAAATTTTGACTTTTTGTTGACTTTTCCAAATTCTTTAATTTTTTATGATCAAGATGGATCATTTGAAGTATTTTGATGATGGAAAAAGTTTTGTTTTGAAAAAGTTGACCAAAAGTCAAAGTTTGACTTTTCTGTGCAGATGAAATTTCATCAGATGTTTCAGAAATTGACTAATGAAGTCTGTGAACTTCTGTGATGTTTTGAATCCAGAAATTAGGTCAAAATGTTGTATCTAAGATATGAAGATCAATCTCCAACCAAAAAAGTCATCCATTGATCAGAAAATCAGAGATTACTCATCCTCCCGTCAAAACCCTAATTGGTCGATCCTTGATAGATCAATGAGAAAAGTTAGATATCTGATGATCAGAGGTTGATGGCTTGATCAAGATAGATCAAATGAAGTGAGTAAAACTCAAACCCTAATTGCTTGCCTCTTGAATCAGATGAAAATTTGATGAAACCCTAATTTTGACCTATGAAAAGCCACACCCGATTAATTCTGTTCTGAACTGTTAGTGATGCAATGATGCAAATGTAAGGTGGTATATTAGGTCAAAAATTGGGGTATGACACATTACATCTCCTACAGGAGGACATACACCTTTCACCGCCAGATTGTGTTTCAGTTGCACTAACAACATGGCCGAATACGAAGCGTGCATCATGGGTATTAAAGCTGCTATTAACTTAAGAATCAAATTCTTGCAAGTGTATGGAGACTCAGCTTTGGTGATCAGTTAGATTACTATGTCGTCCATGTTCAAGGTCAGATGGGACAACGAGGCTCCCCAGATCATCATTGAGAAGTTCGACGAACCGGCATCTTTTATATAAATCGATACGAGAAAACCTTGGTACTATGACGTGAAGAGGTATCTTGAGACTCAGGAATATCCCGCAGAGGTATCTGTCAATGATAAGAAGTTTTTGAGAAGGTTCGCATCCAAATTCATCCTCAGCAATGGCATCTTATACAAACGCAATCACGATTTGTGCTTACTCCGCTGTGTAGACCGGAAAACAGCGGAACATATCATGGAAGAGTTACACGAAGGCGCATTTGGTATCCACTCCAGTGGACACACCATGGATAAGAAGATTTTGAGAACAGGTTACTATTGGTCCACCATGGAAGCTGATTGTCACCGCTATGCTCGATCTTGTCACAAATGCCAGATTTATGCAGAAAAAGTGCACATACCTCCAGTACCTCTGAATGTTCTAACAGCTCCTTGGACTTTTGCAATGTGGGGCATTGACGTGATCGGAGAAATCAATCCCACGGCTTCCAACGGACATCGTTTCATCCGTGTGGCAATTGACTATTTCCCCAAGTGGGTAGAGGCAGCCTCGTTCGCATCTGTTACCAAGAATGTTGTGGCTCGTTTCATCAAGCACAATCTTATCTGTCGGTATGGCACTCCCGAAAAGATTATCACAGATAATGGCTCTAATCTCAACAACAAAATGATCATCGAACTCTGCACGCAGTTCAAGATTAAGCATCACAATTCTTCTCCTTATCGGCCTAAGATGGTGGCGATGGAAGCGCCAACAAGAACATTAAGAAGATTATCTGAAAGATGGCGGTGACTTACAAAGATTGGCATGAGATGCTACCATTTGCTCTTCATAGTTACCGTACTAAAATCGAACATCAGAAACCCCTTCTCTCTTGTATCGGTATGGAAGCGATCCCTAGCAATCGAGGTTCGGATACCCTCAACGAGTCCTCGGGGCCGAAGTTAAACAAAACGATTGGACCCAGACTCGCCTTGACCAGATTAATTTGATTGATCAGAAACGAATCGCATCCATCTGCCATGGACAGATCTATCAGAAGCAAATGATCAGAGCGTTTAACAAAAAGGTCAAGCACCGAGTCTACCAAGTCGGTGCTCTAGTAGTCAAGCACATCATTCTTCCACAAGGTGATCCTAGGGGCAAATGGACTCCCACCTACGAGGGACCATTTGTAGTCAAAACAGTACTTTCTGGCGGAGCTATGATACTTAGCACAATGGATGGTGAAGACTTCCCACACCCTATGAATGCAGACATAGTCAAAAAATACTACGCATAAAAGAGACCCGCTAGGTCGACTGGCCTAGGAAAAAATAAGGGCATCCTGGCGAACCAAAGGGTTGGGCAAGTTAAGGATATCTGAAAACATGTACACCGTCGAAAACACGAAAAAACGGCTTGGGCAAAAAGGTATCGGTAGTGAAAACCGAAAAAGGCGGTCTAGGCAAAAGTTAGGGATTTAAGCGTACGACTATGTCTCGTCCCGATCATCTTACTTCCAGACCATTATCAGCATTTAAGATTCAAATGGCGAAAATCGATTCACTCACTTTCTACTGACAGCAACGAGATGAGATAGTTAAAATATATGAGTACTAGCATAGTTGGAACTTAACGAGATGGTTTCCGCATAGCTTTTTACTTTTCTTGTATACAGACTACTTGGCCATACGCCGCTTTTCAAATAAATACAAGTTTATTTCTCTTTACAATTTTTGCTGTTGGCGTTTGCATAAAGTCTAATGTTTGCTTTGAATGATTATATGCATCTGACAATAAAAATCTATTTACAAACATGCGAAAAGTGAGCATACAAGTAATTACTACGAGCTCGAAATTGAGATGCGAAAGTCACCAATGCATTCCCTGCGAGCATGACCCCACAAGTGTCACTCACCTTCCCAATGGAGTACGCATCGGTCCCCGACGGTGATCACTCAACTCAACGGATTACGGTCGTCGAGCAATAGATTCCCGGCCAGTACTTATCCCAAAGAATATCTCTCAAGAAATTCCCTTTCCCCAACAGCTATCGGACTTGAAACTTGGTCGATAGTGCATCGGAGAAACCTCGTCTTTTATACCTCGGCGAGATCAACGGGCTCCAGATCCTTACGGTCTCAAGCAACTATCAAACACTCTCGGCGAGTTTACCGCAGATCCCAGTAGAGTACCCCCTAGACTCTCCCCAGCAGGGTCTAGGTATGAGATCTTCAACAACGTGTTCTAGGCCCAAGACTTGGTCAGATAGTGCATCGGAGGAATCAAAGTTTTCTTTCTTCTCAGGGTCTACTATCAATCCGTCCCCAAGCAGAAGTCGAGAATCCTCAGCGAACATCTACATCTTCTTCAAGATGGATATGTTTTGAAATACCACAACATCTATCATTCATACATTTCTCATAAAGTCATAATTTATGCATATGTCATTCATAAACATCGTCATGCATCATTCCTTGCATAAGACTAACAATATTTTATCAAAATTTCTCTTGTTTTCTCAAAATAGGTGAAAATCACTTAAACCAGGTCCGAGTTAATACGAATCGGACGGAGAACTATCTGAAAGACCACCAGGTTGTCCTCCGAACAACTTGTCCGGATTAAGACCGAATCCAGACGGAAAACTATCGAAAGACCACAGTTGTCCTCCGACAATGATCGAGATTAATACGAAGCCGACGGAAACCCTATCCGAACGATCACAAGTTATCCTCCAATAACAGGAAGTGGATCAATACCCGATGCACAATAGGGAAGATATCCGCATTTTGCCAACTATTACCCCCTCAGAGTAATCAGCACGAAGATTTATTCTGACCCTCTCTTATTATCAACAGCAACTACAGAGTCTGGCGTACGACTCAGTTGCCTTGGATGGCATCTTAAGCCCATCTCCGACTATTTGTCAACATTTCTCCACTTTCAAAATGCTCCATATTTGGTTAAAAAACCAATACAAACCAATAACTTCATTCAAAGATGAGCACGAAGTCTAACGTACGACTCCCTCCGGATGGCATCTTAAGCCCATCTCCCTGCTCCTTTCACTTCCAGAACGTTTATAGAGCCTAGCGTACGACTCACTCCCCAGCATCGATCTCTCCAGATGGCATCTTAAGCCCATCTCCGTCAGTTTTCCTATCCATATCAACAATCTCGAGTCTAGCGTACGACTCATTCCCCAGCGAAGTCTCCGACTCCTCCAAATGGCATATGTAAGCCCATTCGCATCATCAGCCTACAGCGAGTGCAAATTTTCAGGTGTACTCGAGTGTTCAATCATCTTCTACCTCCAGGTCACAGAAGGCGAGCATGCCAATCTAACCCTTCAAGTACAAGAAGATTGAACAGGGGCAGCTGTCATACCCCAAAATTTTCCCTCCATCTTCTCAAGATATTTCATACATCCATACTCAAGGATTCCTCAAGGGTTGATCAAATAAACCCTCTCGTAGACAATCAACCCAAACTAGGGTTTGATAATTCTTAGATCCAGATGGACTTCCAACATCTCCAATAGTCTTCATGCCTCCTCATATGCTTCAAAGAATCTCCATGTCAAGTTTCAAGCCTTACAAGTCAAGTTTCCTCAGACAATTGCTCAGATGGTTGAAAATCAGTTGTATTGGACAAAAAGTCAACTGTGGTCAACATATAGTCAAACTTCATGATTTTTGGTCAACATCCTCATTTTGAAGTTACATTCATCATTTGATCAAGGGTTGATCATGATTCATCAAGAAAACTCAAGATTTGCTCAAAAGTCAAACTTTCTAAATTATGGTTTTCTAGTGAAAAGTCAACTGAACTTTGACTATGCATAACTTCTTCATACTTTCTCAGAAATTTTTCCACCACCTCTTGTTTTGAAGAAAATTCAATTCTCTACATCTTCATGTCTCACAAGAATGTTCAAAAAATGCTTCATTTGGAAAGTATGGATCAAAACATTACAGGTCCTTTTCAAAGTCAACAAAAAGTCAACATTTTGTTTTGAAGATATATTGAGCATGGAAACTCCAATTGAGATGAAACAAAAGAGGTTGGTTAGAGGACTCTTAGAGCTTCCAAAAGTCCAAGAACACTAAAAATGTGGAAAATTGAGCAAAAACACCATTCACAAGTTGGGCATTTTTGAACAAGTGCACAAAGAGAGATACTTGTAAAAATCAAAAATTTTGCAAATGGGCCTAGTTTTTCTTCATTCAAACTTGTTCCTTATACAATTTGGAACATCCAAGCCCAATGCCACGAATTTTTACTTTATTTTTCTATTTAATTTGGATTTTATTCATTTAAATACAAATTAAATTCAAAATAAGTATAAAATCAAAATTAATTACAAAATTGATTTTCTCTCATCCTTGAGATCCAAGCAACAAGAAAGTGGCAAATTTGAAATTTGATTTGATTTGGCAAGAAATTGGATCAAATAAGGAAGATTTGATTTTGTACAAAATCAAATATTTTCACATGATTAACCATTATTTGTTCCTCAAATCAGCTCAAATTCCATCAATATAAATATACAAAGCATATCACATGAATTAGGACGAGAAAAATTGCTTGGAGGAACCTAACCTAACTCAAAAAACCGTGCCTTTCAAGTAACTAGCAGCCCTTGTTCCAGCTTGTTTCAATTGGTTTGAGGATCCAAACACGTTCCTTGACATCCTTGAAGCATCAGACCTTTACATTGTCCAAAACATCAAAATTGCAAAAACATGATTCGGTTTGTCAAACTTTTTCCAAAATCGATTTCCATTATTCATGCATTTTTAACATGTTTTGTTGTTGTTTTTGTGATTAGAACGAAGCTTGGAAGCTTTCTGGGTGGTTTGATTAAATTTCCATGGCCTAGAACACGAATCACCATTGCTAGGGTTTTCGGTCTCAAATTAGACCGTAAGACCACCACCATCGTGTTTAGAATTAAATTTGCAATCGATTCATGTACTCACAATTAATTTATATTACGTAATATGAGATTTTGAGAATTGCAGGGACTATAAGCGTGCATGAAAGCCGCGCTACCTTTCAAAATTCAAAGCGAAGAAGATGAAGCTTGGCGTGATTAGGCAATCGGGAGATGACACTCGTTTACAAATCATTCGCTCCGTTTCCATAACACGTGTACTCTGTTCGGTTGGTAAAGCGTGGGGTTGTGAAGGCAAGGTCTGAGTTCGATTCCACCAT
Source organism: Vicia sativa (assembly GCA_021764765.1). Classification (NCBI taxonomy): domain Eukaryota; kingdom Viridiplantae; phylum Streptophyta; class Magnoliopsida; order Fabales; family Fabaceae; genus Vicia; species Vicia sativa. The sequence continues at coordinate 123,824,140 of CM038793.1, read as the reverse complement.
GGCAAAGTGATTTTACATGTTTTGCAATTTTTCTATTTTCTTATTTTCTTTAATATTTTCATGTTAATTTAATTTATCTTTCATAATTTTTATCATGCATTTAAAAAACACCAAAAATATTTATTTTTTGCATACATGTCAGAAAAATGTTTATTTAATTTTTAAAATTAAAAATATTATTTTTGCATGCATATTTAATTTAATTTCAATTTTATCATTTAAATCACTTTTAATTAGTTTTTAATTATTAAATTAACTCCAAAAAATCCCAAAAAATTATTTTAGCATATTAATATTATTTCCAGCATGAAAACTTTTTCTCATTCAAAAATTATTATTTTTACTAATATTTTCCTCTTATTCAATTTTCTCGTATTTCCCGATTTTCATCTGTTCACAGGTTATCTCGTTTCGGACAATTTTTTTTATCATTTTCTTTTCATATTATGTAATTGCCTATGGGATGTAATAGTTTAATTAGGACTTTTATTTTCCGCATTTTAAATTATGTATCTGCCCCAAAGCCATGTAATAGCGTAGGATTTATTTTCCTTGCTATGTTTCATAATTTAATTTGCGCCCTATAAACCGCTTGTATGGCAAGATAAAACGAACGTAGATCACTCATAATTTTCAAGATAACATATCTGAAATCAACACACTCTTTTCACACATACCTTAGGAAATTCTCTCGTTGCCTTCGAATCAAATGGTCATGTCCCTCGAGCGTGAGGTATTCTAACGTTGCCTTGCCAAACAAATCATCATAGTCCCTTTGATACAAAGATCATAAGACCCACGATGTCGCCTCCGAATACATGATCTTGACCCTCGATTGTCGCCTCTGAAAATGATGATAGTCCCTTGAATGTGCTAGGATACTTCCTACAAGTTGCCTTATGACCATCGATGTCCCTTCGAATGTCCGCTTACATCCAATGAATGGAGTTACCTACCAATTAATGGTATGGATAGCACTATTCTAAAGGAACGTAAAATAACACGAAAACGACCAATTCTGAGTAGGTAATAAGACTTTTAGTTGCTTGCTCAATCAAATATTTTTGACACCACACACTTTTGTCAAAGTTCAAACTCTTTTCAAAACGAAAAATTTCGGAACACTTTGTATACATTCCTACATGAATCATTACAAAGTCAAAGCCAAATTCCTTTTCAAAACATTTTTGTCAAACACACAGAAAGCACAATTTTTTAAAATGATCTAAGAGCAACTAAGAGCCCGTAGATAACTACGGATGGAAAGGGGTGCTAATACCTTCCCTTTTCATAACCTTCTCCCTTACTCAGAATCTAACGAAGGTCTTTCTCTGTACTTTTTACCTTCCCTTAATTGGATAAAAGAAAAGTCGGTGGCGACTCTTGCTATCCGCACATTTGCGATACAAAAACCTACAAAGTCAGTTCACCGTATTACACATGCCTTTCAATTTCGGCATTGGATTTCGTCAACGCACTTCTTAAGTACAGGCAACCACGATTGAGGTTCCTACTTTACAGAACTCAGCATTTACTCCGCAGCACGGAGTAACCTTTCCGCAAGTCACTATGACGGTTTCTCAACCGATCATAACAAACTCAGCTTCTGCAGTTCACACTACTGCGGACGAAGAAGTCTATCATAACCCAGGCAACAACACGAATCCTCGTTGCCAAATGGAGAATCTCCAGGAACAATTCCATAAGGTGCAGCTTGAGATCAAAACAATCTGTGGTATGGAATTGATTGGGAAGAATGCCCACGATCTATGCCTAGTTCCTTGCGTAAGGATACCTGCTAAATTCAAAGTCCCCGATTTTGAAAAATATAGAAGAAATTTCTTCCCCCAAAGTCATCTTACAATGTACGCTAGGAAGATGTCTACATATAATGACAATCACCAATTGCTTATTCACTATTTCCAAGACAGTCTCACCGGTGTCGCACTGAAGTGGTACATGGGACTAGATAGTGCAAATATCCAGACATTCAAGGACCTAGGCGAAGCCTTTGTCCAACAATACAAATTCAATTTGGACATGGCTCCAGATCGAGATCAACTCCGTTCCATGTCTCAGAAGGAAAAAGATACATTCAAAGAATACGCCCAACGTTGGAGGGAAATTGCTGCCCAAGTTAATCCATCGTTAGAAGAGAAAGAAATGACCAAGGTTTTCTTGAACACTCTTGGCCCATTTTACTACGAACGCATGGTCTCCAGCGCTCCTGTAGATTTCACCAAAATGGTAAGCATGGGGATGCGTCTGGAAGAAGGAGTCCGAACAGGACGCCTAACCAAAGAAATAGGGTCTTCAAGCGGAACCATGAGAGTCGGAACCAATTTCCCGAAGAAGAAAGAACATGACGTAGGAATGGCATCCCGAGGGAAACCAAGGAGAAATGTCAGTCACCGACAACAGGTAGCCACAATAGCACCAGTTGTTAATGCAAGTTCAAACATGGGTATTACCCTGCAATTCCAGCAAACTCAACAACCTCGACAATAGGCTCAACAATTCAACAATCAGAACCATGCACCTCGAATCTCGGAGTTTGATCCAATTTCGATGACGTACACGGAATTATATCCTGCCTTAATAGAAAGGAATCTTGTGCAAATAAGGTCACCACCTCCAGTACCAAACAAGTTACCTTGGTGGTACAAAGCAGATATGTCTTGCCCTTTTCATCAAGGGGCACCGGGTCATGATCTCGAGCACTGCATAGCACTGAAAGCCGAAGTCCAACGATTAGTAAGGGATAATCTTCTCCCCTTCAGGAATGCAAATCCAAATGTACAAGCAAATCCACTTCCCAATCATAGTGGACATACCGTGAATTTGATATTAAGGAATACAGATCGGTATCTTATCACCGACATAAATATGATAAGAGAGAAAGCTTGGTACAGATCCACACTACATTCAGCACAATGGGCGCCTTCGCTAAACATGACTACACAGCCTGCAGAATCTTCTTCACGAATTTTCGAGGATGTCCAACAGTGAGAACAGACCTTCAACGGTTAATAGACATTGGCGACCTTCAGATCTTCAGAAACAAAAATGATTATGACGTGAATATGGTAGGGCATTTTCCGCATGAGCTTTTAGTCTCAGATATCAACTCGGAAATTCCCGAAGTAAACGTCATTATCCCCTACTTCAATGTGCCCAAGTGTGTAGAGGTCGAGTACAACGGTCCAAAAGTTCTAGAATCTCCTTTGGTGATCTGTTTACCTGGTCCCCGTTCCTTACAATTCTGGCAAAGCAATTCCCTATCAGTACAACACAACTATGATAGAAGATGGGAAGGAGAAACCCATACCAACACTTTCAGCCGTTGTTAACATCGCTGAAATCGGACGAGTAACGCGAAGTGGACGTGTGTACACCCCGTTGCCACCAAAGCAACCCGTTGCTCCCGCTGTTGGATAAAATCCAGTTAGTACACCTCCCGTGAATCCCATGGGGATTCCTGTTGATAATCCAGACATAAACGTTGGTCCGCCTGATGGAACCAACATCCGCTCAGATTTCGATGAGATTTTAAAGCTAATCAAGAAAAGTGAGCACAGAGTTGTAGATCAACTAATGCAGACTCCCTCCAAAATCTCAATACTCTCTCTACTTCTGAATTCTGAAGCCCACCGAGAAGCTATGTTGAAAGTGCTAGATCAATTTTATGTAGATAACGACGTGACTACAGATCAATTTGGAGGAATTGTAGGCAACATAATAGCTTGCAACAATTTAAGCTTCAGTGATGAAGAACTCCCAGAGGAGGGAATAGATCACAATCTTGCTCTACATATCTCTATGATTTGCCAATCAAACTCTCTGTCCAACGTGCTAGTAGATACCGGTTCAACCTTGAATGTAATCCCAAAAACGAATCTCGCTCGTTTATCTTACAAAGGAACGCCGATGAAATCCAACGATATAGTGGTCAAAGCCTTTGATGGATCAATGAAATCCGTTATTGGGGAAGTCGACCTTCCAATGACGATTGGTCCGCATACCTTCCAAATCACCTTCCAGGTCATGGACGTGCCAGCTGCTTACAGTTGTTTGCTCGGACGACCGTGGATACACGAAGCAGGAGCAATGACATCCATACTCCACCAAAAACTGAAGTTTACAGCAAATGGGAAGCTAGTAACAATCATCGGTGAACAAGCTTTACTAGTAAGCCATTTGTCCACCTTTTCTTTCATCACTGCCGACGATGTTGAGGGGACACAGTTCCAAGGACTATCGTTAGAAGGTGAATCTACAAGGAAAAGCAGATCGTCTATCTCCTCTTACAAAGAAGCAGCGCAGATAGTAAAAGACGGTAATGCCGTAGGTTGGGGACAAGTAATCAATCCTGTCAACAACGAGACAAAAATAGGGCTCGGATTTGCTCCAGTATTTCCTAAAGCCAATCAAAGGGATAAAGCACTTCGTCCAATCAAAGAAGTATTCCACAGTGGTGGTTTCTTAAACCTTGTTCTTTAAGAGGTTAATGTTCTTACCGATGAAGGTAATGAAGACAATCTCTCCGAATCCGAAGAGTGGAGCACTTATCTTAATAGCTCTGAATATGTGTCCCAGGAAGAATCATGCGCGCCATTCTACCCTCCGGCAGACCAATTCAAAGGCATGTTCCTACAAAAGAATGAGAATGAAAATCCACTTATCCCTTCTAAAGTTTGGGATACCTTGGGAGAACCAAGTGGAAAGTTTGACTACATGGTGAAATACACTGCACCTGAAAGCTCAAAAATCAGAATTGAAGACATCCAACCAACTGGATGGGATGATCCTTGAGTATCCTAGTCAACCAGGAAGAGTTATACACATCTTCTTGATCTCATCATCAAATTGAGATCCCAAATGAAGATCTACCTTTGTCTTGTTGAGGATGTTAAGCCAAATTTTGACTATTACTACATCAACACAATCACGAAGATTAGGAAGAATTCAGGAATGAGTTAGGCGTCGCGTAATGAGTCTCTTCACTCGGAAGATTGGGAAGTACATCCCAGAATCCAGAATACATGCCACTTGAGCACATATATTTGCATACTATGCTCCTCGATCTGTCAATCAAGTAGAAGAAGATCCTTCACAACACAAAGGCAAGGTCAACCGACCGAGTCTTCAAAGCATTGGAGCCAACGACCAAAGTATACACAAGAAATAAGCCAAAGGAAAACTACGGTATCAGAGACTTCCAAGGAGTTTGCCACTATGGAAACTTTGTTAAAGCTCAGGCCGATGTTCGTAGTTCTAAGTAGTTTATTTTGCTTTTGTTTTGAACTCTCGCCTCACCCAAAGCGAAGAGATGTTTTATAGGGTTTAGCGTTTAAATAATTTCTCTTTGTCTTTCCCAAGACAAATGAGTTTGTATTTAGGGTCCTGTTTCATATTATGAATCATAAATAAAAGCGTTGTTTTGATTCCACATTTTGTGTTTGTTTTTCATTTTTTTTACCTTTTTTCTGGAAATGGTAATCCTAAAAAACCCAAATAAAAACAGACAATCAAAAAATATATATAATAAATGATTTGTATACATTTTCACATTAAATTTTTCTATAAAAAAAAGAAGAGAGAAGAGTTAATTAATCAAACATAAATCAAACATGCAGATTAGCGGATGGACAAATCCATTGAGCGTAATAACTCTATATCTCTCCCAACTTTGAATTCCACATGTTTGACGTGGGAAGTAGTTGAAGAAGAGATCCGGATGAGATTTCTCGACTACTTAAGCACGAGGAAAGAATCATTGACCTACATAGAGCCTTTGGAAGCAATCAACTTAGGTTCAAGGAAGACAAAAAAGTGAACATCAGCTCTACTCGGCAACAACGTCAAGGGCAAAGTGATAAATCTTCTCAAAGAATATGTTGATGTGTTTGCTTGGTCTTATCAAGACATGCGAGGTTTAGATACCGACATCATGGAACATCAAGCCATTAAAGCAGCAGTGTCCACCGATTAAACAAAGGCGAGAAGAGTTCACCGGACATGGCGACAAAATAAAAAAGAGGTTCAAGCAGCTCGGCCTGATTTCCTCGTCACCTCGCATATCCTCAAAGGCTTAGCCATAGTGCTGTCTCAAGAAAGTCGGAATGGTCGAGAATGTGTTTTGACTACGGGACTTGAACAAAGCAAGTCAAAAGATGATTTCCACTATCGCATATCGACATGCTAGTGGATAACACGCAAATTTCAACATCTTTTCCTTCATAGACGGTTTCTCTAGCTACAATCGATTAGGATGGCTCCGAAGACATGGAAGACATCTTTCATCACGCCATAGGGCACATTTGCTACAAAGTAATATCGTTTGGATTAAAGAATGCGGTATGACTTACAAGGCAATGACTACTCTCTTCATGACATGATGCACAAAGAGATTGAAGTCGTGGACGACATGATAACAAATGCACCTTTGGGGTAAGATCGAGAAAACTCTAGGTTTCATCGTCGAGTCAAAGTATTGAATTGACCACGACAAAGTCAAGGCTATTCAAAATGCCTACGCCACAAGCGAGAGAAAAAGCAAGTAAGAGGATTTCTTGGGCGATTGAATTACATCTCAGTTATCTCTCTCAAATGACTACTACTTGTGGGCGATATTCAAGCTTAAAAAATCAAGAGGTGGTGTGGACGAGAAGATTGCCAAAGAGTTTGACGGTATCAAGGAATACCTTCGAGAACCTCCATATTGATTCCTCAATCGAAGGAAGACCATTAATCATGTACCTTACGTGCTAGAAGATTCCATGGGCTGCGTGCTTGGACACAAGATGAAGCCGTGAAAAGAGCATGCCATTTACTACTTGAGTAAAAAGTTCACAGATGTGAAATTCGTTACTCCATACTTGAAAAACATGTTGTGCTTTGGTGTGGGCTCAAAACGTCTCCGTCGATACATGATCAATCACATGACTTGGTTAATCTCCAAAATGGATCCAATCAAGTACGTCTTTGAAAAGCCTTCCTTAAGGGAAGAATTGCTCGATGGCGAGATACTATATCGAATATGACATCCGATACCGTGCTCAAAGTGGTCGAAAGGAAGCATTCTCGCGATCACTTGGCTTATCAACCAATCAACGAATACAATCTCTCAAGTTTGACTTCCACGATGAGGATGTTATGTACTTAAAGATGAAAGATTGTGACGAACCGCTACGAAGAAGGTCACGATCGAGAATCTAGATGGGGCTTAATCTTTGATGGAGCGATTAACTTTTGGCAATGGAATAGGGGGTCATCATTACTCGAGAGGTTCTCATATCCGTTTTCCATGATTACTATTTGATTGCACCAACAACATCGCGAGAATATGAAGCTTGTATCATGGGTATCGAAGAAGCCATCGACTTGAGGATCAAAATCCTTGACATATATGGAGATTCAGACTTTTGATCAATCAAATCAAAGACAAGTATGAAACTCATCATCTTGGTTTGATTCCTACGAAGATTATGCAAGGCGTTTGTTGACTTTCTTCAACAGGTCGGCGCATCATATCCTCGAGATCGAAATCGAATGGCGGATGCCTTGGCCACTCTATCTTCCATGTTCAAAGTCAACCATTGGAATGATATGCCTAAGATCGTGTCGGACCCTTGAAAGACTCGTATATGTGTTTGGCTGAAGCGGTCTTCGATGATAAGCATGGTTCCACGACATCAAACTTTCCTTCAAACTCGGGAGTACCCACTCGGCATCGCACAAAGATCGGAAAACTCTAAGGAGGCTTTCTAGAAATTTCTTCCTGAATGAAGATGTTCTATACAAAAAAACTTGACATGGTTTCTTAGATGCGTGGATGAACACGAAGCGAGACATGATAATTCACGAAGTTCATGAAGGGTCATTTGGAACCCATTCAAATGGGCATACAATGTCGAGAAAAATATTGTGGCAGGATACTATTGGATAACAATGGAATCGATTGTTGTATATGTCGAGATGTCACAAGTGCGGATCTGCAAATAAGATCCATGTGCCAGACTCATTCAACGTTCTCTTCTCTCTGGCCTTTCTCCATGTGGGGCATCGACATGATTGGGATGATCGAACCAAAGCGTCCAGGACATCGCTTCATTCTAGTGGCTATTGATTACTTCACCAAATGGGTCGAAGCGGCATCTTGCCAGCGTCACAAGACAAGTGGTGGTGAGGTTCATCAAGAACAACCTCATTTCCGATATGGAGTTCCAAGTAAGATCATTACGGATAATGGATCGAACTTGAACAACAAAATGATGAAATAAGCGTGAGAGGAATTCAAGATCGAGAATCATAACTCATCTCCTTACGGCCAAAGATGAGCGACACCGTTGAAGTTGCCAACAAGAACATCAAAAGATCGTCCGGAAGATGGTTATCACCTACAAGGCGGCGCGAAATCTGCCATTTGTGCGCATGGGTATCGTGCTAAAGTCGTGCTTCAACGAGGCAACTCCTTTTCTCTAGTATACGGCATGGAAGCAGTGCTCCCGTAGAAGTTGAGTTTTATCAATGAGAGTTCTCATGAAACTAAGTTATATCGAGGCGATGGTGTCAAGCAGTACGACCAGCTGAACTTAATCGAGAAAAAGCGCTATCATGTCATGGACAATTATATCAAGAAGGATGAAGAAAGCCTTGACAAAAGGTTCGACCTCGTGAATTCAAGAGGCCTCGGTAAAAAAGATTCATCTTTTCAACCGATCCTAGGAAGCAAATGGACTCCCTAATTACGAAGGCCCATACATCGTCAAAAAGCTTTTCGGCGGTGCTATGACTCTCAACCATGGTGGTGATGAACTCCGCATCTATGAACGATCGATCAAGAAATACTTTGTCTAAAAACAAAAGAACGACTCGATAAGTCGAAAACCGAAAAAGGCTTAGGCAAAAGAAGCGTCTCGGTGGATTGAAAACACGAAAAAGCGGTCGGCAAAAAATTAGAGACAATAAGCGAAATTATCACGATAGATTAAAACACGAAAAGGCAATCTATGCAAAAATTAAGGATAAAAATGACAAATAGCGCATCAGTCGTCGCCCGTCAATACGAAGAATCTTCCATCAATGGATCTTCAATCAAATCTTACGAAACAACGAACACGGTTGGAATTCAAAGTTGTTAGGGATAATAGTGGTTATTGCTTTCAATGTAGCCTTTTCCAATAAATTATCATTTCTAACTTTGTAAATAGCTCATGGAATCACGCCTTTGGTGATTACCATTCTATCAATAAATTTGAGCGTTGTTATTTGTTTGCAATTCTTGCTTTATTACATTTTACAAAATAATGCTTTATTGTGAAAATCACTTTTGAAACTAAAAAAAAGTTTTAAATGAATTTTTACTTCAAAATTTTGAAATAAAAGTGAAATTTTCCTTTGAACTATGAACGAAAGAACTTCAATAGTTTCTCCATGAGTGTTCGACCTACGAAGGATAAAACAAGCGCTAAAAAGTTTTCTTCCCCTCGGAAGAGATCATCAAAGGGCGGTATTCTATCGAAAAATTCCCAACAAAGTTGCCAATGAAATGCCTTTTTCGGAAAGTTTAAAGCATGCAACTGGATTCATCATCAATAAATCTACACCATTCTTGCGGATTTTGTTGGTATTTGTTTGAATGACATGAGTCCTTTTCCCAAATACCCTTTTGTTGTCTTGTCAAGTATCATCGATATATGACATTCATGACATTCATCATTCATACATAATATCATTAATGCATTCTGCATTTCTCGAATGTTTGCTTCAACATCACTTGTTTAGGTTGCATTTATTCCCAAAACAAGTGTGGGTATGTCATCTCTCGATGAGATTATCTGAAATACATCTTTTCTCTATCATGTTCCCCAGTGAGCATTCCTCATTAGGAGCGAAGTCTTGATTGACCCTTTCTTTCCGGTTCATTCTGGATAGAACCTAAATCTCTAACCAACTCGGTTTAGATTTCACAAAAAATCTACCTACAAAGCAATAAAAGCCTCGTCATCCGAAACCTTTTTCCTTTTCATCTTGAAACTTGTCATAAAGATTGTTCTTCTCGGCAAGTTCAATCATGAAAGTTCAAAAAATCCCCACGGTTGTCTTTTCGTCTAAAGAAAACCTCATCTTTTAAATCAAAATGCCGCATCTTCTCAAAAGAGAGATCCTCGACAAGATTGTAGTTGTGAAAATAGAAACTCACTTGAGATCTGTTTCCATCATTGTTTATTATTCACAAAATTTGAATACTCAGTGATTTTCTCAAGAATTACCTTGTTATGGTTATCACATTCTTCGATAATTGGTAATATCTTGAGAACTCATTACCATAAACTATCACAAGGTGATAATTGGTAATATAATCTTCACTTACCTTAAACATTGTCCACAGTACGTGAAGGTAATCTCCTCAAACAGATTTTCACTTACATTGTGAATCTATTTTCCCAGTGAAACATATTGCCTGTTTCCCAACAAACAAGATTCTCCTTTCTTAGACAGATTGAGTCATCCTCACAATCATTCCCCCATCATATCATTCTTTGATATCTCACTGGTGAACTTTTGCAATCATTTTGCATCATTCGCATTTTGGTATCTTAGGTCCAAAATTTGCGTATTCTGATATTTAAGTATCTTCACACCTATCGAGACGAAGATCTTCATCTTCATATCTCAGGTTAAAGCAAATTAAATAGGGGCATCTGTCATACCCCAATTTTTGACCTAATATACCACGTTACATATGCATCACTGCATCACTAACAGTTCAGAACAAAATTGATCGGGTGTTTAAGTCAAAATTAGGTTTCATCAAATTTTCATCGCTCAAGAGGTGATCAATTAGGGTTTGAGTTTCACTCACCTCAATTGATCTATCTTGATCAATCATCAACAGTTGATCTTGATTCCAACTTTTCTCATGATCTATCAAGGATCGACCAATTAGGGTTTTATCGAGGATAGAATCACGACTTTTTGCTCAATGAATGACCTATTTTCATGGAGATTGATCTTTATATCTTCAATGCAACATCTTGACCTAATTTCTTGATTCAAAACATCACGAAGTTCACATTTTCATCGATCGATTTACGGATCATCGATGAAATTTCATACGCCTTGAAAAGTCAAACTTTGACTTTTGGTCAACTTTCAAGACAAAACTTTTCAATCATCAAAATACTTCAAATGATCCATCATGATCATAAAAAATCAAGAAATTTGGAAAAGTCAACAAAAGTCAAAATTTCCAACACTTAGAAAATTTTCAAGTGTTAGAAATTTCATGTTTTTCCTACTTTCATGGCAATTTTCACATATATCCATTTGGAATTAGGAAAAACTCAAAAGCCATGAATTTCAAATTCATACTTTTGATTTTGAAACATAGAGCTCAAAAACCATGAATTTCAAGTTCATACTTCAAAATTATAGGTCATTTTTGCATTTTCTCCTTCTAGATTCCTTGTCATCATAGAGGCATCTAATGGCGATAAATATCAGTTTAAATGATTGAAGATAGGATTGGATCAAAGAAGAAAACTTAACCATGGTTAAAGGAAGTAATTTGGCATTAAATGCAAAAGATTCCATTATGACCTCTTAAGTTGCAAGTTTCCTTCAATGATAACTTTGCCAAATCATTGATTTCTTGGCCTATAAATAGAGGTCATTCCTCAAATTCAAACCACACAAAGCTATGCAAATCAAGCTTTCTCTTCTTTCTTGAATTCTAAGTTTCATAGTTCAAAGTGAGAATTTTTGCAATTTGTGATTCTTGCCAAATCTAAGAAACTTGGTGTCTAACATGTCTTAAACATCAAATAACTTGTTTGAAACTTAAAATCAACTTAAGAACAATAAAATCAATTGCTTTTCAAAGTTTCAAAACTTGCATATGATGCCTTAACATTCAATGATAATTTGCTCGAGCAGTCTTGATTTTATCATTTGAACATCATCTATACCTTATATGAATGATCAAGTTATCATCCTTGATACGTAACACCTCGAACTCAATTGAAACTTTCACCAAGAAGGCTGTGATTGGACTTGGTAGAGTAGTTGAGACCATTTCAAAGCAAGCATAGTGATCAAACACCTTCCATAAGGTTCAATGGTGCTCATAGCATCAAACATCAACTGAAACACTCTAACAAGATTTCGATTTCGGTTTAAGAAGGTAAATCACTCATACTTGAACTCTATGATTCATGCATTCCGATTCAAAAACGCTTGGCATTTTAACGATTGTTAACCCTCGATCAATTGCCAATTTCCATGATCGTATACGATTTGCTTTGAATTTTAAAATTAGGGTTCTTCGTGTTGCAGGAAAATTAATCCTTTAAAACTAAAATAAATGAAATTAATCATTACCATCATGTTCTGGTTAAATTTCGAGAAAGTTTGATGTTTACATCATCCAATTTCATCAAGAAGCGAAGAATCCATGATTGAATGAGGATTGAGGAAGAAGAGAACATTCTGGCCGCGTGTTTGTTTTCAAAATTCAAATAATAAGTTTAAAATATAATAACATGGAATGGGATATAAACGGATGTATTCTTAGCCCCGGTTTGCCTCTCACTCTTAGTTCTTTGCCTTCCCCAATGGTCTGGGTGAATCCTTAGGACCATTTGTCACTTTTTCTTTTCTTCACATTTTTTTTATCAAACTTCATGCTTTCAAAACCCAATCAAAACTTCCTCATTTAAACTTGTTTATACACTAATTCCATTGGTATCAAGAGAGGATATTCGGTGAAACTTCTATTAAAACCAATGGGCCTCCCTTACGGTGTAAGTCCCAACCTTCTATGTACATACACATTTCCTTGTACATAAATACCTATTAAATGTACATATTTAACCTTGTACACATTCAAACTTAAATAATCAAGTTGCCTTTCGTTTTTAAGCATTTCGTTTACACACTTGTTTATATTTCCTTCATAAACTCACAGTGAATAAACATTACACTTGTTTATATTTCCCTCATAACTCCTATGAGTAAACATTACACACTTGTTTATATTTCCTTCATAAACTCTGTGAATACATATCACACACTTGTTTATATAGCTGTTTAGTTATAACATAACAACTAGTCTAATAACTAGGTTTTGTTGAGTTAAGCCTTCTTGGGCTTTGTACAAGATAACTCATTCATCGAGTTCACCTCCTCTTAGGCTTCATATAAGAAAACTCATTCATCAGGTTTAGCCTCCGCTTAGGCTTCATATAAGACAACACTCCCTACTTTGAGTGACCTCCTCTTGGGCTTCGTTCAAAGAACTCCTCATTGAGTTTAGCCTTCTCTTCGAACAAGAAAGAAGCACGGAAATCTCTTAACTGACCTCTATTGGGCTTCAATACAAAGAATCACCAGCTGGATAGAACCAAAGTATGATTTCCAGTGAAATTCTCTTCAATCTAAGAGGATGGTTTCCCAGAAACCTCTCGCCAAAACCAACCATACCTATGCTTCCTCTTGAGCTTCATACAAGGACCCTCGATGACCCTTGGAATGCCTTCTCTTGGGCTAACAATACAAGGACCCTCGATGACCTCGGAATGCCTCCTCTTGGGCTTACAATACAAGGACCCATGGGCTTCTTAGAAGCATCCCCTAATCCAATCAATTTCTCCTCGAGATTTAGACATTTATCATCTCTATGGAAGAAGCATCTCATCTATCACATCACATAAATCAAAAACTTTTCAAACTTTTTCAAACAAAAACATCTCTTAATACGTAAGTGGTAGCAGCCACTCAAGCAAAACACCCAATGCTTACAATTAAAAGATTCAATCATCTTTTCACATCTTTCTAAACTCGTAAGTAGTGACACTTGTATCAGGCAAAACACCTATAACTTCGACGAAAGATTTAATCAATTCAACCTTTCAAAATGTATGTGATGAAATAGATTAGATACATTTTCATTAAGATGACATTCGTCTTTGTCTCTTAATAACATCCGTTGCTTCCACTAGCATAAGTGGGAACTACGATTGCTCGACTTTCTCAACATCCTTTGAGAATCGTGAGGCGAGGTCTCATCCTTGGTGAGCAAATTTCTTCCTCCCTCAACCAAACAAACCATAGATCCTTTAGATCCGAGCTACAAACTGATTCCCATTAAGGGATATATGAAGATCCAGATCTTTGCAGGCATAATAACAAAACCTAGGATCCTATAATCTTCCTTCTAAAATCCAAAGGAGAAACTTTCCCAACAATAGAAATAGCAATTAAAACACACAAACATATCAAACATATTCATATATAAAGCTATAGATAACTATATATATTTAGGGTGCTCCATCTATTCCTTTATATAACAAACCCCGCTTAGGAATCTCCCCGATGTGTTGCGTCTAGTTCGCGCTAGTATTAATGCATATCATATCAATTGAGGGTATTATGACTTTCCTTTTTCATAATCATTTTCTTGTGTTGGAAATAATAAAGCTTGATGCTACGGCATCTTTATAAACAAATCAAAGAGTAAATCGTTTGAGCTAGAATCCGAATTGATTCGATTCCCTCGTAACGTCACTTTTATGAATAGAAAAAAATGAAGTCACGTTAAATTTGATTTTCAAAAAAATGTGACTCTTCTCAAGAGCACCAAGCTTTTGTTTTCAAAAGAAAAAAAGGGTTAAGCTTTCATATGTGCATATGTTTGTTTTCTTTATTGTGTGTTTGCGATTTCATCGATGGAAAGAAATCCTAACACGGATTTAAGAAACATTCTAAGATCTAGGTGGGGTATAGTCCTATTAACTTGTGGGAAGTTTCGGTACTTACTAAGTTAATTTGATATCCCTCTCTCGATGGAGTTTGTCTTAGGAGTATTTGTGTTTAGCAAGTATTTGCAAAGATATTTTGCTTTCGAGAGAACTACGAAGTGAGTGGGTAGTAGAACACAAACCCATCTTGCTATTTAGGATGTAGTGCGAGAAATTATTAGGGCGTAAGCTTAGAATAATTGTCATGCGAGACTACGTTCGAAGCGAGTTTTCTTGAAAATATTATTGGACTTGGTATTCAACAAATCGGATAATATTTCAAAGAGAAGCGTTGAACTGTATTATCAGTGAACCCGTTTCACGGATGAATAAGCCCTTAGAACTTACCACGTTTGGTTTTCTTGTTGGCCTCATGCTCATGACTTGACGCTTGAGCGTGTGTATAACCACTAACCATGTTTGAATCTTTGTGGCATACGTTCATGCATTCATTCAAAAACTTCATTTCTCATTTCAAAAGAATTTAAGATTTTTCTTTGTAAATATTTTAGGTTAAGTGATGGGCGTCGGAGGAAGATTCACTAAGAAATACAGTTTAAATTCACGATGTATGGAAGTTAAAGAGTTAGCATCCTTGGTAGAAGATCCCTCGGATTTGAAAATGCTATGGAACTCTTTTAACTATCTTAATTCTAACGTTGATGAAGGACTTCTCAAAACTTTCGTTCGATTTCGATCCGATTTTATTTGTTTCATTCCACGACTATCGGTTGATGCCTACTTTGGAAAATGCGCACACATCCTAGGTATCGATGTCGGATAAAGTGCCTTTCAATGGTTTGGAAGCCATTCCTAAGTCACCGATCATCATAGCGATGACTCAAAGAAATTTGAGATAGACAAAACCTAACTACCAAGGAAAACTCTTAGGACTAACTTCAAAGTTCTAATGGAGAAGGCTCTTAAATTCTCTGAGGCCATTAGTATGGTAGCCTTTGAAGTTTATTTTATTTACTCATCTATGGATTGGTGTTGTTTCCCAACGTCCCAGTTTCGTTGATATCAGCGCCATAAGGATCTTCGATTGGAAATCCAGTTCCACTTTGTTGGTGACACGTATTTCTCCATTCATCATAGGAATTGTCAGGAGATGGAACTATTGTGTGTTGTGTACCTCTGTTTTTCAAATGGATTGTCTCACACTTGCCTAAATCTCCTATCTTCAGCGAAAACAACGATTGGCATTGGTCGAAGACTCTTGTCTCTTAAACAACGATATCCATTGGTATACCTTGACAATGAGATGGAAATCATTGAAAGTTGTGGAGAATTTGCCAATGTACCTCTCATGGTCGAAAGGAGGAATCAACTACAACCTATTCTTGGCGAGGCGTCACTTCGGGTATGCAAACTCTAGTAAACCTCTTGGTTTCTGATGAAAGCTACTTCTATCATGAAGGGAAGATTCTCGAAGTTTGAAAGCCAAAATGATAAGGCTTGGCGTCACATCAGAAGGAAGGAAAGAGATAATGCAAGGAATTGTGTATGCCAAATCTACACTTCTTGGGTGAAGAAAAGCGAAGGAATTCGAATGCCTTATGATTATGAGGAACCCATGTTCTCGGTAGTCCAATCAACAATTTTTCATCGAAACTATGGGAGAATACCAAGAGCTTTGGCCAAGATGAGGCTTGAGAAAGAGGCTTTGGAAGACAAGTTCTTTAGTGACCTCGAAAATGAGAAGCTTAAGAAGTCAAAGATCATGAAAAGGCCTCTACTTCAAGATGAATGGCTCATGGAGAAGATGAAAGATCCGTCGAGAAAGATAGCGATCAAAAGATACATCAAAAGAAAGAAAGCTTGAGGAAATAACAACAATGATCACTGCTCTGACGAGTGGAAGAAAGTCATCAACAAGCTAAAAGCGAAAATTTGAACTAAAAGCTCATTATGGGAAAGAAATCACGAAGTTGAAGCTACATCAATCCTTTGGTTCTTCATCCGATGAGGGCGATTAATTAGTTTGTATTTTTATCATTTATTTTATCATTGTAAGAGTTATGCTAAAAACAAATAAAATTGTTATAATCTTCTTTCAATAATTAATAAAATAAGTGTTTTCCATCAAATATTGCCGACATTTCTCTTTTAGCGTAAATTCTTTGGAAATTATTTTCTCTTTACATTCATAATCACATCATAATTTGCATATCGAGTTTGTTGTTTAGAGTCTTATCTTTTGAATTTTTTTCCAGATGAAGAATCGTCAGTGCTCGTCTTAGAGTTTCTACATTCGTTAACATTCAACTTCATGAATACAATACTCGTTCAAAAAGAAGGAAAATAATGGAGGGTTTTGAGCAAGAAAATGTTGAGCTTAAGCCGCAGTGACAACACTTCGGGAAGAGGTGGAGACTCACTTCTTTGGTAATTCGATTTGGCAACGCCAAAGTCAATGACAACATTGGCGGTCAAAATCAGCGGCGATTTAGGAGATCACTACTACTCGGTTTCAACATTGCGTCGATAGTCCTCTCTTGATATTCGAAGGTTATCCATGGGGCATGCCTTTCAATTTGACGCCGGTTTCGTCAACCCACTTAAAGTGCGAGGACCCGTTTGAGGTTCCTACTTTAAGAACTCAACATTTACTCCATGACATTGTCACATTCGGAGTTTTCGGCGGGAAGGTCAAATTCAATTTCCTTGCTTCAATCATGTCTTGGATCTTGTCTTAAAGCCTTGATTGTTGTTATCGTGCCTGATATTGAATTAGTATGCACACCTTGCATTCAGGTTGTATACTTTGGAAGGAAGTGTTGACATGCTAAAGAGGATCCTGAAATGTCGATATGCTTTCAACATGTTGCAATTCTTGAGACAACGACATGATCTTTGTAAGTGTCTTTATGGCATACGCATCGCGTTA